>PVIW01000799.1:0-392290 GCA_004026585.1 Noctilio leporinus
GCCAACACTTGTTGTTTGTTGATTTGCTGATGATTGCCATTCTGACAGGTGTGAGGTGGTATCTTAATGCAGTTTTAATTTGCATCTCTCTGATGACTAGCGATGTTGAGCATTCTTTCATATGCCTCTGGGCCCTTTGTATATCTTCCTCAGTGAGTTGTCTGTTCAGGTCCTTTGCTCATTTTTTAATTGGGCTGTCCGTCTCCCTGGTGTTAAGTCGCATTAGTTCTTTATATATTTTGGAGATCAGACCCTTGTCTGAGGTATCATTGGCAATTATGTTTTCCCATACAGTTGGTTCCCTTTGAATTTTGCTGATATTTTCTTTAGCTGAACAGAAACTTTTCAATTTGATATAGTCCCATCTGTTGATTCGTTCTTTGATTTCCTTTGCCCTTGGTGAAGTTCTTAAGAACCTACGTACCCCTATGTTCATAGCAGCCCTATTTACAATAGCCAAGTGCTGGAAACAGCCTAAGTGCCCATCAGTGGATGATTAGATCAAAAAACTTTGGTACATTTACACAATGGAATACTACACATCAGAAAGAAAGAAGAAACTCCTAATCTTTGCAACAACATGGATGGAACTAGAAAGTGTTATGCTTAGTGAAATAAGCCAGTCAGTGCAAGATAAATATCATATGATCTCACCCATTTCAGGACAATAATGAACAAAACAAATAAGAAAAACAGGACCAGATACATGAATACAATAAATAGATCTCCAGTGGGCAGAGGGGAGGGGGAAGGAGGGAAGGGGAAGGAGGAGGCAAAGAAGGGGAGCAGTTTAGTCAAGGAACTAGTATAGAAGAACTATGGACATGGACAAGTGGGATTGACTTTGAGGGGAAGTGGATGGGTGGGGAAGGGGACAGAGGGAAGGAAAAAGGAGATGGATGTAATAAAGCAACCATAAAATTAAATTTTAAAATATTTAAAATCATAAATAAAGAAACTATGATGTTTAAAAAAAACACATCATAATTTAAATGGCAAATTTCATAGAAAGGAGAGAATCCTAAAAGCAAAAATCCAGCAATTCCACTACTAGTACTATACCCAAAGAATCCTGAAACGCCAATTCAAAAGAACCTATGCAACCCTATGTTCATAGCAGCACTATTTACAATAGCCAAGTCCTGGAAACAGCCTAAGTCCCCATCGATGGAAGAATGGATCAAAAACAAAAAAAAACAAGCTGTGGTACATTTACACAATGGAATACTACTCAGAATAAAGTAAGAACTCCTACCTTTTGTGATGGCATGCATGGATGGAACAGGAGAGTATCACGCTTAGTGAAATAAACCAGATGGTGGAAGACAAATACCATATGATGTCACCCAATACAGAAAACTACTGGACAAAACAAACTAACTGAATAGAACCAGAGCCATGGAAAGAAGAAACAGACTGACAGTGACCAGCGAGGAGAGGAGAGGTGGAGAAAGGGGAAAGAAGGAAAGGGTTTAGTCAAGGAACTAGTATAAATGACCCATGGGCATGGACAACAACGTTGGGATTGACTGTAGGATAGGGGTGGGGTGAACAGGGTAGGGGAGAGCAATGGGGGAAAAATGAACAAATGTAATGCAACAATAATTAAATTTTTTTAAATTTTATTGTTGTTGTATTACATCCATCCCCTTTTTGTTCCCCTCTGTCTAAATTTTTAAAAAGAAATACAAATTCACAGCACAAAGTAGTTATGGGGATATAAAGTACAGTTTAGGGAATATAGTCAATAATATTTTAATAACTATATATGGTGTTAGGTAAGTTCAAGCCTTATCAAGGGATCACTTTGTAAATTATATACAATGTAAATGTATGAATAATGTTTGTATAAATGTAAATGTCTAACCACTATGCTGTATACCTAAAACTGATTCAATATTGAATGTCAACTGTAATTTTTTAAAAATTTTATCCCTCCATACCCTCCTCTACCTTCACCTGGAGTGGTGAACACACAATACAGTGTATAGATGATGTGTTGTAAGGTTGTGACCCTGAAATCCATATGACTTTGTTAACTAGCATTGCTCCAATAAGTGCATTAAAAGAACAAGTAAAATAAAACTTCAGCAGCTTTGTTAAACCTAGAACCATGAAATTAGTAAAATACTAATAAATAAAAATAATATTTTTAAATTTTTTTTAAAAGACTGTAGATGGACAGAAGTTAGGGAAGGCCTAGGATAAGAGCTGTGACTAAGGGATGTCATGAAAAAGCTGTTGCTGACATTTCGGTGTGTAGTGCCCATGCGCAGCAGGAAAAAAAAATAATGAGAAAAGAAGTTTCCTCGCAGTACAACTTGGAGCACACAACTGGAACATAGGCCCAAATTGAGTCATGTCAATTTGGTTCAATCTTCTTAGGGTCAGAGCTCCCATCAACAATCTGTGAAAAAGCTACGGGCCTCAAAACAGATTTGCAATATCTTGTAAAAGTATATGCACTTAACATACGACCCATCAATTGCACCATTGGGCATTTATCCCAAAGAAATAAAAATTCGCATTTACAGAAATACCTGTACACTAATATTCATAACAGCCTTATTCATAATAGCCCAAAACTGGAGACAACTTAAATAACCTGCAGTGGCAAATGCTAGACCCACTGAACCATAACAGTTTGGAATATTGCTCAGCAATAAAAAGCAGTGAACTATGGATACACTCAACAACTTGGATCACTCGGGGAATTTACCCTGAGAAGGGGAAGAAAACAATCTCAAAAGGCTACAAATTGTATGATTCCATTTATATACCATTCTTAAGATAACAAGATTATAAAGCTGAAGAAAGGAATATTGGCTGCCAGCATTACGGAAAACAGGCAGAGATGGACGGGTCGCTGGAGGAACCCTTCTAGTTCTGCACAGTTCTGTACCATAATTGTGGTAGTGGTTACATGGATCTACATATGATACAATTGCATAAATCACACATACACACACACACACACACACACACACGTACGCACAGCTACATGTAAAACTAGTGAAATATCAACAAACTCTGCATGTTGTACCAACATCAGTTTCCTGGTTTCAATAATATACTAAAGTTAAGTAATATGTTACCCTTCAGGTAACACAGGACCCGTTGGTATATTTTTACAACTTTCTGTGAACCTATAATTATTTCAAAATAAAGCTTTTAAAAAGGTAGATCTGTATGTACTGACATTGATATATGACTGTAATATTAAAGTCTGTTGCCAAACAGAATTATGGGATGATCCCCTTATGAGGAAAAGGGTTGAGAATATAAAAAATTAAGGCCCCAGCAATGTAGCTCAGCTGGTTAGAGCATTGTCCCAATATGCTAAGGTTAAGGGTTCAATCCTTGGTCAGGACAAATACAAAAATCAACCAATGAATGAAGAAATAAATGGAACAACAAATTGATCTCTCTCTCTCTCATTGTTAAATAAAAAAAAATATTTAATATAAAAATTTAAAAGTGAAGAAAAAAACCCTGGCTGGTAGCATAGTGGATAAGGTGCCAGCCTGCGAACCCAAAGGTCGCTGGTTCAATTCCCAATCAGGGCACATAACCAGGTTGCAAGCCAAGTCTCCAGCCAGATTCATAAGTGGAGGCAGGTGAGAGGCAACCATACATTGATGTTTCCCTCCCTCTCTTCCTCCCTTCCTGTCCTTCTCTCTAAAAATAATGAATAAAAAAAAAAAATCTTTAAAAAAAAAGTGAAGAAAAATTTATTCTTTTTACTTAATATACTTCTGTGCTGATTGTTTACTTGCTATTCTTCTTACAATGTAAACACATTACTTTTATTATTTAAAAAGGCAAATAAAAATAATATAAAATAACTTATTCTTTTAAAAAAATCTATGGACCCTCTCCCATCACAAAAATGTATATAGAATTATGCACACAATTTTAGCAATCTCATGGATCCCAAAACCCATTCACGGACCTCTACAAGGGTATGCCTCCTCCTGACCAGGCACCCTGCTTTAAAAAATGGATGCCTATGGCAGAAAGAAAGAAGGAACTTGTACCCTTTGCAACAACATGGATGGAACTGGAGAATATTATGCTTAGTGAAATAAGCCAGTCAGTGAAGGACAGGTATCATATGTTCTCACCCATTGCAGGACAATAATGAGCAAAACTAACAACAAGCAAAACAGAACCAAGTGTATGAATACAAGGAATAGGCCTGCAGTGGTCAGGAGGAAAGGGGGAGGGGGGAGGGGGGAGGCAGAGGCAAAGATGGGGAGCAGCTTAGACAAGAACCTAGTATAAAGGAACCATGGACATGGACAACAGGTGGGATTGACTTTGGGGGGAAAGGGTGGGTGGGAAGGGGGACAGAGGGGAGAAAAAAGGGATGGATGTAATACAACAACAATAAAATTAAAAGGAAAAAAAAATGGATGCCTGCACAGGTGGACAGAAGTAGTGTTAAGGGACCTAAATATATTCTGTAATCACCCTTTATTCACTATGACCCCCAGCCATCCTCAAATGAGAAATAAAGTTTTATGTCTTTGTTTCTTTGGAATTAATGATATAGAACTCTGAATTGCAACTTTAGGAACCACACCAAGGGTGATCATAACAAACATGAAGAAATAAATTAACATACAAATAACCATTACTAAGAGTACCTAGAACAGCATGAAGAAATAGAATGGGTCTTTAGTATTTGTTTACTAGCCCTGTTCTAGGCAATATGCTAGACACTGGAAATGAGGCAGTAAGAAAAATAGGCTTGTTTTCTACCTAGAAACTACTAGGTGCCTACAAATGTGCAAATGTTTTTAGCCTGCTTAATGAAATTGCCCCATTTTGTTGAAAATATTCAACGTATGAACAATAGGTATAAAGGATATTGATAAGAATTATGAGACCAGGGTTCAAATATTTTATATCAGCCCTTAAAAGAAATATAATAATCTGGAGAAAGGGGACTCACATACAGATAGCAGGAAATTGAGAGATAATTGGCTATCAAAAAGCCATGCTAATCCAGAATGCTTTCAGACAAAAAATGGTATCAATCTTTTGACTCAAATATGTCAGAGAAAGCTAAATGATTCAATAATCCAGAAAAATTACATTTTGGTTTTGGGGGAGTTTTTTTTTTGTTTGTTTTGTTTTGTTTTTACAAAATGGAAAGCTTGGTAGAGAACTGCGATAGTACATTAACAAGAAGACCGGTAAGAGTAGACATGAAAATATTTAAAATTTTGAAGTTTAGAAGCATCATGGCATAGGAGACTTGTGACTAATAACACATAGCCTGCAGTGATACCTCCTGGGTTGGAATTCCCCATCTGCCACTTAACAGCTCTGAGACCAAGTGAGTTACCTTAGTCTCTTTGCCTTAATTTTCTCATGTATAGAATGTTCTCATGATATAGTTGTAATGAAGACTGAATGAGAGTGCTATGAACATGTTTGTCAGATAAATTGTTCAGCAAACATTTACTGGACTGAAACCAAATGCTATGAGTGTTCAGAGGGTAGCAAAAATCCCTAGAAGAGGAATTGTTCAAACAGGTAGAAACCTATCAGGTTGTGATTTGAAGAAGTGCTCTTCCAGATGGAATCTTGGCAAGGCCAAGGTAGGAAGATGAGAGCAGATTTGGGGAATAGCAGTCCTGAGGATGTACTACAAGAAGACAAACTGGCCTGCAAGGGCAGATTAGAGTCTCAGCAAAAAAGACACTGCCTGCCAACTAATGGTTTAGGTTTTAGGTTTTAGGAAAATTAACCAACCCCATAGTTTAGGAAGACCAGTTATGAAACCACTGCGTAACAAAAGACCAGAAGTACAATCAAGGTCAAAGCAGAATGGTGACAGTAAAAATAAATAAGAGACAGAAATGAACATAACTGGGCAATAAGACAGAAAAATTAACAAAATGGTTGGGCCAGCAGAAGAAATAGGAACTGTAAATATAGATCTGAGAAATTACTACATACCAGACATACTAAAGCAACTTCCCATAAATTTTCACATTTAATACACCAAACAATCATATGAAAATTACTGTGGAAACTGGTATAATTATTCCTATGTTTGCCTGTAAGAAACTGAGGCTTGGCTGGTGGCTCAGTGCAATGGTGCCAGCCTGCGAACCCAAATGTCACTGGTTCAATTCCCAGTCAGAACACATAGTTGCAACCAGGTCTCCAGCCAGATCCATAGCTGGAGGCCGGTGAAAGGCAACCATACATTGATGTTTCTCTCCCTCTCTTTCTCCCTCCCTTCCTCCTCTCTAAAAATAAAAGAATAAAATATTTTTTAAAAAGAAAAAGGAAAAGAAACTGAGGCTCAGAAAAGTTAAATTATTTGCCTAGGTCATATGGCCAGTGAGAGGTAGAGTCTACATTTGAACCCAAAGCTTCCTGACCCCAGAGGTTATGTTCACTCCACTATTCCATACTAGTGTCAGGGGGAAGATGTCAACTTCATTTTTGGATGCATTACTTGACTCCAATGAATTTTTTCAACAAGCATCTGGAAAGGCATGAAGAAGTCTGAAGGGGAAATCAGGGCTGCAGAATGGAACTGAGAAGCTTCATGGAAGTTTGGTAAGGATTAGCAAAGTCATTGAAGTGAACAATCGATAACTGATTATTTATAATTATTAACTGGCATGTTTATGTGCTGGGATGTATCATGTTTGTCTGAACAGCCAACACAGCAGTTTTAAGGGGACTCACAAACCGGAGAAAGCTGCTGTTCTTTCCAGCAAGCAATATTTTAGTAGCAAAACACCCTGTGAACGGTTTGTGAGTACAAAGCATCAAGCATGTGAATAGCTTTTTACAATGTCACGTTGTCTCCTTCCACTTGGGAAGGAAGCACAATGCTAACATAAGCAGATACTAACAGCACAGATGCTGGTGCTGATTTGAGCATAAATGCTGTCCCTCACAAAAAAAGAAGAAAAAAATCCAAAGTACCACACCTGCATAAATCTTTACATTTTTATGAATCAGTGCCATTACAGCAACCACACAGTGAAAATGTCTCACGATGTTAATGGAGCTTTCTAGATAGTTTAACTTATCGGACACTCCTCATAATTTCTCCATGTCCATGTATCATATTCAAACAGCACTTTGCTTTCTAGATTGCCGGAGTAGCAGCTGATACCCTATATGTCTAAAGTTGGGAAATATAGTTTGATTCTAATCCAGAGGAGCAAAATTTTTCTGATGCCTCGGTTGCCCTGTTGTCAACATCTGACCACAGATTCAACGTGAATTTTTCCATTTCTTGTCAACAGCGGTTTTCTAGAGCCAACAAATATATGCTACCATACAATTTTATGCTTTGTAAAAGGTGACCTATGCTTTCTTTTCAAATGCAGTTTCTTTAATGAAAATATTGTAATGTCAGTCCATGCAAAGCAAATGCATATTAATATGCGTTTACATCTGTCTCATATTAATATTCATGCCTGAATCCACATCCCTACACAAAGCCAATTTTCTGACCATCTGTGTGATGGCTGGTGGATGCAATGAATAAATTTTATTTGTGAGGGGAGTGATAAATCATGTATCTTCAGTTTTTCACCCACAATCTTTCCTTTTAGGTGCAAAAATGTTTTCACCGTGGTTTGGAATATTTAAGTAAATGAAAAGGATTAACCCTTCAACATTCCTACATGCTGACAGTTTTACAAAGGCCATGAAAATGCAATCTCAACACCTCTAATCAAAAATAAGAAGGAACTATAGATTGGCTTAGTCGGATTTGACAACTCTGCTTCCTACGTGAATTCCAGTCTTTTAAAATAATCTTCTGTGTTGTGTAATTTAAAATGTACTTTAGCTATTTTTTAAAAGTTTCATGGAGGAAGACAAGGTCTCTGAAAAAACAGTGTATTTCTGAAGAAGGTCATTATATCCATCAAGTATCTTAAAAGTCATATGAAGTGCAACCATACCACAATGGAAAGATCTCAGAGACAGTTTATCAATATTGATAATTTTGCCCAAGTAAAATATCAAGATTTTTAAAATAACAACTTATTTGTAAATTTGGTAATCTGTTGAGGGAATATTGCATCCAAATCTTAGAAACAGTTACCCTTTATGATAGGAGACAAATGCAATGAATTAACCTGGTGAATGAACACTCCCCTGACCCCCCAAAAAAAGGATTGAATTGAAAAGCAACCATATCATGGTAAGGAGAACCTAAAAATATCATACACTAGCCCTGGCTGGTGGCTCAGTGGATAGGCACCAGCCTGCAAACCCAAAGGTCGCTGGTTCAATTCCCAGCCAGGGCACATACCCAGGTTGCAAGCCAGGTCCCCAGCCAGGTCCTTAGCTGGAGGCAGGTGAAAGGCAACCATACATTTATGTTTCTCTCCCTCTCTGCCTCTTTCCTTTCCCCTCCCTCTGAAAATAATAAATAAAATCTTTTTAAAACTATATCATACACTAAAGAAAGAAGTGTTATCAGGTGGCCTGAACAATGAAAACAGCATCGGGTGGTCTAAGGTGGTTTCCTTGCCTCTTCCGGGGATGCTTCCTATTTATTTTAGATAATCAGGCTACTAGATTTAACTCAAATCCAAAGTTTCAATTTGTTTTGATTTTACCTTCTTTGAATTAGGGCTTTTCTAAGGTTCCTAAGAATGTCACATATAGCACAAACCATAACTTGCAGGTCAAAAAAGAAATAAGTTAAAACGTAGTATTCTCACAAGCTGCCAAAATTTCTGTTTCTGCTTCAATGACATTGAACAGAATAGCAAGGTCAAATGGGAACTCTTGGAGCTATAAATCTACTATAGATACAGCCCCAATTAGTAAATGGGTATTCAAACCGTAAATGGAGAAGTCAGAGAAATTTTATTTCAAGTAATAGGGTTATTGAGTGAGTACCTGCTACTGGCAAGGTTCACCATGCTAAGACAGAAATTAAGGTGCCACGCTGCCCTCAGAAAGCTTACCACCTAGCTAGGAAGAAAAACAGATTCTCCCACAAGATGATTCTCAACAATTAAGCAAGAGCATGATCAACACAAACTGAGTACTTACAAGAGGGTTTTTTTGAAAGTGATATTCTTACAAACCTAGGAAATCAAGAAACCTCTCTGAAACGACTTGAAGATGAATCACGAAGGCTGAAAAGGTTCAGATGGTCAGAGAAAAGAAGTCACATCAGATGAGAGAAGCTTCACAGAGGCTCAGAGCAGGAAGTATTTAGTGGGAGGAAGCAGGAGTAATTGGGGAAATTGTGGGTAGACCACTCTGGTTGCATCGGAGAATTAGTACTCAAAACTATGGGAGTTAAAGGAAATGATTTTGAGTAGCATGCAATGTCGGCATTAAATAACATTGAATTATAAAGTCAGAAAAAGAATCCCTTAGTAACCCTGTTCATTCTTCTATTGCTTCAAGAAGACAGTCTTTCTCACTTTAATGCCAATATGCCTTACACAACACTCCACTACTTGCTAAATCCACCCTTTTAACAAAGAGAGAGCCCACCTCAGACTCTAAGTCTACAAACTAGAACTTAATGGCATTGTTTGGTTTCATGGTGTTAATTTTTTGTGTTAATTTACTTAATTCCAAGTAGTACTCACTCATCTTCCATTTGTGGTAGTAATATAAAATTCCCTTTTAAGAAAAATTTACTTAAGATATTCTTCAAATTACCTGTTTTAGAGATAAGTAATAGAATTAATTAATGATGAATAAATGACTAAGGTTTGGGAAAAAACTAACGGGACCTCGTAACTTGCAAAATGAAAATTTGGATTGGGCTCCATCTAGAAATGGCTCAATATAGAAGCTAACTGGGTAAAATTATAGCCCTTGATTTCCATTCTACTTGATAATTCTAAGTTTCTTGGGTTTCCTTATATATGGGCATTGCTGAGGTTGTGTTTATAAAATCTCTTTCAGGCGTAGAATGATTTTTTAATATACCTAAACTTTTTTCATGTAAATACAAAAGAATATTATCTAAATGAGAGAGTAAACAAAACATAACAGTTCACCAAGCCCTATCCCTCAGAGATTTAATGAAGGAGATATAAATATAAAATACTTCACCAGAAGCAAAAGGATACTGCTTTCATTAGATCGCTCAGGATTTCATACCATATACTTAAGTATGATTTAGCACAATATTGATACATGTTTATATTTGCCACCTACTTTTTCACAGTGATGCTGTAAGGATTAGTGATATAATATTCTTAAGTTGTTTGGGCTCTTAAAGAAAATATACACTATGAACTCAACATAATTGTAATAATATTTATCATCATAATAGCAATAACTACTCATACATTTTCAGAAATGGGCCTGTGTTGATGGAGAGGAAATCAGGCTGTAAGCTAAAAATGCAGGCGTATCAGCCAGTCAAAACACAAGGATTTAGGATGGAATCATCATGATGCTCTCTACAACTTAGAGGTCTGGACTGGGGTCTGTGCTTCAGATTCTGCATTTGTAGCAATTCCCAGAGTTCTGATGCTGCTGGTCTTAAGCCACACTTTGAGTTGTAGGGCTTTACACATCCCACTCTTTCAGGGTCAAGTCTAAAATATATTCCATTGACTGTAAGGAAATCTGTCCAAACACATCTTGACAAATCTGTCACTGCCACTGATGTCTTCCCTGATTTTGCCGCCTTTGCACCTGGTGTTCTGCCTCCATTGCCCAGTCCAACACCCATATAAAAACTACATATTTCTCTCATTGTCTCCCTGCCCCACTCTCATTCCCAAGTTAGATATAAACTCTTTAAAAGCAGAGACTTTTATGATATAGTCTAAAAATTAATCATATTGCTTGAACAAAGATTTATGTTCAAAACTTGATTTCAGAGCTCAAAGTAGGAAAATCCTGTTTCTTATAAAACATTTAATAATGTGGGATACGTTCATGGAATCAGGTTAAAAAGCAAGACACACAACTACGTTTAATGTCATCTAAATTTAAATATAGGTGGGGAATACAGAAAGTAGCATGTGTAATTAATAAATTAAGTAGCATCTTGTCTTTTTTACCTGCTGAGTAGCCATTAGCAGGAGGATGGAAATGTAATTTTCCCCTCCGCTCTCTCACTGAAGAACAACAAAGCCTGTGAGGTTAAAGAGTCTTTTGCTAAGAAAGAAGTTAATGCCAGGTGATCCAGTCTTAGCAAGAGAACAAGCTAGACTTTTATGATATAGGGATGATTTATGAGTAATAGAGGTCCAAGGCCAGGACCCAGGGACAAAGTTTCTTAAGACTAGGAGAAGCAGGAGTCAAGTGATAGGTTTCTGCTTGCTGGCTCTATTGTGTATGACCTGCAGGTGGGCATGGCTCCAACTATCTGGGCCTGAAAGCAGCCCCTTATGAGCCAAGCCCTAACCCCGGGGAGCTTCTACCACTGAATAGTCCATAAGAGTTAGGAGCGCAGTGAGCTGAGGATAACCCAATTTTCCCAGACTGCAAGCCCCTGGGGTCTTTTTTATTTTTTAATTTTATTTTATTGTTGTTGTATTACATCCATTCCCTTTTTGCTCCCCTCTGTCCTCTTCCCCACCCACCCATTCCCCCCCAAAGTCAATCCCACCTGTTGTCCATGTCCATGGTTCCTTTATACTAGGTTCTTGTCTAAACTGCTCCCCTTCCTTGCCTCTTCCTCCCCCCTCCTCCTAACCCCCTTCCCCCTGACCACTAAAGTCCTATTCACTGTATTCATATATCTGGTTCTGTTTTGCTTTTTGTTAGTTTTGTTCATTATTGTCCTGTAATGAGTGAGATCATATGGTACTTGTCCTTCACTGACTGGCTTATTTCACTAAGCATAATACTTTCTAGTTCCATCCATATGGAGTTTCCTCAAAAAACTAAAAATGGAACTGTCTTTTGATCCAGCAATTCCACTTGGACTATACCCAAAGAATCCTGAAACACCAATTCATAAGAACCTGTGTACACCTATGTTCATAGCGGCACTATTTACAATAGCCAAGTGCTGGAAACAGCCTAAGTGCCCATCAGTGGATGATTGGATCAGAAAACTTTGGTACATTTACACAATGGAATACTACATAGCAGAAAGAAAGAAGGAGCCCCTGGGGTCTTTTACAACCTTGAGAAAGCTATTTGCCAATCCCAGACCAGCTAGGTTAGGGGTGAAGTCAGATGAAATGGGATATGAAAAAAAAAAAAAAAATTAATGTAATTGTTTTCATTGCATTAAAATAATATAATGCCCTGGCTGATGTGGCTCAGTGGATTGATCAAAAGGGTCGCCAGTTCAATTCCCAGTCAGGGCACATTCCTGGGTTGCACGCCAGGTCTCCAGCCAGGTCCATAGCTGGAGGCAGATGAAGGGCAACCACACATTGCTGTTTCTCTCCCTCTCTTCCTTCCTCCCTTCCCCTCTCAAAAAATAATAAAATTTTTAAATTTTTTTAAAAAATAAAGTAATATAGGAGAGCATATATATATATATATATATATATATATATATATATATATTATGCATATACATGAAACAATAGGAGGAAATTCTCCAAAACGTTGCTGTAGTTAACATTTAAGGTTGCTTTACAGGTGATTTTTTTCTTTAATACATTTCTACATTTAAAACAAAATTCTGAAAAATACTTAAGTTGCTTTTAAAATTAGGAAAAGAAATACCTTTCTTTAAAATCAAAACATACATCTTATTCACCTTTTTTTATAGGCAGCACCTGAAACAGTTTTGGTATATACAGCAGGCAGTCAAAAATATGATAACTAAATTAAATTAAAGAAACAATTCAGCCCTGGCTGGTGGCACAGTAGATAAGGCACCACCCTGTGAACCCAAAGGTTCTTGGTTCCATTCCCCAGCCAGGGCACATAACCAGGTTGCAAGCCAGATCTCCAGCCAGGTCTGTGGCTGGAAACAGGTGAAAGGCAACCATACATAGATGTCTATCTCCCTCTCCACCTCTCTCCCTTCCCCTCTCTCTGAAAATAATAAATAAAATCTTTAAAAAAGAAAAGAAACAATCCAAAGCCTGTTCCATAATAATAAATTAATACAATCACTCTGGTGTGCTAAAGGTAGTCCATGCACATATAAAAAGCAAATACATTTTCCTGAGAATAACTATTCAGAGAATAATTTAAAGACTGTTAAAATTATTACATAAGCATTAAATAAAAACAGTCTGGGCTCAGGGATAGTGTCTTTGAATTGGAGGAAAAGGATGTTTAGGTCCCCATATTGCTCACTAATTGTATTCCTTTGGTAATTCAATGACTTTTCCAAACCTTCAATACTTCATCTATAAACCTGAGTTCTACTAGCTTACCCATGGCATTGTTAAAATCAAATGAAGTGTAGAATGTGAAAGTTATTTTGAAACTATAATGTACTATACCAGATTATTTTGATTATTTAAGCATGTATTTGACAGAATGTGAAAAGCAAACTATAAGTAATTCTTATAACTCATTTATCAGGTGAAAAAAATTGAACTAGACATCTACTTCATGCCATTTTGTTCAGTCAGTTACCTGCTAAGTCAACTCTTAACATAAATGCAAACTAATGTTATAGAAATAAATTTAGGAGAAGAAACGGAGGTTGGTTAGTGATTTCCTATACTTTTTACCATGTGGTTCACTCATGTATTTATTTTTTTCAACAATATTTATTTTGTCAGATAATCTTCTAGGGACTGTACATTCAGGAGAGTCAGATAAGTAAGTGTCTCTGTCTAGCACAACTTTTATTCCAGTGGGGAAGAGACAAACCATCAACAAGTATACAAATAAACAAGAGAATCCAAGATTGAGATAAGTGCTATAAAGAAAATAAGCAGGATTATAGCCACCTGAACCTCCAAGATTGTCCCCAGTAATCCCACCTCCTGATCACACTGTGTAGTCCTGTCTCATACGGTAGAGTTGGTCTCACTGACCAACAGAATACGGAAGAAGTGATTGTATGTCACTTTCAAGATTAGGTTATGCAAGACACAAGACACTGCGGCTTTTCTTTTGATTAGCCCCTCATGCCTGGTCTCTCTCTGGAGGAGAAACCAGCTTCATGTATTGAGGACATTCAGAGAGCCCATCTAAGAATTCCTATGTTCTTACTCACCCTAATTGACTCCAACAACTTAGCCTTCCTTTCTCTTCTGAAGTAGAAATCCTTTGTGGAACATACCCATGGTTTTCACCTGTTTGCCCCTGTGCCCCAATATTTAGCCCTAGTCATAGAAATAGTCCGCTTGTTCTTATGGACTGATTGATCCTTGAAACCACACCCACTTATCAATCTGGGTTTGTTTTTTTTTCCCCTCATAACTAACCTTATCCACACATACCCCTAGTAAAGGCACCATATGTTAGTTCTTATATCAGACTAAAAAATTTAGAAAGAGCTTCACACTTCATCTGGGTAATTATACTGTATTTATAATAGAGCTGATTAATGTCCCTGCATTAATAAATGACTCAAATGTGACTACAAGAGCTGAGCATGATTACCTGAGCTTAGTACTTAACCCGCTCAATTAAAATAAAAATGCTGTGACCTGATGTGGCAGAACAGAGCCTAAATGTTCTTCACCTTCAGCAAGGAGCAAAGATGTTCGCTGATACGGGGGAAGGGATTAAGATGGAGGTGGAAAGGGGGATTCTAGCCTGGATAGCACAGCTGCAAGAGCCCTAACGAGAAGGTGTTTGCGGTCTGCTTGGCTCCCTGCCTGCTTCCTTCCTAACACACAAACCTAAATCTACTCATGCCTTTGCTTTACCATCTGGTCTACAGTCAGCCATCAAGCTTGCCCTCCTGCCCTAGTGTGAGAATGTATGTATAAATAGCCTTACACCACTGTCCTGGGCAATTGACAAGACTTTATTCTGGTTTCTGGGTTCACGATGACATTGACACCCTCGTTCCCAGATAGTTTTCTGCTCTGTGACCAAGTGGCAGGATCTTATCCTACAAGTAAAGCCAACCCCCCAATCTTACTGACAGGAGTAGAATTTCCACCTCCAAACTCCAGAATGCTAATGACCTGACAGCTGGATCCCCACGTACAACGTGCATTGCACAACTCTGCGTTGGCAACTGCATGGAAACTCCATGGAAAATAATTTGCCTTCCTGGAATCCTAAACTTCACCTACCCTGTCCCTGCTTGGGGTTAATAGATCTTAAATGCAGTTTGGGCTTTTTAATGATACTTTCCCCCCATCATTTTCTACCTCTGCAGGGTTGACCTAATGTGCTTAATCCTTAAATGAGTGCTTTCCAACATTCTACACACCACGATACATGAAGAAAATAAGATTTGTTCTTTTTCATTCTTTGAGACATAATTGACATACAGCATTATATTACAGTCAGGTGTACGTAATGATTCAGTATTTGTATACACCATAAAATAATTACCACAGAAAGTCTAGTTAACTTCTATGGCCACAGAGTTACAAAACTTTTTTCTTGTGATGACAATTTTTCAGATCTACTCTTTTAGCAACTTTCAGATATGCAGTACAGTAATATTAACTATCTGCACCATGCTGTACATACAAAATTTGTTCTTGTGTGGCACACCTGTTCCCTGTCAAAGGCCACTGGCCCAGTGTGAGTGGCCCTGCAGCCACATTCCAGCTGAGAATATCACTCTTTGGGCACACTGGTAACCCATTGATGATGGTCTGCCTCAATGCCTATTCTTTGGACAGTCTGGCCTTAACATTCTAGCTGACCTGTAGCCTGGGTCCATTATTCTAATAGTATCTCTTTGAGTCAGCCTGGATATTCAGGCCTTCCTACCCTTTAACCTTAATATTTTCTGAAGAGTAATAATGTTTCCATATTGTATACCAACCCAAGCAAAGATGTGAGTTGCTCAGTCAAAAACCTTTCTAATTCAAGAGAATGAGAACCTCAAAGATAAAACAAAAGACTTACTCCTTTCCTACCTTTAATTACCATATTTTCCACACACATGTAATGTTATTACATTGTGTGCCTTTAAATAATATTAATAGCTCCCAAATATTTGTCACCTACTTAGCAATGTGCTCTTTTTAGGCATCATCTTATTGATTCCTCTCATCACCTTTGAGGCAGAAACTATTTCCATTTTGCAAATGAGCAAACTAAAGCTGAGGGTTAAACTTCCCTAGAAAGTAGTGACTAGAATTTGAACTCAGATCTGTATGACTCCAAATCCTTGCTCTCAAGAGAGAGAAATCACTTAAAGCATTAGCATTGAGCTTGGCATATAATAGTTCAGTAGGTATAAAATTTATTCCACAGACTTCTGAAGACATGTCATGTGTATTTATTTTCTTTTAACCAAATTAAATCTGACTTAAAGTCTCTACTCCATAACAGAATTTCAATCTTAGCAATTATGGAATGTCTCCTCTTTGGGGAAATCATTTTCCATGGGTCTTTTGTGTTTCTGCACATCTGGTGAGCAGAAGTACCGGCTGTCCTTTGTTCCAGATCATTTTTTTCCAAAGTATTTCTATAGCAAATAGCCTTGAAGAAGGTAAAAAGAGTATCTCCCTCCAGAGCAAAGGATAAGCATGATTACTGCCGATTATAGATTGACATTCCTTTCCTATAATGTAATCCACGGCATCGGCAAGTATCATCTGGCCTTGTTCATGACACTCTGTGGGCACTGAGGCTCAAGGAATGAATGAAAAAATGGCGACACTCTGGCTGCTAGTATTGCTGTGAGTATTGAACTACCCTTATCTGATCTAGAAGTATATTTTCTGCCAGTAGCCATGAAATAGTAATAAGTTAACTTATTGGCTTGCAAGTAATAGGATATGTTCCAGCCCTTCACACTTTCTAAAACTCCCCTTTCTATGGAAACTCACAAAAACCTGGGAGGTTCACATAGTGCTAGAAATCAGAGAAAGGCCTTCTATCTCTCATCTCAATGGTCACAGCTGGTGCTTTACATCCCAGGCTCACTTTATCCTGAGAAGGAGGGACATCAACCCAAATGGACCTCAGTCAAAATAGAGACTCTTTCCTTGACTAGCAAGCCCTGTGTCTACACTCCAGCCTTTCATATTGCCACTCCCCTCTGAGGCCCTACTACCCCTAGGTCTGCTGTAGGCATCCACCTTTCCAGGATCTCGAGTCTTGGAGGATCTCTCATCTTTCCTGTTCTTTCTTCTCTTACTCTCTTCTTACTTCCCTCTCTTCATCTCCCAGGCACTTTAGCACAATAACCTCAACAAGTTTAAGATTTCACCAAAGACGGAAATAGAAGTTCCCTTCTTGTCCAAACTTCACCTGAGGAAAATGACCCCAAGGAGGATCCACCTTTGCTTTAGGCACAGGAAAGTCAAGAAACCATTGATCTCTCAATAAACAATCCTACACAATAGTAGCCACTCAATGTGGTCAGTTGTGGTTCTTGTATGGTAGCTTCTTCTTTGCCTCTGATTCATATCATTGACTTTAGACATAGGTAGGAAATAAATAAATAAATAAATAAATTTTATATATATATATATATATATATATATATATATATATATATATATATATTTGATCTCTTACTCAATTACATTGAGCTGGTGGAAAGAAAACTATCTTAGCTTTCTTTCTTCTGGTCCATAAATTTTTAAAAATATACTGTATAAATTACCATGACACAAATATATATATAAAATAAAGATAATGTTGATGATGATAATTAACACCCTCTTTCTAAGTCTACATGTATGTTTTCTCATTGCCTGGCTGACCCCAACAAAGGAGTTTGTGGAAAGGAGCTGAAAGTAAAATCGATTGTGTTTTTAGAAGATTCTTGGCAGTCTTTGCATTTTGCCTTATTTGCAACCAATTAGATCAATGTTGATATCCTTTAACCGCTAATTTTACTAAAATATTTACGACAGTTAACATTACTGCACCAGCAAGATTTCCTACAGGTGCCACCTCTTCTCTTTTCCCAATTGTCAATAAATTCTCAATTCTCCTAGTTTCTAAACAGCCTTGGGTAGGTTAGCAATAGGCTTTAATGATACAATCTACATCTACCTCACTTGCAAGGCACAGACACTACATACACCCTTGAGGTTACAAGCTTGTCTAGTTATGAAGAAATGTGGCCCTAGTTATATTTTCAGAAATCCCACATAAATAATTCTTGGCTTCAGAAGAAGCAATTGAATCATCTCTCTTATGTTTTATCCCCCCCTGGAATTTGGAGGTTGAAAACTCCATCTTTGCCTATCTTGTCCATACTGTATTTTCTTAGCATAGAACAGTTTTGCCCATTAAAAAAAAAAAAAAATGTTCAATAAATATTTATGGACTGAATGGCCATGTGAATAAGTGATAAACTTTTTTAAGAGCTAAAAGATAAAGATATCCTTGAATTCAGATCCAATATTTAAAATGCTTCCATTTTAATTTTATGTAGAGTTGGCACCTTAAAATTTTGTTCCTTGTACCTTTGGCACTTTAAAAGGATTAAGAGAAAATATTTACTTTTCTTACCAATAAAATAAAATTATTCACCACCTGTAAATATTTAGGAGCTTTTGTCCAAGTTTTAGTCAGCGGTATTATACCATGTTTCTCAATGGAGGTGCTAATGGCATTCTGTATGATACCGTTCCATGCATTGCAGGACATTTAGCATCACTCCTATTCCTCACCAAATGTGTGAGGAGCTGCTCAGTCAGTGTGACCTCCTGAGCATACTACTCAACCCTTTCCATAAGAACCTATTCTAAATTTATATTGGATATCAGCCGTATCCAAGACTTCCTCATTTCCTTAAGGATGAAGTTCAAAGAACTTGAAATCAAATCTGATCAAGTCTTTCATGACTTGTCTTGTTGCCACTAGCAGTTTTATTTATTGAGTTAGCCCCACATATGCTTGCCTTCAGCATCTCCATTCTACCCGCCATTGCACAAATGTGCCTTCTTCCATGCCTCTGCACTGTCATGCTGTTCCCTCTGCCTGGAATGTCCTTCTGATCCCTGCCTCCCACAACCACTTAACTAACTAGCACCCATCCTATAAGGAAAGCTCAAGGATTTTTTTTTTTTTTTTTGTCTTGGCTGCATGTCCTGACAATTTCTCCATCCCAACCACTACTCAGAGATTTTACACTCATCTGATTCATTGGCAATCTCTTCCCATTACCCCCTGGGCTCTTGAAAATAGAGTTCTGACTCCTAGTAGTAACTCTACATGCACTAGAGTACATGACATACCACACCATAGTATGTAGTATGCATTGTGCCATAAAAAAGATATCAATCGATCAAGGATATCAATCCAGAACAATGGGCTGGGAGCCTGCCATGTGCTGCCACTGTGCTTTGTTCTGGGGATGCTGTGATACTGTGAAGAAGGAATAAAACAGAGTCTTTCCCTTATGTCTAGAGGAAAGGACAGACATTTAAAAAGTAATTTCAGGGCCCTGGCTGGTGGCACAGTGGATAAGGTGCCGGCCTGTGAACCCAAAGGTCGCTGGTTCGATTCCCAGCCAGGGCGCATATAACCAGATTGCAAGCCAGGTCTCCAGCCAGGTCTGTAGCTGGAGGCAGGTGAAAGGCAACCATACACAGATGTCTCTCCCTCTCTGCCTCTCTCCCTTCCCCTTTCTCTAAAAATAATAAATAAAATATTAAAAAAAAAAAAAAAAGTAATTTCAACTGTGGTGTGCGTGATAGAAGAGGCACTACAGAAGGGGGTCATCGGAATGTACAGCTTGGGATTCTGCCATGCCTGGACCTCCACAAGGAAAAGAAAGTTTGAGATAAATAGGTATTAGCTGGGGCAAGGAAGGGCAAGAAGAACATCCCCAGGTAGGGGCAGTGTGTGAAAGGACCTGTTCATTTTCTTTTATAGCTTTAGTGATGTATTCAGAGTTATGTTCTGAAGTCCAACTACTTAGGTTAGCATGCAGGTGCCACCATTTCCATCCATGTGACTTTGGGCAAGTCACAAATCTGCCTCATTCTCACTTCTGTAAAACAGGGATAACGATCTTATTCTGTAATAGATTTGCTGTTAGGACTAATAAGATCATCTATTTAAAGTGCTTAGTACATAGTCTGGCACATAGTAAGTGCTCTTTAAACATTACCTCATAATTTATTATTATTTAACAAACATTTATTATTCAACAAATGCCAAAACTTATTGGCCTCCCTCTCCTGCTCTGATGTAGTACTTTAATGAGAATGTCTTATCTTGTTTACTGCCTTTTTCAGTGTTAGGACTAGAAAAATAGATGGGCCTTTAAGTGGTGTGTTCTGCCATCTGAAAATAAGGGAAATAATGAGCCCGTGAGTCCAGCCCAAGTAATCAAAGAAGTATGTTTGTAATGAAAAATTCATGTATCAAAATTGGCCAACAAATCATGGGGCATCTTAGAGTCATTTAATTACAGTTAACTTACTAAGCTATTTGTTAAAAACAGATATCTGCATCCCTACTGCTGGCAAGACCTATTAAGTCAGAACATCCATGAGCAAAACATAAGAACCAGTTTTAATGTACTTTACAAGGGGTACTTTTTATGAAAGATAAGTTTGGGAAATATTGGCTTGTCTCAGTAATGGCTGCTGTGAACCTAACAACCTAAAACTAAGTGATGTGAATTAACAACTTGATTAATCCTGTTGATCCTGTGAGTCACAGATTTGAGAGTAAAAAAAAGAGCCATGGCTGGTGACACAGTGGATAAGGCACCAGCCTCTGAACCCAAAGGTTGCTGGTTCAATTCCCCAGCCAGGGCACATAACCAGGTTGCAAGCCAGGTCTCCAGCCAGTTCTGTAGCTGGAGGCAGGTGAAAGGCAACCATATATTGATATCTCCCTCCCCCTCTGCCTCTCTCCCTTCCCCTCTCTCTGAAAAATAATAAAAATCTAAAAAAAAGAAAAGAAAAGAAAGAAAGAAAAAAGAAAAGGAAGCACTGCTCGTCTCTGCTCCTCAGTGCAGGGGAAGACTCAAGGTGATGCTGTCCAAAGCCCCCATGTGCCTGTCGGTCAGAGCCCATGCATGTAGCCTCTTCCACATGACATTCTCTGAGGAGTGGGATTTCTTTGCATGGTTGGCTGGCTTCTTCCATTGAGCTTCCCAGGAGCATGGAGTGAGCATCTGTCTGGCCTTTGCCAGGTGAGCATCAGAATCACATGGCATCACCCACTGCATTCTATGAGTCAAAGAAGTCACAGGCCCCCAGGTTCAAAGGGAAGTGGCATGAGCCTGCCTCCCAATGGAAGGAGTATCATAGATGTTGAGCATGTTTTTCAACTGACATACAAGTAAGTATGCCTTGTTTCGATCCTTAATGGTACCCACAAACTTTCTTTTTCTCTAGATATTCCTCCCATTTGTAAGGTTTTGACAAATACCAAAGCAAAGCTATTAGTGACTGGTTTCTTGAAACCCATCATAGTCTCACTGATGCCTGTAACTGCTTACAAGAATATTTTGCTTTATAAAGTTGGTTCCTACTTCTTTTGGTTTTTTATTTTATTTTATTTTATTTTATTACTTTCAGAGAGAGGGGAAGGATGAGAGGCAGAGAGGGAGAGAGACATCAATGTATGGTTGCCTTTCACCTGCCTTTAGCTATGGACCTGGCTGGAGACCTGGCTTGCAATCTCATTACGTGCCCTGGCTGGGGAATTGAACCAGCAACCCCTGGGTTTGCAGGCCGGTGCCTTATCCACTGAGCCACCAGCCAGGGCCTAAGTCTTCAATTCAGAGACCTTTATTAATCCTGTCCTTAAATTTACTGCCAGTAATCCATCCTATCTTTGGACCTCTTCAAAGAGGTCTAAAAACACTGCTACAGGTTTTACTCATCTCTTCGGTTCACATAAAACTAAGGACTAAAATCCCTGTAATACACAGATTATAATTATGTCTTTTTTCCCTTAGATACTAATTATATAGTATTCAGTCTTATATAAAATATTGTGACAAAGTTAGAAGAGATTAAAAACAAATTTTCCTCCAATTTCATGAGTCACATATACAGCCCTTTGGGCTGGTATGTGCCTTGTTTATTCATTTGAACATGTTTTATTAATGCTCCTGTATTAATTGTCCATGATTATGTCACACAATCCATTCAGATGTCTAAATATTATAAATGCAAATATAATTGTATACTACTTGGGATTACACACAAATTAGGTGTGTCAGGTTTTTGTGCATTTTGATGAGATGACACTAAAATAGTTGAATCTATAAGTACAAAATTTAAGCATATTAATCACTACGTTACAGTCAAATGCACAGATGTAGGAGAATAATAGCAGTCTGTGTGATTGCTCTAGCCATGCATGTATTTTTTCACCCAAAGCTATCTTCATTTTTTTCCTTCCATATAAAATTGATTCTAGAAGGAAAAAAAATATTCAAATCCATATTGACATTTTCAAGGAGTCACACTAACATGAGCTATCTTATCATATTAGTAATCATATTCAGAGATCCAGTTTTTTCTTGGACACGTGAAATTTTAATCCAGCTCCATGGCTAGAACTAAATCAGTGCACTGTTGCAAATATAACCGCATAGGCCCAATCACACAATAATAACCTTTCTATACAATTCTAATTTGACGTTGCTGCCTATTCTAAATTACCATCAAGTTTTAAAGAATATTGTCTATTTGTTTTTGAAAACATGGTGTATTTTCTTCTAATTACATTCTGATCACATTTTCCAGAAGAAAATACATCTGGCCTATCAATGGCACAAACTGGGTATTTCCTTAGGGGTGTGTAAAGTGTATATAAATTTCAGCTCCTGCCTGAGATTTGCAGAGATGCTAATGCACAGGTCACTGTGTGCTGATTTTTCTTTGTGATTGGGGAGCAATGCTTGCAAGCTCTGTGCGATGTAATGAAATCACGGGCAGTTGGGCTTACAAGCATGAAGATTTAACTCTTGTGCAAGTAGTCCCTCTGCCCCTGAATATTAGGTTCCTATATCGCTTTAATGTACCAGCCTCCCACCTACATTTATTTGGGAAAAAATAAAAACAGTGTTTCCTTTAGTTTATTCAGACTGAAAGGGAAAAGTTCATCTGTACACATACAGTTGTAGGCTACATAGATGATATTAAATAAATACATTATAGTAGCTTTCATTTTTAATGGCTCGATGTTTTCCTTCGATTGCCTTCACCAATAAAAGTGTAGCCTGTAGAAAAGCACCCCTCTGGATAACCCATTGTCTCATTTTAACTCATTTTTATCAAGGAATTCCCCCTGCAGCCATCTGCACTGCCAGCCATTAGCTGTGCACATCTGCCCACAGTAATGACCGCTTCTGTGTACATACCCAACTGCTATGCAATTTAGCCCTCACCCGTAGGACACTAGTGCAGTGTATCCTGAGCCAGCTGAATTTTATACTGTTGATGTATTATAGTTATCACCTCATTTGGTCTTTGGAAATGAATGAAGAGTGCCTGAGACTGAAAATAAGTCAAATGCTTACTCTTGAGGCCTCTTCTTACTCATGTCCAGTCTCAGGGATGTTCTAACAGAATGTATGTCGCATGATAGCCCTCAGACTTTATTCAGTGGTGGCTAAAATAAAAACTTTGGATCCAGCCCCTTCCTCTATACAAGCACAAAACATAAATATCTTAGTGTGATCTCCAAGAAGCAAGTATTTTTTTTATCAATCAATAACCATATATTAAAATTTGTTCTATGTCATCCTGACTGGGGGGTTCAGTTGGTTGGGCACTGTCCCACAAAGCCAAAGGTCGCTGGTTCAGTTCCTGGGCAGGACACATGCCTGGGTTGCTGACTCCATCGTGGTGAGGGCACTTACCAGAGGCAACTGATTGGTGTTTCTCTCTCACATTGATGTTTCTCTCCCTCTTCCTCCCTCTCTTCCCCTCTCTCTAAAAATAAATAAATAAAATCTTTTCAAAAACTTGTTCTACCTGAATGTTATTCCTCTTTGATATCTTTTCTTACTCTGTGCATGTCCCAATCTGGGGGAAATAATCTATTTAAAGTAAGAGAAATTAACTTAATAATTTCAAAGTTCTTATAAAATGCATTTATATCCTTGTCTCCAGAGCTTGAGCTTTGGTCTGTTTGGTACTAGATTATAAAGCAGGAGAGGGGCCACAGGAAGATGCTGTATTTATTCTATACCAGTGATCTTCAATCAGTGTGCCCCAAGAATTTAAAATATGCAATACCTAACTATATTTAGGTTGGGGCACTGGCTTCCTTTCCCTTAGATTATTAGATTAAAAAAGTGACAACAGCCAATACAATAGCCATATGGTGTGAATTAATCAAAAATATACCTATTTTTTGTCAGAGCGGCAGAATATGTATTTTTTGTTGTGCTGCAGAATTGTAGTAATTAGTTTATATGTGCCGTGAGATGAAAAAGATTGAAAATCACTGTTCTCTACTAAAGTGGAAGGTCCACCAGAAAACACTAGTAAGAACAGCCCTAATATGACAGTAAAGTGTTTACTAAACAAGGACAGTACTAGAGATAAGAATGATCAGGTCACTACACCACAGTGATCCAATCAATCCCAATGTCATGACTAAAGCTGAAGATACTTCAAGAGCTATTTTGCAAACGAGTAATAAGACTTGGATATGGACAAAGAGGGACGAGGAATGAGGTAGATTTTGACCTTAGCTTTGACGTAAAGATCTTAGAAGTCATCCTTCCCATCCTTATAACCCAAAAAAATAATAATAAACAAAAAACTGAACAAACCGAAAATCATTTCCTTGGACCTATCATAGAACTGAAGTAGCAAGGCAAACCATCTCCCTGACATTTAGTGACAGGCGCATCCCAAGGGGTACAACAACCAAGACCCGCTTCCCTGAAGCAGGAGCTGCATGAGTAATTGTTACATATTCTGGAGACTCGGTAAGAAATTCCAGGGACCACAGCCTGGAAGGAGAGGCCTTCCTGAGCTTTCTGTAAGGAACCCAACAAGCTTCCCACTTTGAGGATCTGAGAAAGATCTCCTCCTCCTCCTAGTCCAGACTGGAGGAAAGGAAGACCAACCCTTGTAAAATCCACCCAGAGCAATCTCCACAACAAAGGCCTGTTCTCCAGGGTAAAAGATTTCCCCTGAGCTCAATTTTGACACATTGTCACACCTGGAGGAAAGGAATTCCCTCTCCCTCCAGCCTCCTCCACACCTATCACATCTAAAGGGGAAAATAAGTCACCGTCCTCAAGAAACTGGGACTCAAGGAAATTGATTAAGAAAGCTGCAGCCTGGGGGTGGAGTATGAGACAAGAGGGGAGAGGGTTACACCACTGGAAGAGGACCAGAAGCCCCTGTGAAGGCCCCAGCCTCAAGCCAGGCTCCCTGTGAGCCTCTGATTATGACTCAAACCGCAGATTACAGGACACTCCCCCACCAGACAGGTTCAGGGTGGAGGGTAATTCATAAGTTAGGCAGAAAATGGTTTAATGCGTAAGTAAGGGCCAAGAACAGATTTATAAAGATTCAAAATGAATGGCTGGGCCTGGGGAACCACCTGTAGAAAAATGTAAAGAAGCCCATCCCTTTCATTGAAAGCTATCTCTCTCATGGCAAAAGAAGTGAAAGGGAACATGTGCAAATGAAATTGGGGACAGAAATTGAAAGAATTCATGCAGACTACTTGACCAAGCCATGTTATTCTACAGACTGGTCATTTCCAAACATTGTATTAAGTTTGTACTTGATTTGAGAACATCCCTAAGTATATATGTATTTATTTGTCACACAAACGCCTCTGTCCATTTTTATTTCACTAAAGCTTAATTTCTTTCTGCATTTAGGTAATAGGTATTATGCACTACACATATCACATACCCTAAGATCATTGTTCTCCCTCCCTAGAGCACTCTTTTTCTCCATTTTTAAGGTACCAGTCTGCAGCAGATTTTTTTAATAGCTATAAAAAAGGAACTCGGCCACCATATACCTAACTCTTCTCATTTAGTTTCTGAAGCAACCTAACCACCCGTTCAAACCTCAGTGCAACTCCATTTATTAACGCTTGTGCCCACCTCCCTTGGAAACCATCTCCTGGTTTCCAGCACGGCCTCCAGCCAAGCAGCGTCTGTCCAGTCTCCTAACCCAGCTTCCTCCCCAAGCAGAGCTCTTTGACTTGGCAAATTCATGAACAACTTTTAGAGATTCACATCCTCCTAACTGAAGCCACATCTAATGTTCCCTTCCTGTGTGTCAGACCTAAAGGCAAGGCCCACCGTGCTTGTCCTGGACTTGCAGACAAAACCTGACAATCCTGTGCTGGTCTATAGCAGTCCTGCATTGCTGATTAAGCTTTGCTGTCACCCCTCTTGCTGTCAGCTGTCATTTTACTCTTTCATCAGCTTGACTTTGACTTGCAACCTCCTTTGTCCGCTTCCAGTTTGCTGCTTCTTAGCTGCTCTGTGGTGGGGAAAAAAGACAACTGAAAATGTTGAGACGAATACTAAATGGAAATCAAGAATAGAAGTGCTAAGGAGCCTAGTTTTCATGCACCGACATGAATCTCCTGCTTCATATCCTCACAGGCCTTTTCCACTTACTCTTTCAGATCAAATCTCTGTTCCACACTGACCTCAATATACACGATACACAACCATATATATCTTGAGTTTTCTTAAAGCAAAATAAATACCAGCCTTCCTTTTGACTCCAGCATGATAATCAAGCTACAGTAAAAGCAACATTTCATTGCCCCCTAAAAACTGTGTGGAGGAAAGTTGTTTGACCATAAAGTATTTTTTAGGCCATTTTAGCAAAGTATATTCCTAAAATTAGTATGAATTGTCAAAACTAATATACTTCAGTTTTCTTTCCTTGCATTTGCTTTCACGCTGTACAGTATGAAGAATCCACACAATTGATAACCACCTTCCTGAAGACCCCAACTTGGCAAAGCAGAGAAGAGTTAAGACAGAAAATAGCCATTTAGCCCATTCCTCAAGAGTGCCCCAGCTATAAGACAGACAAAAGTGTCCAGGAACTGCTCCATCTGTGCCAGCTACCCTCATTTCCATTATAAGCCACAAATGGCAAAATCAATGGCCAGAGATGAAAATGGAATATAAAGAGGCTACGACCGCTGCAAATCACTGATCTACTCTGGAAAGCCTGAGCAGAAACTCCTTGGAGATTTTCCCTGAGAAAGGCCCTGCTATTCAGCCCAAGTACTGAGCTTCTCCAAAGGACCTTACTCCCAAGGGGACGAACAGGCTCTTGGCACTTCGCAAACCACCCAGGGAGGAAACAACACCCTGTGCGCATGCTCCTGCAGGCCCGTTCCCTGCATGACCCCCACCACAGGCAGAAACGCACAGCCACTCTGCTTGGGGAAATACCAGCTGCTCTGCCCTAGGCCTTCAACCAGCAGGATGGGTGGCCCTTTTCAGGCAATCAATGGGTGTATCAAACAGTGGCTGGGAGCGTTCCTTCAGCTCAGGCTCACCTTGTTCCCTGGGTAGTTAAATTTCCTTTGTCATCAAGGGTAGGGACTCACCTTTAGATAGACTGTTTTCTGGATCTTTGAATACCCTCAGCAGAAATCTTTTTGGAAATATCCAATTCTCTCTTCTTCCATATTCATATTTAGTTATTCAATTCATTCACTCATTCATTATTCCAATTCACTCATTATTTTAATTCACTCATTAATCCAAATACTTAATAAACTCTTAATATGTGCCAGGAATTTATCCAGGGGTTGTATCCCTATATATTCTAGAGAGAGAACAGAAAAGCAAATGCTTATGCAGTAAAACAAAACAAAACAAAAAAACAAAGTCAGTATGGTGGTTACCAGAGGGAAATGGTAGTAAATGGTAAATGGGGTCAAATACATGAAAATGGAAGGAGCCTTGACTTTGGGTGGTGGGCACACAATGCAATATGCAGATGATGTATCATAGAATTACACACTTTAAGCCTATATAATTTTATTCATCAATGCCACCCCAATAAATTTAGTAGAAAGAAAAAGAAAAACAAAGCCAGGTGCCATGAAGGAAAAAGAGCAGGATTAGGAGAGAGAGCACAATGAGATGGAAAAGACTTCTCTAAAGAGATTGAGTTTGAACAGAGACATGGGGAATAAGAAGGAGCAGAGCTGGGAAAAGTTCCCCAGAGGGAATAGCAAGTGGACACAGCGGCTACCTGGAGTGCTCCTAGAGCAGAGGAAGAATGCCAGTGGACCCTGGAGCAGCAAGCCGCTGAAAGAGATGATGGAAACACAGGCAAAGAGACAACTATGCACAGGATCATGGGGGACCTTGTAGGGCACGGTTAGGCATTGAATTGAGTTGTGACTGACGAAAAGCCATTAGAGGTGACACAGAGGAGTGACATGATCATTCTGGCTAACGCTGGAGAATATGAAGCCTCTCTGGAAAAAGTCCAGCCATTGTTAATAAATGAGAATGGCTTGCGTGACATCAATGTAACGTGGCAGCCAAGGAGAGTGGACTGAAATGGACATGTGTGAACAATGACGGCTTCACTGTGCTAGTCAGTGGGGGAGGTAGACACCATTGAATGAACATATGCACTGTGTGGTTGTCACACTCAAAATGACTGAACAGTAGAGCAACAAATCTGTATCACATTTTGTCTTAAGCATGAACATTCCTCTGCAGAAACTATTCAGGTGACTCAGAAAGCTGCAGCTATGGGCAACTGGTGATTAGCAGCCTCATCATGACAATGTGCCTGCTCATGAATCATGTCTCATGCAGAGTTTTTTGACAAAACATCAAATCACCCAGGGGACTCAGCTTCCCCCCCAGCCCCCATAGCCCAGATTTGGTACTCTGAGGCTCCTGGCTTTTCCCAAAATTAAAATCACCTTTGAAAGGGAAGAGATTTCACACCACTGATGCAATTCAGGAAAACACAACAGGTCAATTGATAGTGACTGGAGAACCGTGTAAGGTACCAAGTTACCTACTTCAAAGGGGACTATGGTGTCATTGACCTATGTGCAATGTTTCTTGTGTCTTATATCTTCTTCAAAAAATGTCTCCATTTTTCATATTGCATATTACATGCTGGATACCTTCTGGACAGACATCATATACTGGAAAGTGCAAGAAGGGAAATGAGACCAGGAGGAGGCTCTTGCCATGGTCCAGGCAAGAAGCAATGATGGCTAGGATTAATCTAGTAATGGTAGAGGAGAAGTGGTTAGATTCAGACTGAATTACGAAGGCAAAACTGACAGGATCTACTGAGGGATAGGAGCAAGAATGAAGTTGAGGAAAACTCCCAAGGAGGGAGGCCTGAACACAGGGATATTTGGTTGTCCTCCCAACAAAGGTTGGGAAGAAAGAACACGAAGATGAACAGTGATCCTCGCTACACAGGTAGGAAAGCCTGAACACAAAGATGATGAGTGATCCTCCCAACAGAGACAGAGAAGACTCAGGGAAGCATAGAGGTGAGGGAAGTCAATAAAAATTATGTTAGGCCTTTGATTAAATTTCATCAGTTCCCACCATCAAGGGAATTGTGGCTATTTGAATTTGAGTACATTCACAATATAACATTAAAACCACTGGGAACTAACAGAATGAAGAATGGAGAAAAATGTGTTCTGGGCTCCATTATACAAACACATGAAGATGACCAGAAAGACAAAGCAAAGGGGAGCCATGAGATGAGATCTATGAGACTAGCAGGAACCAGATCATGATAGCTGTGTTTCAATGGAGGTTCTTTAACCTTTTTGTGCCATTTTCTCATCTGCAAAATGGGACAATGATAAAGGTATCTGCCCCCAAAGAATTTAATCATTTAAGATATGTAAAGTTTTTAGAATAGTGCCTAGTGTACAATTAGTATTTTTAAAATGTTAAATTTAACAATCAAGTAAAATTGTGGTCTGTTGCCTAAGCGAAAGGAAGGTGGAAGAGAATGACATGGCTGGATCCTACAAATGGACAAAAAAAAAGAAATGAGCATTTAAATATACACTTTTGGTGGTAGACAAAATGCCGATGAAGATTATGGTATCTACATTTTAGTACTCACAAAAATCACTATTAATATATTCCTTTTAAGAGCATTGAAGTATAGTGACCTAAAAGATCTCAGACCCACAAATGGTATATTTAGAAACCAAAACTTATATACACAGTGCCTCCCAGTTTCTTGACAGGGAGATTTTCTCCAGAGCTTCCCCTAGGATTTCTGCACATTTTCAATGGCTTGCTTTCACTCCTCTCATATGTACTCTGATGGGAAAGTTGGTAGGTAACAACAGGAGGTTTGAAGGTCGAAAATGGAAAGAAAGAAGAAGATTAATGACCTTGACAAGAATTGCAGTTAGTCACCCTCAATTCTGGCAAGTTATTCTAGCAACCACAGCACTGGGGGCTCCCTTACCCAGGGGCCGATGCACCCCCCATCCCAGCCATTCCCCACCACACACATGTACCCAGGAGACAGCATAGGCTACTCCAGCCAAGGGTACATCTTGCTCTGGGCAGGATGTGACAATGCAAAGGGCAGATTTCACACAGCCTCACTAAAAGCAGTGCCAAGTTAAAAAGAGGTTTTCATGGGGAAGCAATACGGTTGGCTTCTACTTTGGACAGATAACCAGAGGCAGCATAGAAACTTGGAGATGGGAAGATGGGTTAAGAAGTTGTGCCTATAATCCAAGTCTGATAATGAGGACCTGACCTAAACCCATAGCCTTAGGGAGACAGAGAGAAAGATCAATCCTACTGACTTTGCAGAGGCCAACTCAACAAAAGCCTCTGAAGTTTTTTGGATATTGGTGTGAGGCCTTCAACCTGGGATACTGAGGGAAAAGTAAATTCACTAAGAGAAGTTCAGAGAACAAAAAGGTAGGTCAGAATGGCAAGAAAAGAGATCATGGGGTAGGTCTGAGACATGGTACATTTGAACTTTATCTAAGTCAAATTTTGCTTCAAAGCCACTTGGACCAGGTATGCAGTGCAGTTCAACAAAGATTTATTAAAAACCTGCTATGTTCCATTCCTGAAACATTAAGCTTTACATCTATTATTTCATTTAATTCTCACAACAGCTTCATTCAGTAGTTATTGTCAACTCCATATTGATAACTGAGAAAACTGTGGCTCAGAAAGCATAAATAATTTTTACAAGGCCAGACAGCATTTTGTGCTGTGACCTTCCCTCAACTTCCCTCCACTGGACACCCCACTTCAGGTTCTACCATTCTGGACCCATACCCTGACTCCTTGGGGAAGGGTGCTCCTCATTATTCTTGGTGGGTTAGAAGTTTAAGAAATACTTAGGCTTGAAGGGCTCAGGAAAAGAGCCCTCCTTAGCTGGCCTGCTACCTCTTACCACTGAGAAGCAATAGAGGGTAGTGGTGAGGGGCATAGACTCGGAAGCCAGCCTGTTGGGTTTGGATTCCTGCCCTGGCAATTACTAGCTGTGTGGCCTGCAGCAGGTTATTTAACCTCTCTGTGCCTTACTTTACCCACTTGTAATAAGGAAGCAGCATTGGTACAAAACCAATATCATTATTGCAAGTATTAAGTGGATTAATATATATGAAGTACTCAGGATGATACTGGCACATGATGCATGTAGTTATATTATTCAGACAGTCCTATTGGAACATCCCTAGACACATCATTTAACTTCCAGTCCCTTTAAGATTCTGTGGTTTAATGGAACTGGTTGAGCAACCTTAACCTCGGTAGCAAATAAGAGATGTCACTCTAATCTGTGTCATTGATCCTTCTTTTTAACCTTAACATTTTAATTTTAACAATTTAAGTCCATCCATTTATTTCACAAAATATTAATAATCTGGTACAAAGCACCAGATTAGAGATTTTCAAACCTTAAAAAAATGAATCAAATCCCTGGCTGGTGGCTCAGTGGATAAGGTGCCGGCCTGCGAACCCAAAGGTCGCAGGTTCGACTCCCCAGCCAGAGCACATAATGAGGTTGCAAGTCAGGTCTCTGGCCAGGTCTGTAGCTAGAGGCAGGTGAAAAACAACCATACACTGATGTTTCTCTCCCTCTTTGCCTCTCTCCCTTCCCCGCTCTCTAAAAATAATAAATAAAATCTTTTAAAAATAATCAAAAATAAGAATAAAAAAAGAAAGGTTTTTAAAAAATGAATCAGAAAAATACCTGCTGTGTCAATTGAACCACAGTAATCAGTTAGTCCAAGTATCCAGCCAGCTCAGTAAAATCTGTTTGTTGTTGTTGCTTTTCTCTTTTTCCCTCAATGAGAACAAAGATGTGGTTCAGAGATGGTAGTTACTGATTTGAGTATCAACATGGCAACTCTACATTCTCAGAAAAAGTTCAGGGAGCATCTAGCATGCCAACCCCAGGTTCCATGAGGAACTGTAAGGCAGAGAAGTAAAGAGGCTTAGCTAAAGTCACTGAGCTAATTACCTCGCAGGCTGCTAGCTTCAACTCCACACACAGTGAGCCTTCCTCCAGAGCATGCTGGCTCTGACTCTGCCCTCCGCGCCACTAGGCCACTATCCAACATGCTTTCTTCATGCAATCCTATCGGTAAGAAACAATTGACCCAGCAACCCGATGTAGGCAAATCATAATATTCTGCTAGACTAATACATGTATTATATTATAAAATCTACATCAAACTATAAGCTTAAAAGTTGAGATTTTTTTTCTTTACGTAAACATGCACATCTGGAGAAGGTGGACCTCCTACCCTTTGAAGCCACAAGGCTGGGTGCGGTCCTGGGCAGCCCATGGAAAATGGAATTTGGGATCACCTTAGTTACCACAAAGTAGCTTTGGTGACTTTATTTGTATTCTATTGTCACTGTAACAGATTACCACAAGGGAGCAGCTTAAAACAACAAATGCATTATTTCACAATCTCTATGGATCGGTAGTCTAGGCACAACATGGCTTAGCTCATTCTCTGCTAAGTGTCTCCCAAGGAGAATATAAACTGTGAGCAAAGCTGCATTTTTTTCTGAAGGCACTGGGTGGGGATACACCTCCAAGTTTATTCAGGTTGTTGACAGAATTCAAGTCCATGAGGTTGTGGGACTAAGGTCCCCATTTCCTTGCCAGCTGTTGGCTGGGATGATTCTCAACTTCTAGAGGTGGCCCATTTTCCCTGGCTTGTGGCCCCTTACTCTTTAAAGCCGTGAGTGGTGAGTTGAGATCTCCCCACACTTCTAATTCCCCTAACTTGCCTTTTACCTTATCCATCTAACAATCACATCCATTCTCTAAGTCTCAATTTCTTCAGCAGCAAAATGGTTAGAACCACATGTACCTCAGATTAATGATTTGAGGGTAATAGATATGAAATTATTTTGAACACTGTAAAGCAATCAATGTGGGGAGAGGTGAGAGCTAGGGGGAATTAAAAGGGAAAAGGAGAAACATTGAAGTTTTTTCTGCATTTAAGATCATTAGTATGACTGAAAATAGGAGAATAAGTTTTAAGTGTCCACAGACCACTAAAGTTAAGAGAGACAGGTATTTGTGGAAGCATTTTGTAAATGTTACAATGGTATATGAATGTTGGGAATTGTTATAAAATATCATGTACTAAGTGAAACACAAACTAACTGCAAGGCTTACTGCAATTTAGTCTGTACCTCCAAAAGGATCCTAATTTAAAATATATATGTGGAAAGGTTGAACATAAGCTACCACAATACCATAGAGCCTTCTGCCAATACCATTTGCTGACAACAAGTATGCCATGGGTATACAGATATTTTCACTCCTCATCTATAAAATAAGAATAATAATAATAGCACCTTAGTGTTGCTGTGAAGATTAAAGAATTCATGTAGACTACTCAGCAAGATGCCAGGCTATAAATATCATCTATTATTTTATCAATGAATTTAAAAAGATGAGAGTGTGATTAATGGGTCATAAAGTCAAAAATATGACAATCGATAATCTATTGCTGGCTCAGAGCTCTTACTAAGACAATAAGGAGAAATATACTCCTCAAAAAATAATATGCATCCTGGCAGGCTCTGTAGATTAAGTGCTGGCCTGCAAACCAAAGGGTCACCAGTTTGATTCCCAGTCAGAGCACATGCCTGGGTTGTGGGCCAGGTCCCCAATTGGGGGTGCATGAGAGACAACCACACATTGATGTTTCTCTCCCTCTCTTTCTCCCTACTTTCCCCTCTTTCTAAAAATAAATAAATAAAACCTTTAAGGAGAAGAAGGAGAGGAGGAGGAGAAGGAGAAGGAGGAGAAATAAAATTTAAAAAGAAAATATCTTTCTAGTCACATTAAGTAATAGATGTTTCATCCATTATGTACTCTAACCTGATTCTGTGTTTTTGTAGCTTACAGGCCTTGGAGTGAAAATTTACCTAAAAACAAAGGGTTAAGTGAATTTGCAGTCTCAGCGACTAGCCCTTCTGGAAGATGTAGGGTCCCTACAGGTGCACCTTCATCCTGAGAAGATTTAGTTGGGGCCTGGTTGGCACCCGGTGTTTTTAGAGCACATGCTCAACTAAGAGCAAAGACAGAAGAGAGGACCAAGTCTAGACAGAGGCACCGAGCTCTGAGCATGTATGCCCCACAAGAGATCTGTGGAGGAATCAAAGGAAAGTAAAAAGAGAGATTTAAAATATCAAATGCTTTACTACCTGATGTGTTACTGTAACATAAAATGAAAATCCAAGGACTTTTCCCTTCAACATGACAGGCTTTAGAGAAATTCTTAAAATAGAAAATATGAAGCACATCCAAGTCAAGATTTTATAAGAAAAAAAAAAGAAATCAAAAAACAAAACACTGAGCCCCAGCTGGTGGCACAGTGGATAAGGTGCCAGCCTGCAAACCCAAAGGTCACTGGTTCAATTTCCAGCCAGGGCAACATAACCAGGTTGCAAGCCAGGTCTCCTGCCAGGTCCATAGCTGGAGGCAGGTGAAAGGCAACCATACATTGATGTTTCTCTCCCTCTCTGCCTCTCTCCCTTCCCCTCTCTCTAAAAATAATAAATAAAATCTAAAAAAAAAAAAAAACCCTGAAGGAAAAATCAGTGAAAGGAAAAATTACTCTAAAGGAACCACAAAATTTTAGAATAGCTATAAAAGAGAAGAAAGGCTATTTGAAAAACCTTATTTACTTCTTTATACAATGAACATCAGATGACTATGTATCAAGCACTATGCTAGGATCCTTTAAAGATAATCTACAAAGAGGGAACCATAAAACAGGGAGGCAATTTTTGTGACAGGGGTAAGTAAAAACGCAATGAGAAGAACAGATACAGGAAGGGCACCTAGTTTTGTGGCCTCGGGGAAGGATGAGGAAGATTAATCCAAAAAGACAAATGGTGAATAAAAAAGGGGAGACAGAGTTGTGCCCCCTCCACTGGGGGTAGCCACCTGCTGAGATCTGGAGCAAGTCACTCCTCTCCCTCCCTCAGTTCTCCCTGTCACAAAATGAGGTTCTAGGATAGGGTGACTAGCCTGGGAATCCTATGAATACTATAAGCAAAAGGTCCTAATTTTTCTCAGTCTTCATACTCTACCTTTAATCTACTGGAAATGTTTATTGGTGCTACCTTCAAAATATACACTATATCCAGGATCTGGTTTTTTTTCTCTCACAACTCCATTCATCACTATAGCTAAGGCCTGAGTTCATGTCACTTCTTCCTGGATCCATGCAATGGCTTCCTAACAAGTCTGTTTCTATACTCTGTTCCCAAGAGCAATCAGAGGGAACCTGTTCATTTGTAGCAGGGCATGACTCTATTCAGAATGTTGTGACGGCTCCCCATTGTGACTGGGCTCACGGAGAAGTGCATGATCTCTCCTCCAACGCCATCTCATCTTCTGTTATGCCCCCTGCACACACTTTTCCAGCCACACTCTCTTACTTGCCATTTTTCCAACATTATTGGCATGGCCTGTGGCCTGAGCTCCAGCAGTTCTCTCTGCCAGAAAAGCTCTTGCCCTGGTTTCACTCGGCTGGTATCCCTATCTCCTTCAAGGCTTTGCTGAGACACAAACTTCTTGGTCAGTCCTACTCTGTCCACTCTAAGAGACCCTAAAAGCTATGCCTACCTTCCCTGTCCTTTTGATTTTCTGATAATTTACTTATTTATTTTGGGTATTGTATACTGTCTCTCTCCTCCCCTCTAGTATATAAGATCCAAAAGGGCAAGGATCTTTGTCTGCTTTTCTAACTATTAGTCATTGTCGTAAAACAGTATCTAGTACATATAGTCACCTAATAATTCTTTTTTGAATGAGCAAATACATTATTGTAAAGATAGATACAAAAGCAAATAAATCACTAGATTTACTGGTAAGACCCTTGGCCCCATCTTTTGCTCAGATCACTGTGCAATTTGACAGAAGACAGGAGCAGGAAAGGTAGGGTCCTCACAAACCCAGTGTACCAGAGAGCCTGGTGGAATAGAAAGAACACTGCCTAGGATGTCTGAATCAGGATTCTAGTTTTGATTCTGCCGCTATTATGTGAACTGGGCCTCAGTCTAAATCCAGCATACTTCTTATTTCTGTAAATAAACTTTCATTAAAGCACAACCATTCCCATGTACTAATCCATTGCCTGTGGCTACCTACGTGTTTCCATGGCAGAATTGAGTGGTGATGACACAGTATGGTCCACACAGCCTAAAACATTTACTATGTGACCCTTTATAGAGAAAGTTTGCCAACCGCTGGGATAGACCACCAGAATATAAGAACCAGAAAGGCAGGCTGTTTTGTTCACCACCATCTCACTAGCGCCTTGATATGTGCCTGGCAGATGGTAGGTATTCAATACATATTGAATAACTCACAGGTTTTTAAGCTGCTTCACTAAGCCTTTAATAGGTTAAATAATAGCAGCTGATAGAAAGTACCACATGCACTTCCTTTACATCAAGTTCTTCCTTTAATTCTCACAACCCCATGAGGCACATTTTATTCTTACCATCCCCATTTATAGAGGAAGGGACTGAGGCACAAAGAGGCTAAGTAACTTGCTCATCTAAGTAAATGGGAAAACTTGGGACCTGAACTCAAGAAATCTAACACCACAGTTCATGTTTTTAACCACTGCACACACGGCCTTTCCCCTGGGCAAAGGGACTAAGGCAGCTACAAGTGTAACTGTTTTTCTGTTGGCTTACACATGCCTTTTGTTAAACAAGTCTATAGATTTTAAAAGTTTGAAAACCACTGAACTCAATCTACTAAAGTCTCTTTAACACTCAAAAATCTAATTTAGCAAGAGCTGCCCTAAAAAAGTAATAAAATTACAACCTGAATCCCTGATCTTCCCTCTTTTCTACCCCTGTGGAGCCCCAAAAGACATCCTTGCAAGGCTCACCCCTAACTGCAGGAAACAGAAAAGACTCACTGCTTCTCAAAGAAAGAATAACTCAAAATCAATTGTAACTTCGATGTCCATTGCACTCTTGAAAAAAATAGAAGAAAGAAATTGATTCAAAGGGACTCAGAATCTAATTGAGGTTTTAATTGCTTCACTCATTGCAAAAGCTTAGAGATGAGATGGAAAGGTGGACAACACATGCAGGACCCCAAAGGCTGTATCCAGAACTGATAGAACCATGGAGCAGCATGTAATTTCACTCCAGACTCCAAGGCTACTGCACCTGGCCCTGAACTTCTCTTATTTTTCAGCATGGAAGCACATGTTTTCCAACACAGAGACACCAATAAGTCAGGCCAAGAATAATCTCTAAGCCATTAATTTAACTCTGTGTACAGGCATGCACACGATATCATCATACATAGCATACGGAGCCATAAACACTACATGGAACCAGCAACTATAAATTACAAGCATATAATCCCCTTGAGTTTCATAAACCATAAAAATGAAGCTCAAGTGGTTTGTGTAGTCATTTGAATCCCAGAAGGAAATACAGCACCACAATTCAAAAGTTGCTTATTGTTTATTTTTATATAATGGATGGATCCTACCTCTCAATTCACACATGCCCTCCTCCCACTGGGGCCATCTATCCTCATGTCGCCTCTCCCTGTCAGCCACCCCCTCCCAGTCTGCCCCCCCAAAAGCCATCCCCTCTTTACAGAAAAGGACCCTCCATGGTAGCAGCCTGATGGGAGTGTGGGGTTGCATCTCATCTCATTAACAAATTTTAATAATTCACAAGACTAGCTAGCGTAACTCTTGTGAATAATCAATGGCTTTTTCCCCCATGGAATGCAGCATATGTAGCACTGAATTTCATGTAGTATGACTACTTGTAGATTACAGAAATACAAAAGATAAACAATAGTTATGGAGCACTAATTTCTTTATGAAAGTATGGTTTTAAATGATTTCTTCCCATTCCCCTGTCCTCAAATTCCTCAAGTCTCCACTCAAATCTATTGGGTTCCTTGAATCCTATACTTTCATCTTCTTATTGATCACACTGCAAGAAATCAAATGTTTATTGATCACTGACACTACATGCTTAGAAATGTCCAGCAATCAGGGGAATGCTTTCTTCTCTCAAGAATGGACAGTCTGGTTTTTAAAATATAAAATGAAATACAATACACTGCAGTGGAAAGAGCATGGAAATTGGAGTCAGTTAAACCAGAGTAGCATTTGGCCTCTGCTGCTTCCTAACTGTGTGATATTAGGTATGTCACTTAATTCATCAGAATAATAATTTTCTGATCTGAATAAATGAAGATGATAATATCTCCCTTTCTGAGTTGCTATGAGAGTACTTGCACTGGACACTGGTTAAGACAGGGAAGAGCATATGAATGGGGATGAGAAAAGATAAGTCCAAAAACAAGTACACAGAATGGATTGCAAGAGCTAAAGGAAAGTTTGAGGAAGCAATTTAGGAGGAACATGCTGGAGCCAGGCAGAAAGTTATAGGTTCCTTGACTAAGTAATTATGGTGAGAATAGAAAGAAATATTTGGGGGAAAACCTCCTTCACTTAGGAATAAATTAAATGTGAAAAGTCAAAATCATAGAAAAAACTTTAATCGTTTAAAATTTTTACTGTGAAAGGTTGAAAGAATGTGGTTTCATTGATTGAGACATAAAGAATGGCAGGATGGAGACACTTACTAGGCAGAGCTCTGCTTTCAAGTAAAAAGGCTTCTGGTTGCAGGAAGGAGGAAAGATGGCAAAGGAGCAGAGATTGGAAGGCCTGACTAACAAACTCACACATTTGTCAGACTGTTACCTTTCAATCTATTACAGACCACTTTCCTCTGTTTTTCCATGTTTAAAGGGTCCTGTCTTCACAAAACAAAAAAAGATTTTTTCCTTTTATTTATTTTTAATTGTATTTATTATTTTTCAGAGAGAGGGGAAAAGAGAGAGGCAGAGAGGGAGAGAAACATCAGTGTATGGTTGCCTTTCACCTGCCTCCAGCTATGGACCTGGCAGGAGACCTGACTTGCAACCTGGTTATGTTGCCCTGGCTGGGAATTGAACCAGTGACCTTTAGGTTCGCAGGCTGGTGCCTTATCCACTGTGCCACCAGCCAGGGCTGGAAAAAGAGATTATTTTTCAAAGTTACTTCATTACCAGGTCAGGAATTTGGAAAAAAATATATATACATATACATACCAGTAAGCTTAATTATACACAACATTCTGTTAGAAATGAGCAGAAGGAAATCTCCATTTAATGAACTTAACATCCCCCTTTGAGGGAAAGAGTAACCTGGTTTAAACATCATAGGAATGTCTTTTAAGGTCCTTGTGTGACTTTAAACAATGGGAGACATTAGATATGTCCCTCGCTCACCTTCTCCCCACTATAGTATGCCTCTTGCCAAAACTAACTTTGGCATCATGCCTGCCAAACCCGACTGACCAGAAAAAGGTGAAAACCTGGAAGACACATTTGCTAAGAGAAATAATCCAAGAGGCTTTCTGGTTTCTCCTAAATAGGGTGTTGATGATTACACTAATATACATATTGTGACTTTGCAACAAGCAATCATGACTTCAGGGAGTAAGAAGCTCACACTCTAAATATACATTAGTAGTGAGCCCAGCTACATTAGCGAATCATGATAGGCCGGAAGGATGCTCTTATCTCTACCTCCAGGAGATGATCTTCTGGCTGTTATCATCCTCCCAAACACAATGAGATAAACAGTCTCCTGAAAGCAGGCTTTCCCTCTCAAGTGTGGACTGACTCACAGAGACCAGACTCCTACAATGCTAGTGAGGGCCCTCAAGACGTCAGAAGGCCCACAAGCTCTGGAAAAACAAGCAGAGTTGTTAAATAATTAAGTCAGTGCTATGGCAATGCTGGACTTTCTTGGAAAAAAATATTTCTCAGACAATCAACAAATAATTTGAGATTGGTGAACTACCCACAGACTGATAATGGGGATTTTCACAAAACTCGAGTCATAAAACTCCAGGAAATGAAATAAAAATGCAAGGTAAATCCCCATCAGTTTATTTATGTTATTCATACCATTTTAATTCTAAGACTCGATCTAAAGATGATAATCCCAGTCCGGTTATGAAGGTTCCATCTCAGCACGCCCCACTGTTTCCAAAAGTGCAAATGCCTGTGCCCGCTCCATACACACAGTGCCTCTCAGCTAGGCTCCCAAGAAAGCAACAAAGAGTCATTCCTGCCCGCACCACTCCCTGCATTACTGGCACCTCTGAACGGTGGTATCTTGGGATTTTAAGCAAACCTAGGAAAGCAATCACCTAATAATTCTCCTCTAGCAAATACAAATAAGAATTATAGAATAAACTTTGGAAAGGGTTCACTGGCTTCTAAATGCCATTCCTACCCTCATAGACAGAGGTGAAAGGGTAGTAGGGCAGTTGGAGGACTAGGTGAAAAAGACAGAATTGAGAAATACAAATTGGCAGTTACAAAATAGTCATGAGGATGTAAAGTACAGCATAGGGAATATAGTCAATAATATTGTAATAACTATGTATGGCACCAAGTAAGCACTAGAAATATCAGGGGATCACTTTATAAAGTATATGATTGTCTAACCACTATGCTGTACACCTGAAAGTAAAACGAAATAATATTAAAAGTAAAAAATAATCACATAAAAATAAAGAGGTAAGGGCTGTGGTAAAAATATGAATAATAAACAAATAAATGCCAGTCCTAAAACCTGTAACATATGAGATGACTATTTCACCAGTCCAAAGAAAAATGAACAAAATAAAGACAAGGGGATGTGTTCTATGTAAGATAAATGTGTTGCATTTGAAGAACCATCTTTTTTTTCTGCTAATAATATACCCCCTATATTTCATGTATTGGAGTGTCGTTTCATTTATAAAATGAAGGTAATGCTTCATACCAGACTTCATATGCTCTTACCTTAATGGTGTCTCAATTCCCAAGCATTGTTTTTGAAATATTGTTGCCTGATGAGATTAGATGGATTAAGAATGGCTCACTTGGTCCAGCTTCCGGGACCATGGGTAAAGAGTTGAGCTAATAACACACCTCAGTCCACGGTGCACTATCATCAGAGCTTCTTCTGTATGATCTTTCCCCTCATTCCTGCTCCACATCCCTCCACTCCTCTACATGAGTACCCACCTAATAGAAGGTGTAAAAAAGATAAGCAATGGTCTATGTGCACTAAAAGTATATTTACACACACATCCATCAGATATTTTACAAGGGTCCATACAAACCAAAAGCTCTGTATCAGTTCTCTCATTTTACAACTGAAGTAACTGAGGAATGGGGAAGTGAAGTGACTTGCCCATAGTCACAAGAAGAAATGAGTCAGAGCTGAGCTGTCCACCAATCCATCTTGTTTTTCCATAAGGCTTTTGGTCCTTTTCCTAAATAAAAGCACACATATATACACCATAAAGGAATTGTGAAAGAAAGTAAACCAATCACACACACTTGCAAAAATATTCATTTAATCTCGAAACGCAAACTCTCTCTGAGCCCAGTGATTTCTGTAAGGTTACTTGATCATTTGAATGGTCTTGTAGATTTGCTCTATCTGGGATATCACAAGTTAGAAAAAAATGTATTAGGAATTTTCTTAGTAAGATATAATTAGGATATAATATTGTATTAGCTTTAGGTGTACAACATAGTGATTTGATATATGTATATATTGTACACAATAATTACCACAGTAAATTGAGTTAACATTCATCACAATACATTTTTTTAAGATTTTATTTATTAATTTTAGAGAGAAGGGAAGGGAGAGAGGCAGAGAGGGAGAGAAACATCAATGTATATTTGCTTTTCACCTGCCTCCAGCTACAGACCTGGCTGGGGACCTGGCTTGCAACCTGGTTATGTGCCCTGTCTGGGAATCCAACCAGCTACCTTTGGATTCACAGGCTGGCACCTTATCCACTGTGCCACCAGCCAGGACAATACATTTTTTGTGATAAGCAGCTTTAAGATGCACTCTCTTGACAACATTCAATTATATAAAAGTATCAAACTATGGTAACCATGCTGTACATTACCCATATTTTTTTAATGTAATAAATTCCCTTTGGGAAGCTCCAAAGTGTTTTTATAAATGAATGGGGAACATATTAATCACAACAATCTAAAACCTTATCTAGGACACCTCTAAGCTCACCCCCATCCAAGTCTCGGTTTCTAGCTTCCCTGGCATCTCCATTCCAGATCCCAAAAAGAAAACAATAGCCTCAAGTCACAGAACCACTTGTTTTTTGGATGGTTTGTCATCAAGGGTGGCACTTAAAAATGTCTTCTTCAGATAGATCTGTGTCTGTCAGACCCCACTCCCCCTCATGCACATGTCCTGTGGAAGCCACAGGATGGGGCATTGAACAAAATCTTTTCCTTTCACTCTCTTACTAGAATTCATGAAGTGATTGATTGTAGTATACACCTCCAAAATATTTAATTTGTTACTTTCAAGTATAAATCACAGCATAATTTGATCTATCTGTTTAGAAAATACTGCAGTCACACTGTATTGTCACATGCTACTTATCCACAAGACACACAATGCCCTCAGCGACTGGCTTTCTGCCCCTTAGGTTCTGACAAAGGAGATAACGTCATTGAAGATTTATTTTTTGGTAATGAACAGCAGAAGCAGGCTCCCACTCTTGGTTTGGAGATCCCAGATTTAAACTGAGATCCCTCCGAAAACCAGTAACAAATCCTATTACCTAACAGAGCCCAGCATGTATCACTCCCAGTCATAAAGCCAAAGGAAACCTTGAATATTGACACTATCTCAAAAAGTCTCAGTATTCCTTGGTTGCAAGATGTCCCAAGAATTAGGTTCTCCCATTACCAACCTGAGACTGACTGACACTGTACAGTTTATTTCAGCAGAAGTGATGATATTTACATAGGAAAAGTGGCTTCCACTACTGTATGAAATACGACCTCCTTGTTTTAACCATTTGTATCTAATACTAATTATAGCCATCCTACCTCTTTCTCTGAACCATTTTCTGATCCCAATGGGATTATCCATCTATTAAAATGGATGAGATGTTACTGGTTACATCTCTTCTGCAGCTTTTCTTAGGCTTTATTCTAACGAAGTGTGCTTAGTCTCTGACACATTGCTTCCGTTATATTTGTATAAGATAAAACTTAAATACAGTACCCTAGATTTTAAAACACAAAACAGTGTTAAAGTGAACTCTTCATTTTTGCATAGAATTTGATTTGTTTACTACAATCACATACTCACTAATCTGCTCTTTAATACCAGTTAGAAAAGACTATCTTTGTGTCTGCCTGATTGGACTACTTATAGGAAGGTTGAGAAGGAAAAATAGATATAGGAAATGAGGGTGGAGAAACCTGTTTGAATAAAGTCATTTCTCAGGGGGAAAAATGCATCACAAAAAAAGAAAATAATAGGAATCAAATCCAAATAATAAGAAAATAACTCCCTTGAGTTAAAAATTATTTATTCTTTGATAGAATTGTGTGTCAATCAAAATTAATTACCAGTTTCTTTCCCTCTAGTTTATCCCATAATAGCTGTACACAAAATATGTGTGTATGTGTATGTATGCATCCCAGTATGCTGACTGTAGTGGACACACAATTCAAAGCAAGGCTTGAAGTCGTCTTTCATTTTTTTTACACATGCTCTGTGACTTGAGTAAATTACTTGTGATCTTTAATAAGTTGCTTGTGACCTTAACAATCACTTAATATCTCTGAGCCTCAGTTTCCTCATTTATTAAAGAGGGAGTATGATTATGCTTAGCTCAGGTAGTTGGTGTTACGATCATATGAGAAAAATGCTTATAAATCATTTTGCCCGATGCTGATACATAGTAAGGACTGTAAGTGCTAGCTACCATCATCTCCATTACTATTATCTTCATCATTGTCATCATCAACATCATAGTAGATTTGGAACATAGAATGCCAAAAAGAGTGGTATGTTTAAGGAAAATCACCCATGGAAATTCTTCTCCATAACTTCCTGCTCTCTGTTATCCTCTCCTGAGGCAGATAATTTCTCTCAGTACATGGTTTGGTTTCAGTTTCAAGAGAAGTACTGAATCCTTTAGAGAATATCTGTAGATAGTATACAGTGGTTTATATAGGGCTTTATAAGAATATCACTAGGAAAACTACTGAATTTAAAAAGTCAACAAATCATTCCAGTTATCAATAAACAAATCTGTTAAGTGTGGCTTGTGTACAACTGACCATACTTGATTTAATGGCCTACACCAAAAATATACAAATTATGTGCTATGTTCTCAAATACTTAGAAATTACTTGGACTAGTTAAGAATATATGGTACATACTTAACTAGTAGTATATAGCAACATATAATAAATATGTACACATTGTGGGCTTGGGTAGCCAGGGAGGGTTTTCCAAAGTAGATGGAACTCCAGATTAACTCTGAAGGAGGTGGAAAAGGTTGCTGGCCAGAGCTTCACAATTATTTTCTTATATAATCCTCATAGACACTGAGATGATATGATTATCCACATCATACTCATAAAGAAATTGAAGTGCAGGCCCTAGCTGGTGACACAATGGATAAGGCACTGACCTGCAAACCCAAAGGTCACTGGTTTGATTCCCCAGCCAGGGCACATAACCAGGTTGCAGGCCAGGTCTCCAGCTAGGTCTGTGGCTGGAGGCAGGTGAAAGGTAACCATACACTGATATTTCTCTCCCTCTCTGCCTCTCTCCCTTCCTGTCTCTCTAAAAATAATAAATAAATCTTTATTAAAAAAGAAAAAGAAAGAAAGAAAAGGAAATTGAGGTGCAGAGACATAAACTGCCTACAGAGACACTAATGAGAACCAGAGTTGTGATCCCAAGCTAGGACTTTTACCCCAGGCTACATCTAGGTAGTCAACACCTCAAGTGAATTACACTCATGTCTAATGATCTACATGGGCTCTATTTTCTTCCTGAAATTTGCTATTGTCTTTTGAAAAGTCAGATAACCATTGACCAAAGTGACTAAAGATATCAAAAGAATAAATGAAGTAAATGTTATGAGATCATAAAGAAAAATTGATTTACTTGTCCAAAAAAAAAAAAGACTACAGGGCTGGAAAATAGTGTGATCAATAAAATTGATGCCCCTTTACATATTCTTCCTAGAACCAGCCCACCTTTCTTCATGGGATTCCTGGGGTTGGTGAAATACCTCCATTTGAGATGCCTACCACCCTTACCAATCTTTTCATCTTCCCTCACATTCAATTTAACATCTGTAAACTTGCCAGTGAAGTATACCAGAGGCCCAATGCCCATCTGGCTTTAAAGGCAGGATGAGTGTCTCCTATCTATATACTTTGTCTTACATTTCCCTTCTAGTAGGAGCTCCTAGTTGTGTGCACAATTTCCCATCATTCTGAACAACTTCAAACTAGGATGCTCCTGGGACAATAAACAGAGGCACCTGGTGGTATAGAGAAGCCCACAGTGTCATGATTCCTGACTTGACCCCGCATCCTCAGCTTCTCCAGCATTCGCTGACCATGTGGGCAAAGTTACAAGAGCTACAGCAACTGTCTCTCTCTCCCTTCCAGGCTTAGGAGCTGTTGAGTAGAAGGATAGAATGGAAGGAAATGAAGCAACAGAACAGAATGGGCTGTGACATGATGGGATGGGATAGGATAGGAGGGGATAGGATAGGAGGGGATAGGATAAACTCTTCATCCTTCCATGGGATATAAGCCTCTTTGATTAAGTAGAAGTAAAATCTATTAAAACAGTGTCTCACAATCTTCCCACATAGACTCATTTTTTTGTTCCTTGTCATTCAGCATGGATACCTTTAGCCTAAAATGACATTTGACTTGAGAGTAGGTAAAAGGCTACACAATTCTCCCTAAGATAAATGGCTGTGAAAATAGATGGGTGTGGATGCAGAGAAAATGTCATTTTCATCCTTTAAAAGAGAGAGAGCGAGAAACAAAGAAACGTTGCCAGGGTCCTCAGTGACCCGCACATATCAAATTATACAGGATGGGGTAATATGATTGCCCATTCTCCAATCAGCCAGCAGATGTGCAGGGGTATTCTGCACAAGCAGCAAGTGACAGAGAAGCTCTGCTGGAAGTCCTACTGAAAGAGAATTACAATAATCAAGCCTGGGCTCCATCAGGGCATGTGTGACTGCCACAAAATTAAATACAGAAGCACAAGCCACCAGCCTCAGGCCTAAAAAGCTCACAACCATTGTCTGAATCTTTCAAACACTGTTCGTGGAAAGAATGGGTGTAGTTTGTAACAACTGAGACTGAGCACAGCAATGTGGCTGGGTGTGATGTGCTGTGCATACCATTAAATCGCTGGCTCAATTCATCTTTGCTTTCTTTCTCCTGGTGGCCTTTTTTCCTTGATTATGTTGTCCCCTCGATCTTGACTTTAGATCATGATTTTTCCATCATAAGATTAAAAGTCAAGAATTTAGGAATTATTTCCTCCAAAGAACAGTTTTTTAAAAAATAGATGTGTGGTAAACAGTTTTATAGACCTCAATAAATACACTCTCATCATCAAAAACTATTTTTCCCTGGCCAGTGACTCAGCTGGTTGAAGCATGGTCCATAAACCAAAAGGTTGTGGGTTCAGTCCTGAGTCAGAGCACAGTGTGGGAGGCAACTGATGAATGTTTCTCTCACTCTCTCTCTCTTCTTCCTCCTCCCCACCCCCTTCCTCTGCCTTTAACAATATCAATAAACATATGCTCGGGTGAAGATTTTAAAAAACTGTCTTGTAACTTTTGAACACAACAAACAGGAATCTTAGCTTTAGAACTATAAACCCAACGACTAGGTAATCTGGTTGGTTCAGTCGAAAAATGATTACATGTTTGAAAATGTCAGGTAAGCTCATTTTCACACGGCACAGATTAATGATTTTTAGACGGTATTTCCAGAGCTACAGGACAAGCTGAGAACAGCTCCCACCCTCACTCAGCCCTGCAGCTTCTACCTGTGCAGCTGGACCCGTTCCCATTGCTCAGCCCTGTCACCACCAAGGACAAGCTGCTGTCCTGTCACCCAGATCAGTGCAGGAGCCTCTCCTGCTCTTACTCCTGCCACCTCCAAATGCTCTTCAAACAGCAAGCGCAGCACTCTTTTTAACACACAAACGAGTTCGCATTTCCCCTTTGCGCTAAGCCCTTTATTATACGGCTTTGCATATCATTTCAAAGAAAATCCAAGCTCCTTGCCTCAATTGAAGAGATTCCGAATAACCCTGTGTGCACCTACTATGCTCCCAATTTGTGCCGTTCTCTACTTTACTCACGAAGCTCCAGCTGTGTAAGAGAGCAGTTCTCTTTCTCTCTCTTTCTTCAAAATACCAAGCTCCTTGCACCTCAGAGAATGCAAACCTCAAGGCCACTGCTGTATATGCTATTCCTTCTGCTTGGGATGCCCCCTTTCTTTAGATGACAGACCCCCTTTATCTTCAGTTTAAGCCTTCATGTCCTCTGCTCAAAGACACTGTCCCTGACCACCTGCAGCCTTGTCCGCTCCTATCGCATCTTGTTCATCTTTTCCAATCAAATTATTTATTCCACCTACTAATTTCTTATTAGTCCCCAACTAGACTGAATTCCATGAGTGGGGTTGTTAATGCCCTCGCAGGTGCCCTGAGACCGGCACTCCTGCCTTAGGTCACCAGCAGATCCTAGCAAAATTATAACGTAATTAATGTTTGATAACTAAGCAAAGAAGGGAAGGAAGAAATGGGGACATGGGTGAACAAATCACATAGTGAAAAGGAGAGCACATGTAATCGGTAGGTTTAACCACTGCAGTCATATTGTAATGGCCTGAAATAGTAAATTGAAATGAACTCTGCTTTATTTGAACTGCTTCCTTTCCTCCTCTGTCCTAGGGGAAGAGGATGATGAAAAGAATTAGAAGTGAGTTTTGAATGTGGTTCTCCCCCCTCCCGCAGTAGGCCTTGCCTCCCATTTGACAGGGGCAAACTAAAGAAAGCGTGTGTGTGCTCCTCAGCATGCTTGATTCAGGCAGCAACCTTTCCTGATCAGTGCATGGTCCTCCCTGTGTGCGGCTCAGGCAGCAAGCGCCACATTTCTTACCCAATTTTGTGAGGTATCCCAGGCACATGTAACATCTGGCAACATCCTGAAATCACATGTCTGCATGCTGCATGCTGCATGCATGTCTCCATATATTACCTTCCTCTCTGCAGGTAGAAACATTATTTGTGTTTGAAATCACTTTTTATTTATCCCAGGTCAAAAGAAGTTCATCCTGCCTATTGTTCAATTTTGCTCTTCAGTCAAATTTTCAAATTTTGTCTCATTTTAAAATAAACTATTTGAAATGTCCTATTTTATATAGTAAATGTAGCTAAAAGCAAAGACATAAGATTGAGCCTAATTCACAAAAGTGAGACTGCATCCTAATTTTAAATTATAATTCACCATGAATGTCAATAATTTCTACCCAACCATTAATCACGCAATTTATCAATACATTTACCTTTTTTTTTTTTTTAATTTTGGAAAGATTGCTAATTCAAACCTGCCTTTATGGGAAGAAGCTCAGAAAGTTTTAACTCAGTACCAAAAAGAGAAAAGAAATTGATTTACTGTAAAAGTTCTAGAAATAAGTGATTTAGTAACTTATCAACGATGTTCATTTTAAAACTAAATGTCTAAGTTCAGAGTTTACAGACAAAATTATAAAGCATTCTGTCACCTCTAATTGCTAACCAAGTTATGAAGTCATGTTCCCACCATTCGGAAGAAGCCCATGTTTTCCCATGTCTATGAATGATATGAACATTTATAATAGATTAAAAGATTCATCAAAAATTGGTCAATAGCTTGTCCTTAACAATAGCCATGTTATTGAATGAAAATGTTCTAATGCATTCAATATTTTAAAATATTGGAGTGTGTGAAGGCCAACCAATAAGGATATGACTGAAAATGGGTGTAAGGTTTCTTTTAGAGGTGGTGAAAATATTCTAAAGTTAGATTGTGCCAGAGGTTACACAACTGTGTAGACATACCAAAATTCATGGCTTTGTGCACTTCAAGCAAGTGCACTTTATGATATGCAAATTATATTTCAATAAAGCTATTTTTAAAAGCCAATCAGTAGAAGCTGTGTTTCAGATCACACACCAATCCTCTCTCTTTCTTTCTGAAGAAAGACGAGATCTCCAAATTAACAGCAAACTTGTGTGAAGATCACTTAGAGGGAGGACTGTCATCAGAACCCTGAAGGGGATAACCAGTGCCATCAACAACAAAATATAGTGGGTTATCTGAAAAAGATAATCTATATTCTCAACCTGGGGAGTCTAAAATACATGTGACAATGAATCATGGTCCCATGAGGCCACAGTAAGAACACAAGGAAAGTTACAGGATAAGCATTTGAAGTCCCAGCAGAGAACTTCCAGCAGGGAAAGGGCTGCATGGGCACGCTTTGGGAAAACAAGGCAGCACCTGGGAGTTGTTCCATGACTTTGAATGAAGAGTATGTTGAATTTGATTATGTAAAGCTGGGGAAGCGAGGACATGAACAAAGGCCAAGAGGTGGAAAGTTCATGGAAAGTGGTAGAGAGGCTGTGAAGGAGGTGTCTGTCGTCCCAGAAATGATGCTGTCATTGTGGGGACAGTAGTCAGGATCACAAGAGTTGTATTTTTCAAAAACCTAACAACAAATTCTGTATTTGCTCTAACCAGAAATAGTCTAAACCTCTAAGTTCTAGAGAAGATGAAGGAAACCATAAACAAAGCAATGTTGTCAATAAACATAAATTTTGACCTGTCAAGTTGGATATGAAGGGGAGAGTAAAAACATTTATTTTAATAATCCAAAGGAGGAACATTTAGGAAGAACTCAGTGACTATAAGGGTTCAGAGAAGGGACAACACGGAAGTTTCCAAATGTCACTGGTTTTTTAACCTGAAGGAAGAGAGACAAAAATAAAAGGCTTAAAAATACTAGTTTGGCAGAGAGAAATGTTGGTTTATGTCTAAGATGTTGAACTTAAAAACAGAACGTCTGATGGAAACTGATGGACTCATGTCTGATTATGAGAAACATGAGAAAAAGAGCAAAGGTGACCTGCATTTACCTTTTCTTTTCTCATTCTTAGGTATAAAAAATTGGGGCTGGGTCCCAAAAACTTTGCTGAGTCTTCAGAACTTAAGCTTTTAAAGATATTTTGTTTTCTCAAGTATTGTATATTTAGTTATAAAATAGTTAAATTATGAATTAACAAGAATTCCAATGTCTTGAAAATATAATTCAACTATATGTTATTGCTAGTTAAAGCAATTTTCCAAGGCATGTACTGTATTAGTTTTATAAGAACATCTGCTTCATGTATTTTTTTTCCTAGAAAATTAATAATTTTGGCAATGTGTTTGTGATGTTCTTTCTAACATGTATTATAGAGGGTATTGTTGCAACTGCTGCTTTGTGTATTCTGGCTCTCAAAGATGATTTCTCACTTACTAAGTTTGAATTTTAAATTGTGGGTTTTGCTGTGCTTGGGGCCAGAAAGCAATATCGTGGGGTTAGGATAAAGTTAAGAAATTTTTCTTGTCATTTCAGATTTCTAACTTTATTCAGAAAAAAAATTATAAACTCTATATAAGCTCAGCATTGCAGGCATGTGAAGTATAGACTAATATTTTCCTACAGATGAACAGTTTTTGCTAGTTCTGAGAGATCTGCAGGGCATATGCTATTGAAACAGCTCATTCCTGAATGAAGCAATAAATCTAGAATTGACAGCTACACAAATCCATCATCAAGACAGAGGGGTGCCGTGTGCAATTGCGTAGGCATTCAGGTAATTGAAGAATAAAAGAGCAGAAGTAAAATGACAGGATTCCACTGTTAGGAGAGATATTAGATATTTTTAGATTATAATTGTTAAAAATCATCAGATTTGAGAGTATATGGGAAATCTTTAAGTGTTTTTAATACTAATCACAAGGCTTATCAAAAATTTAGTTTACTTCTAAAACATATTTAGATTAACCTCTTAAACAATAGCACCAGGAATTGATTGATATTTTTTCAATTAAAAAGATGTTTTCTAAGAAGCCAATATGATTTAGGTTTTTGTGGGAAAACTGAGTTTTGAAGGCTTTTTTAGGAAAGTTAAAACTCTCTTTATTTCAACTTAAACATTTAGGTTTTTGAGTTTACCTAGCATTTCGTCAAAAGCAAGGGGGAAAAGGAAGAAATAACTTTTAAAATAAACATTCAATGAAATGGTATAATTGTATACAAGAACACCAGTCCCTGGAGATACAACAATTATAAATTATTAATAATAAGATACAGCCCTGGCTGGTGGCACAGTGGGTAAGGCACCAGCCTGCGAACCCAAAGGTCGCTGGTTCCATTACCAATCAGGGCACATAACCAGATTGCAAGCCAGGTCTCCAGCCAGGTCCATAGCTGGAGGCAGGTGAAAGGTAACCATACATGGATGTTTCTCTCCCTTTCTTCCTTCCTTCCTTCACCTCTCTCTAAAAATAATAAATAAAATCTTTTCAAAAAACAATAATAATAATAAGATAAACTTCTTCAGGCTCTACACAATTTTGTTTTCCATGAAAATTCTTAAGATAGTTCCCATGAGGTATTTTTGAAATTCTTACAAAAGGTAGGCAGATCCCTCTACTAGGAGTATACTGCGTCTGTTACGGGAACGTGGATACCTGCCTTGTAATGCTCCCTTTGGCTTACAGGCACAGCGTTAGGGAGAAAATGGCACAGTGTTTCCAGAAAAGCTGATGATTCTCACCTGTATGCTTTAAGACTGAAGAATGTCTTATTGCTTAAAGAGGAAGGGACATATACAAAGGCATAAAGATCAAATGCATGATACAATTTAAAAGTTTTCTTTAAAAATTTAAAACTAGAACTTCAAAGATTTAGATGGACAAGGTTTTCAATTATGCAAGTTTAAAAAAAAAAAAATCTTAACCAAAAAGCACTCTCTCAATACCCCATGGTGGGCAGCACGATTTAATGAAGTTCTCTAAGGCAGAGAGCAAGTTTTCCTCACCCCATGGCATCACATGAGAAAATAACTCTCCTGCAGAAATGTCTACAGCGAGGAAGCACTGTTTGAGTAGTTTACATAAATTTGTGAAATTACTACCTAGAAGATATGATTGCAAACAAATGAAAACAAGACATTTCTAACTCGAAGGTGGTTCAACACAGAACTTCCTATAGAAGACCTGGGAACACAGATGACGCGCAGAAGAGCTTTTTAATAGTGTCCTAGCGCCATCTACTGTCTGGAAATAGCAACAGACGCTATTTCATATGCCTGTGTTGTCGGAAGCTATCACAGGTGCAGCTAAGATGACCGCTGGCTGGTAAAAGACGGAGTATTCTGCAGAGGCTGCGAAGGAGGAAGAAGACAAATGCAAAGAGATAGTTGCCTTGGGAAAGTAACAGTATCCCGCCAATATGAATCTCTGCAAGAGGTTAAGAAGGAATGCAAGACCCTGGGGAGTGTAACCAACAAAAATCACATTTTCCCTGGGGACTTAGCTCTTTTCAGAGAAAATTTCTCTCCTGTGACACTTACTTTATACATTTTTTTTTCTCCTTCTACCCCACCCTACCCTCTAATGGTACCTCCTACAAATCTTTTAGATCTGGAAACCTGTTAATGATCCAAGGTTTTTAAAGTGCTTCATAAATTTAAAAATTCCTGGCTTGAACACAATACAATAAAGCTCTTAAAACTGGACAGATCCTTATAGAGCCTCTAGTCTGCATTTAACCTATGAGGAAACTGAAGCTAGAAAAGTTTAGGTGACCTTGGGGTCACCCAGCTGGTGATTGACAGAACTCAAACTGGATACCAGTTTTCCATTCAGTTTTAGCCCAGTAAGAATACATTTTTCTGCAATGTGGCCACACCTACAGAATGTTCCTTAAAAGTTACCCTCCTCCAGGTTATTTTTATTCATGTTGCGTATCTTTAGAATTTCAAAAACAATGAAAATTCTACATTTACCTCATATATTTTTTTCTCATCTTCATTGTTGCTATTTTGAGGAAAATCAGAATTTATTATAAATACACCACTATGAGAAAATAAAATTGGTGATTATCTCTAAGTTGATTATTCAATACATTTCTGAAAAACTGATTTAATGCAATTTTGTGTATTTATGGTTTTTCTAACACAATACAACAAATTCTTTCTATTTTTCTGCAACTGTCTGCCATAACAGTTTCATTTATTATAAAATGAGACTTCCCAGAGTATAAGGATATATTTTTTTCTTTTGAAACCAAGTAGCTTCAGGTGACCTGAATATTTACCTTTAAAGTAAAGTTTCTAAATATTAATTTTGATTACTTAATGCTTTAAAGAAAATTTATTTTCTTATTTTATTCTCATTCACAATTAAATATGCAATGCCTCTGTCAGTCAGCTACAATATAAACCAGAAAAAAAAATCATATCTCTTAATATGTACTTGATCTGCCAAATAGTTTCAAAGATGTCTTTTCTTTTAATGAAATGTTTTATATATTTACCTTTTGTTTTCAGGGACATGCTGCAGAGGAAATTTCCAATGTTAAAGAAAAATTAGCAACCATCAGATTATTTTCATTATAATCCTTTTATTAAAAAGACAGAACAAGGCCAGAGTAGTTTCCAAATTCATTCTGGGATAGAAGCTGACAATGTTGAATCCTACCTGAGTGAGCCCTGTGTTCTGGAAAAGAGTGAAGGTTAAAGGAATTCTCCCAGCCTTTTGCATCTGAAAAATGGCTTACATCAAAGAACAACCCTTACCGAATGACTTGGATAAGACTCATGAAGAGTCCTCTTGCTTACCTATGATAAGGCTAGCCATTGCCTCTTAAATGATTAGCTGAACTCGTGGCCCATTGATCCGTCAGAACAAAGTGCTTGTTAACCAAACTGTGGTTAAGCTTATCTCTTTCCTTTAGGTTCCTGAACTTGAGGCTCTTCACAGCCTGAGACAGCTGCAGACCTTATTTATGGATCCCTCCCAGAAAACAGTCTGGTGGCCGGGTAAAACGTTCTCTGATCTCCTGTTCTATAAGCCATCCTTTATTCCACTTTCCCACACCCAGGTCTTTCTGGTCTTGTTCACTGCTCTTGTAAAAGAAACACCCTTTTACCTAACTCTTGATATACTTGTATATCTCCTGGTCACAGTACCCCCTCACAACTTTGCAATAGTTCCTTTCCCACCTTGCAATAATTCTTTGAAATAAAGTCTCTCCTTACTAAGTCTGGATTATGTTTTTTGTTTGACAAAACCAAGAACTCTAATTAAAACTGAAATACATTGACTAAATAAAACAGATCAGGCTTATAAAATAAAGTCTTCTTGCTGTAGAAGCAAAATCATAGAATGTTCATAAGAGTATTCATATTTCTCATATTTTTTTTTCTCCACTGCAAAATAAAATTTCAACACTTTTTAAGGGCCATGTTTTCTGGAAAATACTTGCATTCAAATAAATAGTGATAAAATTTCTTTTACAAAGTCTACTAGACGTTCCAGTATTTTCCAAATTTTATCCTGGTATATCCAATTCTCCAAATTTGCCCAGATCCAAGCTTACCATTAATAAGTAAAAGAATTGCTTATTTACTATTAGCTCACTAAATCTTCTTACAACTCACTATTTTGCAGTGGGGTGAGAAATCTAAATATCTTTATTCAAAATTACTGTCAATATTCTCAGTACTCCTGTGTTTACCAAAATAGACTAATTCTTTGGTGACAAAAATACACATCATAAGGCCCAGAATGCTACTGCCAATCTGCAGGGCATTTCTATGGTCAGAACTGACCAATACCATATGCCGTATTATGTAAACAAATATGTACCAATGGGCTCAATTGTATAAGCCACAGGGGGAAACAAATATGATGAGCTGAACAGATGTCTTAGGAGCATAATCATTACTCTGACAATCCAGGAGACAAAGACCTATGTATCCATATTGTCTGTGTAAAGAGGCTGGAAATCTTTATGTACCTAGTCTTTATTTAAAATATGTATAGTAAACACTAATGAAACAATTCGTTGGCTTTTCATAAACTTAACAGATTCAGGTGAAAGTGAATTAATTCAGCTAGTGCCCTTTTACACATGTTGGAAAGAGTCATTCATTTTCCTTGAAATTAGTTCTAGGCTTGGATCCAATGCCTGGATACTCCTATTCATTTCTACTGTATTAATTTAATGCTGCTATTTAATTATTCATTCATTTGTTAAATATTTATTGGACACCTACTATGTGCTAAGTACTTGGGCTACAGTTGTGAATAAAATAGATAAAAACCCCTATCTTCATGGAAGTGATAATTTAGATAGAAAATAAATCAGGTAAATGATTAAAATATATACAATGCTATGGAATTTATAACTTACACAGAAGATGAACCTGATAAATAAAATATATAGAATGCTAAATGTACTAAAAAGATAACAATGAAGCAGTAAAGGGAACTATAAAATGCTGTGGAACAGAAGCATTTCAGGCACTGATGGTGATTTTTGTATCAAGATATCAAAGAAGTGAAAAAGCTAATCAGGAAGATATTTAGGGGCAGAACACTGGCCAAAAAAAACAAAAAACAAAAAACAGCTGTAAACCCTGTAGAGCATATACAGATAAATAAGCTCAAAAGGCTTAAAATCTAGTAAGAAAGCCTAGAATACAAGTAAGAGTTGGGTAAGAGGGAGTCCAAAATGTCGGCAGATAGGTGGAAGCTACACGCACCTCCTCCCAGCACCAAACTGGAATTATAACTAAATTAGAGGACAGTCATCCCAGATAACCAACTGAAAATAGCTGAAGAGAGGTCTTAAAACCAGGGATTTACAAAAGAAGCCACAGTGAGACTGGTAGAAAGCGCAGAGATGTGAAAAGGGCTGGCCTCGTGGGTGGCAGCTGAGGTGCCACAGGGATATCTCAGCTGCAGGGGGTTACACTGAGAAGCATGGGACTAAACCCCAAGCTGGGCTTCCAGGCCAGGGCACCAGAGCCAGGAAGAGGCACCCACATAACATCTGGCTGTGAAAAGCAGCAGAGTTTCTGTCCACCATGAAGAGACAGGCATGTGCTAGAGACAAAGGCACCCTCTTAAAAGGCCAATGCACAAAATTTTATCTGCAGCCACTCACCCTGGGTTTCGGCAGAGGAAGAGCAGAGTAGAATAGGGTCATGCAAGGGAAACCTTGGGTGTGTGGCTCTGAGAAGGGAGCTGAAGGTTTAGCCGCCAGTATTCCTGTGCCGAATCATTCTCCCATACTGCAGATGCCCTATGTCTTGGGTGGAGCACTTACCTCTGTGCATTATAATGTTAAGAATCCTGCATCCCAGTTCCAACTCTTTCCATTTGATTTGGGCAAATAAGATCGAAGTCTCAGTTTTCACACTAGGTTATTTAAGAATTACTCAGTTGCTATTTATTAACATTCTCTAAAGACCAAATGGTCCATTTTGCTATTCTAGGTGTTATCTCTTTTAAAAAAAACTCTAAAAGTAACCCCAAATCTTTATTTATAATATCTGGCAAGTATAGTCTTTTAAACCTTAGAAAACCTAAATTAATATGTAAGTTGGTGGTCCTTTTGCCACACAACATTCTTCATTTTTGAGTCTGCAAAAAATATTTCGTATACATAAATGTTTAGTTCCATTTCTAATTAAAATGCCCATTTTATTCCATTCTCTACTTTTGAAATCAGTAAATAAAATATTTGCAAAGAATACATACATGCTGGCATCTTAAAATATAAAATCAAAGTGGGTCACACCACTAAGACAATAAGTCAAAGCAGACCAATTCAAAAAGCAAAAACAAATAAGAGCCACCTAAAATGGGGAGACAAAGGAATAAACCCTCAGCAAATGGAAAGGAGGAATCCCCAGGAAGAGTGCAAAATGAAATAGAGGCAAGCACCCTATCAGACATGGAATTTAAAATAATGATGATAGAGAAGCTCAATGAGCTCAGCAAGCTGAAAGAAAACTACAAACAACTCCAGGGGAACTACAAGCAACTCCAGAGAAGCTACAAGGAACTAACTGAGAACTACACCAGCATTAAAAAGGACATAGACACCATCAATAAGAGCCAGGAGGAAGTGAAGAATACCATTTCTGAATTGAAGGACACAGTAGAAGGAATCAAAAGCAGGCTAGAGAAAGCAGAGGATCGGATCATCAAGCTGGAGGTCAATGTAGAAAAAAATTCCCAGGCAGTGCAAAAATTAAAAAAGATTGAAAAGGAAAGAAGAGGTTTTAAGAGAGCTGCATATATATGAAACATAATAACATCCGTATCATAGAGATACCAGAAGTAGAAAAGGAGGAGCAAGGGATAGAAAACCTCTTTGAAAACGTAATGACAGAAAACATCCCTAACTGGAGGAGAGAAAATGTCATGCAAACTCAGGAGGCACAGAGGGTCCCAAGGAAGGTGAACCCAAACAGGCCCACTCCAACACACATCATAATAAAAATGGCAAATTTCAAAGACAAGGAGAGAATCCTAAAAGCAGCAAGAGAGAAATAGCTAATAACATACAAGGGTGCTCCCATAAAATTATCAGCTGACTTCTCAACAGAAACACAACAAGCCAGACAAGAATGGCAAAAAATATTTCAAGCAATGAAAAAACAAAGGCCTGCAATCAAGAATACTCTACCCAGCAAGGCTCTCATTCAAAATGGAAGGTGAAATAAGGAGCTTCCCAGACAAAAGAAGTCTAAAAGAATACATCTCCATCAAGCCAGCAAAGCAAGAGATGCTAAAGGGTCTGCTTCAAGAAGATGAAGAAACAGAGAGACAGAGAGAAACACAGGTACAAAAGTAAATGGATTAAATGCACCAATCAACAGACATAGGGCAGCTGAATGGATAAGAACTAACTTTAACTTATGAATGCTTTCAAATGATCTTGTTATAAATAGATTTTACTAAATAAGGTACAATTTTGTATATTACTTATATCTGCATTACCGCAGGTTAAGTTTTCTTAGATTGGAATCATTTCACAATATGGGAAAATCAGGTTACTTGCAATAACTCAGAAAAACTGAATGCAGTTAAGGAAGAAGAAAAAAGTATGAAAATGTGGATGCATATTACATGGAAGACCTTTCTTATTCACTGTTATAAAACGTGTGCTTATTTGTGGGTGTGTAATATATAGATTTTGTTAGCAACTTATGTTTTAAACAGCAACCAACTGGTCATGGGTATGTTGTGAAATTAGTCAACCTTTAGGTTAGAAAAGATGCTGAGAATGAAGACCAATATGGATGGAAGTTGCAAACTACTAAACTAAATGATTCATGTACATAGACAATATATAAAAATTGGTCAATCTTTAGGTTAGAAAAGATGCTGAGAATGAAGACCAATTTAGATGAAAGTTGCAAAATACTAAACTAAATGATTCCTGTACACAGTCAATATATATTCTCATATTAGCATGTAAATTAGATGAGATTCCTTTCAACTCAATCATGGAAATATATATTTCCAGTTATGAAGGCCCCCAAACTGGGGATACTGGGAAAATGAATTCATACTATAATAAACTTTATTATTGAAATGTGAACATACCTAATCTCTACCTCAACAGACTTAAATAGTTCAAGGGTTAGTTTAGGACCACATAGGAAGTCAAGCACAAGTTCAAAATATAGATAGAATAGTATTCTACAAAATTATTTAAATCCTAGGGATTTTTTTTTTTTTTACCTCAACTTAGTAGACATAATAATTTCTACTCTGGGGACTGGCTGAGCACTGCAAGTGCCATTATTTCTGAAGGCTTCAACTTGTAAAACACATGTAGAGGGAAAACAGAGAGTATTGAAAGAAGTAAGACCAGGGCACAGCCTAAATAAATCTACTATTTAAGATGGAAAACTCCAAAAAGAATAAATTGTAGTTCCAGTAGCTTAAAATAGAGTTGCATTATTGGAGGGGGGAGGATCTGACTCAAAAACCAAATTCATTTTTCACTATGGGTTTGGCACTATCTCTAGGACAACTTTCACAAAAGTGAGTTCTGCAATACACCATTTCTGTGATATATTTCACAAAAATAGCATTCCAGAGTAAAATAAGAATTAAAGAAGAAAAAACTACTTAATCTTGCTACAATACATCTAAAATACTATCATTTAACATGTAATAATTATGTAAGCTATTGGCATATTTTAAATTTTTTGTATTAACTCTTCAAAATTCAGTATGTACTTGAAATATGTGTAAAAATATGTATGGGTGTAAATGTATTTTTGCATGTATTTGGTAATATTGCAATTCATATTACTTAAAAGAGTAATTCTTTAAACAAATGAATTAACATAGGCATTTTGGAATATGAAAAGAAAACTTTGTATTAATATGATTTGAGAAGCTGACAGAAGGCAGTATTTAAATGGTGAATTGTCTGGATGTGAAAGGAAAAAAATGTACACATTGGTTGTTACAGAATAGTTGGGGATGTTAAGAAGAACAAAGGAAGCTAAAGAGAAGCTAAAGAACTTATATGCATGACACATGGACATGAACTAAGAGGAGCATTGCTGGAGGGAATGGGGTACTGGGTGGAGGGGGGCAAAGGGGAGAAAATTGGGACAACTGTAATAGCAAAATAAATAAAATATATATTTTTAAAAATCAAAGTGAAAACTATTAGGGATACTGACATTTTGATCAATTTAGATCAAAATGATAATAATTTCTGTAAATGTATTTTAAAGTAATATTTTTAAATGTTACTTTCAGCATGAAAGCAATTTACTCTAAAAAATTTTTAAAACCAGGGAACATTTCCATTGTTTTTATTTTGGGGGTTTTTTACCTACAATCAAACTGTCTCAAAAGTGATCTGCATTTTTTTTCTTTTTTTCATTTGTCCTATACATAGTTCAAAAGCAATAGTTTGCTGCCCCCTGGCTGTACAGAGATTTCTTATCTTTTAATAAAACCACTGTCTTTTAAAGAATTACTATGTATTGAAAAGATAAAGCAGAAAATTTGGGAAATGCATTGCCTTCTACATATATCAAGGCACAAATTAATACTGATTAAAAATGTGAACACTCAGATCAGACTGTCTGGGTTCAAATTCTGACTGCCGTTCACTAGCTGTGTGACTTTAGTTAAGTTCCTGAACTTCTCCTTTTATTTGATAATTCTTATTAATAAAGATAAGAGTAATAATGCCTACTTATATGGGTAGGCATTAAGAATTAAGTTCAAGAAGTGCAACTGTTTGTCTGAAGTGTTGGATATTAGGAGTTGACCTACCTAAAAACAACAGAGAGGAACTGGAAATTGTCCACCATGGCACCAACACCGCCAATCTTTCCCACCCTGCTCTACTTTTTTCTTTTGCTGTAGCATTTATCACCTTCTAACATACTATAGAATTGAATACCATTTGCTATTCTTTGGCTGAATCGCATCACTAAATAAACTCCAAGGGCACAGGGATCTGTGTTTTGTTTGCTGATGCGTGCCAAGCACCATGGCAGAAGCTGGCACATAGTAGGTAAATACTTGCTCTTGAATGAACGGCTGCCATGATTTCATCAACTGTCATATAATCTTTTTTTTTTTTTTTTTGTCATATAATCTTGGAGTATTAATGGTGCAATGAGTTTCAAGTACAGCACATTTATTCATCAAACTTTTCTAGACTTACATGACAGATGCTATTCAAAGGGTATGGAATACAAAATGACTACTGCACAATTTGAGATTGAGGACCAAGGAAGAGAGAAAACAAATCATTTCAATACAGTAATGGAGTAAAAAACAAAATGTTGAGGAATGAACATGAGAGAATGTTAATCTCCATAGGGGACAACTGAGCTGGAATGGGAGGGGTGTTCTGGGCAGCAGAGAGTATGTTCCAGCCTGGAAAGTTTAAAACCGAACCATGAAACAGCACACACCATACTGGGGAGACCTACAGGAGAACACCATGCTCATGGGGTAGAAAGGAGATTTATTGCTATAACTATTGGCTGAGATGCCCTCAAATGCACAAGGGCCTTGTTGGTGATTATCATCAGCATTAACAGTTCGTGGTGTGGTGTGGTGTGGTTGGTTTGGTTTAGTTTGAAGGAGGCAAGATGACAAGTAACAAGCTGACAGAGAGGGAACCAGTGAAAGGCAGGGACCAAGCTGGTGGAGCCAGGTTGTTATAGACAATCCAGGTTGTTACAGATGGATAATCCAGAACAAAGCAAGCAACGAGTCAAGACATACAAAGAAATGAGAGGCAGAGGAAGTCACGGGGAAAATGTAAAGGAGGTAACCATGGCTCTATTCTGTGTGGGGGTCCAAAGCATGATGAAAGTGTTCCATTAAGTTTTTTAACAAGTTCTATGGATCAGTGTATCACAACAACCAGCAGGGAGGAGCAAGCAGAGGGAGGCTGGCCAGAACTGGAATAGCAGAAGTTCTCAGCCTTGGACCAGAATAGAACTTCATTAGGCAGCCTCTCAAAAACAACCTGAATGAGGAGGATTTAACATAAATCCATGATTTCCCTATTGTTACACCAGGATAGCATTACAAATTTATTTTAAATGTTTATGTCCCCTGGATGCCTAAGTATGATCTACTCAACAAGGCCTTTAGATAACTGAAATCTCAAGTTGAACCATCTCTCCTCGTATTAAAAGGGGAACCCGAACTACCTGTGCCTAACCACCATTGCAGCTACTACCCTTATGTCCAGATAAGACAAATGAGCCACAGAATGTTGTCCAAATTATCCCTGCCAGGGTGTACCACCTCCTTTCAAGGCCAGGCAAGGCACCCAGCAGGCAAACAGGCTGACATCTTATACAAGAAGGCCAGAGCTTACAGAGTGATAGACTGTTAGTCCATCATTGGATTCTAGCAATCACCATGCCCAGTCTTCCCACTCGAAGACATTGTGATGTTAGTTATACAGTACAGCTAGCTAGTAACTTACACTACCCTCTGCTAACTTGCCTCCAGGTGAGGCAGTTGCTATAGTGAATTCAGGAAGAGAAAAGAAAAAAAAAAAAACACCTTTAAACCAGTTACTCTGTACACAAAATAATGAATTGGTTCATTGATGAATTTTCCCATCTTTTCCATTGTTCTTTCCATAGGGAAAGGAAATCTCCTTCCACAGATTGGTCACATTTACAATCATGAATAAATGTATGCTTGATGACTTTTATTATAAACTACTTTAAGGAGGGGAATTTCAACCAACATACCATTGAGAATACTTTCAGGTTTACAAAATCGTATTTGTGTTGGAGGTAGGGTAATTTCCAATTATTTTATATTCTTTTTCAACTAGTAAAAGTTACATAACACAGATAATAGCATACAGGGCTCAGCAATATATTTTTCTAAAGAACAAATCTTATATATTTTCTGCTTTTGAGCCCAAACGCTCTCTGTAGCAATGACTTGACTGTTGTTGTAGTACAAAAGCAGCCACAGATAATATGCAAACAAATGTGAGAGGCTATGTTCCAATAAAACTTTATTTTGCAAAAACAAGCACCAAGTTGGTTTGTGACCCCTGACCTATATACTGTTCTGTGGTTTGTTTTTCTCTTTCTTCCATACATCTTAGAGTGAATTTTACATCAAGACATTAGAGAGAGATTTCATTTTTAAAAGGATATATAATAAGCTAAAGTATAGGTGTATAATAATTTATTTAGCCAATCCTATGTTGATAGACATTTTGGTTGTTTTCTAATATTTTGCTATTATAAAAAAATTGCCACCATGAATTACCTTTTATATACATCTTTGGGCACATGTATGAACATATATGCTATATACATTCCTGGAGGTAGAAACATACAAGTTAAATTGAGATCGCCAAATGGCCCTCCAATTTTGCACTCCACCAACAATATATAAGATAAAATATATCTCATGGCATTACACTGGTATAGAATTAAAGTTAGGATCCAATGTTATTATTTACAGTTCTATGGATGTGTTCCAAGATCTTTTATTATGTACATTACCTTCACCCAATAATTTGAAGTGTTGTCTTATTAAAGGCTTCTGCTTTTAATAGCAGCCAAGAAAAATGTTCTCTATCAAGATATAAAATAAAGAATTTAAAATCTGAATGTCATTGTCATCAAAACTATTTTATCTTCTTCCCTTCAAATCTTAATAATTTGATGTATCCATCTTTATAAAGGAACAGAGAGGTCAATATAAATAAAGACATTATTCATAATCTAATTCTGAAAACATTACAACTAGTATTGATCCATAAGCATGAGAAGCAACTGTGTGTATGTTTTTGTTAAAGTACTATTATACTGTCTAATCCTGCTCCAAAATTCTGCAACTCTGTGAAAGAACCATATAAAAACCTATACTCACAACCCTGAGGTTATATAAAGATAGGTATGATGAGAGAAGACATCCTTCTTTAGGACATTGGTCCTTTGGCAGCTGGCACTGAATAGTGAAAAGCATTAAAATGGATTACCAAGGGTCATTCTAGATCTGTACTTTCCAGCACACACACTATATTGTGAGTATTGGACCATACAATAACCACAGACCACATGTGACTTGTGAGCATTTCAAAATGTAGATTGTCAAAATGAAAGGGGCTGCAAAATACACACTGGATTTTTAGGAAATTATTTTTCAAATGAATGTAAAATATCTCAATAATTTTACATTGTTTATATATTAAAATGGTAAAATTTTGGATAAGCTCATCAAATAATACATTAAGAAAATTAACTTCACTCTCTTTACTTTTTTAAATATAGCTACATTTGTAATTATAAACATGGGTGGTGCTATCTATTAGACAGTGGTATTAGTTATGCCAGCAGAACTTATAACTTCAGGATATGACTTGAAGGATTAGCTGTGACTCTTAGAGACCATGAATAAAATCTGCAATCTTAGAGATTCCCAAAAATTAAGTATGAACAGTAGAAAACACAATGTACTGGGAAGAAAGAACATCATTCATTAAGCAAAGACAGATTAAGCAATAATTATTGTTAGGAACATGCTTGGCATTGGACCAGAACTATAGACTCCTTGATAATCATATAAATTTGACTTTGTTGAGGCATTAAACTTCTCTGAGCCACATGGCTTCATCTGTAAAATTGGCTTCCCCTAAAGAGAATATATTGGAATAGATGTGCTCTTGATATCCTTTTCTGCATAAAGATCTATGATTCTGAACATATTTCAATTTTCTAATCAAGGTCTCCAAATGGATATCCAACTATATTAGAAAAGCTTATACCATAAATTTATAAACTACACTTTGGACATAACTTACCATGAGACTTTTTTCTCAATGTGCAAATATATTTCCTAAGTGTCTAAAATACTCAATTCTATAATCAATAAGCTTAAAAGAGAGATAAAATCAAATATATTTATCATATTTTGACAGTTTTATTTTGGGGTACATAAATTTTTTTCATTCATTTATTTAATAAAGTATAAGGCAAGAGTCTATAAAGGAAAAAAATGTTTTATAAGGCCAACATAATCCTGATACCAAAACCTGGCAAGGACAACACAAAGAAAGAAAAATACAGACCAATATCTTTGATGAATACTGATGAAAAATCATAAACAAATACTAGCAAATCAAATACAACAATACATCAAAAAATAATAAATACATTATGGTCAACTGGAGTTCATTCCAGGGACACAAGGATGATTCCACACGTGTAAATTTGTTAATGTAATACACCACATTAACAAAACAGAGGGTAAAAATCATATGAGCTTATGAATAGATAGATACACAAAAAGCACTTGATAACATACAACATTTATTTGTGAATTAAAACACTCAGTAAAATACAAGAAGGAAAAAAGCAAGAAGGAAAATACTTCAACATAATAAAGGCCATATATGACAAACCCTCAGTTAATATCATACTCAATGGTATATGCAAAAGAAATGGACAACAAAACAAAAAAGCAACCAATCAAATGGGAGGAAATATTTGCAAACAATAGCTCAGACAAGGGGTTAATATCTAAAATATATAAAGAACTCATACAACTCAACACCAAACAATTTAATTAAAAAATGGGCAGAGGACCTGAACAGACACTTCTCCTAAGAAGACATATAAAATGGTCAAGAGATACATGAAAAGATGTTCAACTTCACTAGCTATTGGGGAAATACAAATTAAAACTACAATCTAAGATACCACCTCACACCTTTTAGAATGGTTATAATCAACAAGACAAGCAATAGCCAGTGTCAGAGAAGTTGTGGAGAAAAAGGAACCTACATTTATGCTGATGGGAATGTAAATTGATACAGCCACTACGGAAAACAGTATGGTGGCTCCTCAAAACATTAAGAATAGAGTTACGACGTGACCTAGCAATCCCACTTCTAGATATCTATTCAAAAATCTTGAAAACATTTACTCACAAAGATACATGAACCTCTATGTTCACTGCAGTATTATTCATGATGGCCAAGACATGGAGACAACCAAAGTGTCCTTCAATAGATAGGAGAAAAAAAATGTGGCATATATACTCTGGAATACTACTCACCCATAAGAAAAGATTAAATGCTATCATTTGCAACAACATGGATGGACCTAGAGGGTATATGCTAAGCAAAATAAGTCAATCAGAAAAAGCTAAGAGCCATATGATTTCACTCATATGTGAGATATAAAACTGAAATTTCTAGACACAGAACAGAGTATGGTGGTTACCAGAGGGTAGGGGTGTGAGGAGGGTAGTAAATGGTAAAGGTGGCCAAGTATATGGTGACAAAAGATGATTTGACTTTGGGTGGTGGACGTACAACGCAATATACAGACCATGCATCATAGGGAAGTATACTTGAAATCTATATGATCTTATTAACCAATGTCACCCCAATATTTCTTTCTAAAGTGGGGGAGCAGACCTTTAGGGTAAACTTCTTTTGCCCTTTGGACTTTCTAAAAAATGTTGGAAGCCAAAAATCTGTATGTAAGGCTAGACAGCTGTCTTATTGCAAAGAAAGAAAGAAGTCTGAATCCAGGTAACTTTGTGGAGTCTCTGTACAAGCCATGGACAACCTACTTCAGTATATGTTTTATGTGAGAAAGCAATACACTTCCATCTTATCTAAGCCACACTTGTCCCTGCTGCCTGCTGCTTAATGCAATTCCCAAAGCAGAACACCAGAATATTGCTGATTAAAAAGAACTGAAACTATTTTTTTAAGGTGGACTTGACAGAACTAGCTGGGAGTTCAAACTTGGCCAAGAGCTCAGTGATTGTTCTGGGAAAGCTCAATGTTCCTGGATCAAAATGGGCAAAGGTGAAGATAGGGTCAATAACACTTTTGTGGACTTCCGGTCAAGATGCAGGCATAGGTAAACACACTTTGCCTCCTTGCACAACTACAGTAAAAATTACAACTAGACTACAAAACAAATATCTCCCAGGTTCACCGGAAAATTAAGCTGTATGGCAGTCCAACAACCATGCATTTTAAAAAGCCATATTCGTCCAGATGGGTAGGAGGTGAGGAGACACAGAGACACACAGAGAGGCGTGGAGAGGTGAAGTGAGAAGAGGAGGTGAGACAAAGAGTGGCTCTGTGGGACAGTGGAACAGGCAGTCCCACACTCACATGTGGTGGATAAAAATTGGGAAGGATACCTTAAGACTGAGGATCCCAGCCCTAGGCCAAGCCACGCAGCCCAGGGTGATGAGCCTCTATAATTTCTGGCTGTAAAAACAAATGGAGGTTGGGAGAGTGGAAGAAACTGCAGGATTCTCCAGAGACTCCTCTTAAAAGGCCTGCAAAGGTCTTAGGACTTATGCAGACCTACCCAATCTGGGATTCACCTGGAAGAGCACAAGTGGTACATGGGGAGAAAGTGAAATGACTGACAACAGGGCAAATGCCAGGAGACAATTTCCTCCCAGGCAAATTTCTGGAGGCCAAAGCAGTGCAACTGTCCCCTCTCTGAGCCATCCCACTCCAGGAGCCACAGAGTGGTGAAGCAGGTTGCCCCACCCACGCGATTACCTAAGGCTTCACCTCATACCATTCACCAGTGCGCTTTTATACAATAGGCCATGCTACTAGGACAGGCAGTCAAAGCAGCTAATACACAGAAACAAATACAGGGAGGCTGCCAAATTGAGGAGACAAATATGGCCCAAATGAAAGAGCAGAACAAAACTCTAGAAAAAGAACTAAGCAAAATGGAGATAAGCAACCTACCAGATGCAGAGTTCAAAACACTGGTTATAAGGATGCTCAAGGAACTCATCGGGTACTGCAATAGTATAAAAAAGACCCAGCCCTGGCTGGTAGCACAGTGGATAAGGCGCCGGCCTGCAAACCCAAAGGTCGCAGGTTCGATTCCCCAGCCAGGGCATATAACCAGGTTGCAAACCAGGTCTCCAGTCAGGTCTGTGGCTGGAGGCAGGTGAAAGGCAACCATACATTGATATCTCTCTCTCTGCCTCTCTCCGCCTCTCTCCCTTACCCTCTTTCTAAATATAATGAAATAAAATCTTAAAAAAAAAAAAAAAGACCCAGGCGAAATGAAGGTTACATTAAGCAAACTAAAGAAAAATCTATAGGGAACCAACAGTGAGGGGGATGAAGCCAAGAATTAAATTAAAAATGTGAATCATAAGGAAGAAAAAAAAGCATTCAATCAGAGCAGCAAGAAGAAAAAAGCATTCAAAACAATGAGGATAGACTCTGAAACATCTCCAAGTGTACCAACATCTGAATCACAGGAGTGCCAGAAAGAAAAGAAGAAGAGCAAGAAATTGAAAACTTATTTGAAAAAATAATGAAAAAAAAAAGTTCCCTAATTTGGATAAGGAAATAAATATGCAAGCACAGAAAGTACCAAACAAGTTGGACCCAAAGAAGATCACACCGAGACACATCATTATTAAAACGCCCAAGGTTGAAGAAAATCTTAAAGGTAGCAAGAGAAGAGTTACCTACAAAGGAGTTCCTATAAGACTATCAGCTGATTCCTCAAAAGAAACTTTACAGGCTAGGAGGAACTGGCAAGATGTATTCAAAGTGATGAAAAGCAAAGATCTACAACCAAGTTTACTCTATCCAGCAAAGCTATCATTTAGAATGGAATGGAAGATAAAGTGCTTCCCAGACAAGGTAAAACTAAAGAAGTTCACCATTCACAAGCCATTATTATATAAAATGTTAAAGGGTACTACGTAAGAAAAAGAAGATCAAAACTATGAACACTAAAATGACAACAAATTGACAACTATCAACACCTGAATCTAAAAACCAACCTAAGCAAACAAGCAGACCAGGAACAGAATCATAGATATAGAGATCACCTGGAGGGTTATCCGATGGGAAGGAGAAAGGTGAGAATAGAGGAAAAGGTGCAGGGATTAAGAAGTATAAATTGGAGGGGGGATTTGGGACAACTGTAAGCAAACAACAATATAATAATTATCACCCTGGTTGGTGTCTCAAAGGATAAGGCACTGGCCCATGAACCCAAAGGCTGCTGGTTCGATTCCCAGTCAGGGCACATAACCAGGTTGCAAGCCAGGTCTCCAGCCAGGTCCGTAGCTGGAGGCAGGTGAAAGGCAAACCTACATTGATGTCTCTCTCTCTCTCTCTCCCTCTCTGCCTCTCTCCCTACCCCTCTCTCTAAAAATAATAAATAAAATATTATTTTAAATACAAGAAATAAAATAAAATAATTTTTTTTAAAGACGTACAAATTGATAGGTACCAAGTAGATAGGGGGATGTTAAGAACAGTATAGGAAGAGTGGAATAGCCCATAAACTTAAATGCATGACCCACGCACAGGAACTAAGAATGGGATTGCTGGAGGGACAGGCATACCAGATAGAGGGCAGCAAAGGTTAAAAATTGGGACATCTGCGATAACAATCAAAAATAAAGTAGATTTTTGAAAAGAAGAACATTCTTGTGATGTAGGATTCTGCTCTCATTTCTAGGCACATATTTTAGAAAAGTTTCCTTGAGACAAATAGAGGAAAATAACTAAATGGATCCCAAATTATCAGGGAAGATATGTTATTAAGTCAATATTTCTGGGGAAAATGACTAATTAACCATATTGGCCATGTATTATGTTTATTTATAACTTAGAATGAAATAAATTTTTAAAAGATAACAAGTTATTGACAATAAATGAAACCTTATAAATGAATGGGGGAGAAAAGGTGAGTGTTTAATTGATCTCAAGTTGAAGGGCTTTCAAAATATAAAAGCAAATTACAATGGTAAAATGGACCACAGTATGTAATTATTTGAAATGAACTGTTACCGGAGAAACACTGGTTCTTATCACCAATGCAGTAATGAATTACAGATCAATGAGCTTTTTAGCACGCACGCAATGTTTATTAATGAATGGGAGAGCAAAACAAGGGTGGCCAAAGGCTGAGGTGGTAAGATTACCCTAGGGTGGCCAGAGGGCCAAGAGTGCCCAGAGGGTACAGAGCCATATAAATATAATTATTTGTTTGTTTGAAAGCATGAACTTAAATGGCAAATTACAAATTTGACAGTAATATTTTTAGCAAATATGATTTGTTCAACAAAAATGTATTGTTGTCATATCTTACATTTAAGACACTGTCCTAATTTCCAGGGCTTGCAGTGGTGAACAACGCAGCATGCTATCTGCACACACACGGGCCACCTGCTAGCTGGAGAGACAGGCACAAATACCGCTTATTACCCAATCAAGTATTTATTTACAATGGGATCGTTGCTACACACGAGAATTAGAAGGTATCAGCTAGTAGTGATTAACAACTGTAATAGCAAAATAAATAAAATATATCAATTTTTAAAAATGAATGCAATGTTTAGTGAAATAAGCCAGTCAGTGAAGGACAATTACCATATGATCTCACCCATTACAGGACAATAATGAACAAAACTAACAACAAGCAAAACAGAACCAAATACATGAATATAGTGAATAGGCCTTCAGTGGTTAGGGGGGAAGGGGGTTGAGGGGAGGGGGGAGGAAGAGGCAAGGAAGGGGAGCAGTTTAGACAAGAACCTAGTATAAAGGAACCATGGATATGGACAACAGGTGGGATTGACTTTGGGGGGAATGGGTGGGTGGGGAGGGGGACAGAGGGGACCAAAAAGGGGGTGGATGTAATACAACAACAATAAAATTAAAAAAGAAAAAAAATGAATGCATCCTTTAGGCTCTCTTAAGATAATGTTATAACTTTTAGCAAAGCAATAAATATGTGAGAACTTTTTTCAAGTTTGAGGTACACTTTGTAATAATAAATGTATACATTTCTGATACATGACTGAACTTTTCACTCCATGGTATTTATTATATAAACACTGTATTTATTATATTCTGCTACCTAACAGAATGAAAAGTATTTCCAAAAACTGATTAAACCTGTAAATACATTAAACTACATTATGGTGTCTCTAGTACAAGTAGAGTGTATTATTTCAAATGGACTACTGTAGAATTTTGCTACTTTAGTTCAAAAGTATAAGAGCACAACAAGCTACAATGTGACCCAGGTTTTGACTATAACATTCAATTGTTAAAAAGATGAACATATTGTTTCAGTGAACATTACAGCTAACAGTCAAAATAGACACTTTCAACTGTTTATACAGCAGGCTAGCTATTCCAAAAATAATCTCAAGAAAATGCTTCAATAAGGAATTTGGAGTTTTTTAGTTGAAAATGATTATAGCTATTCCTTAGAGAAATGGCTGATTTTAAGTCTAGAGAAGAGACCATACAAGTGAGCCTATATACATGTGTCGAAACCCAGAACATGTTTAAGAAAAACTGAAACATGTCAAACACTGAGTAGTGAGCTGAAAAGACTCCCACTGGCCAACTCTTGGATAATTGAAGAATCAAAAAAGAATAATGACTGCAATCACTTTTAATTCATTGACTAAGTACAACTCCAACTCACTAAAATATCTATGAAGACTCAGAAAGACTCATAAAAACTCATACACGCCTTGGCTGGTGGCACAGTGGATAAGGCACTGACCTGCAAACCCAAAGGTCACTGGTTCAATTCCCGAGCCAGGGCACATAACCAGGTTGCAAACCAGGTCTCTGCCTCTCTCCCTTCCCCTCTCTCTAAAAATAATAAATAAAATCTTTAAAAAAAAAAAAAAAAAAAAAAAAAAACTCATACCAGCACTGAAAACCAATAAGGAAAAAGGTGCATATAAATAAAACTATGAAGAGAAAGTGTGACATACAATCAGTTACTAACATAGCTGATAAATAACGTGTATTTAGAATATTTTTAAACTCTAATAACTCAATAATAAAAAAAAACAAATAACTCATTTAAAATGGCTAAAGGATTTAAATAGATATTTCTCCAAAAAAATATACACAAGTGGCCGATAAGAACATGAAAAGATGCTCAACATTATTAGCCATCAGGGAAATGAGAATAAAAACCACAATGAGGTACCACTTCACATCCACTAGGATGAATAAATCAACAAAATCAAAAACTAGTGTTGGCAAAGATGTGGAAAAACTAGAACCCTCATACATGACTAGTAGGAATGTAAAATGATGCAGCTGCTTTGCAAAACAGTCTGGAAGTAATAAATCAGCAAACAAAAAGTATTGGCGAAGATGTAGAGAATAGGAAACTCTAGTGCACTGTTGGTGGGAATGCAGATTGGTTGCAACCACTGTGGAAAACAGTGTCGAAGGTCCTCAAAAATGCTATTGCCTTATTATCCAACAATTCCACTTATGGGAATATTTCCAAAGAAAACTGAAACACTAATTCAAAATAATATATGCAACCCCTATGTTCATCTCAGTGTTATTTACAGTAGCCAAGGTTTGGAAACAACTCAAATATCCAGTAGATGAGTGTATAAAGAAGCTGTGGTTCATTTACACAATGGAATACTACTCAGCAGTGAAAAAGAAGGAATTCTTACCTTTTGTAACAGCATGGATGGACCTAGAGGGTATACATTAAGTGAAATAAGCCAGAGAAAGACAAATACCATATGATTTCACTTATATGTGGATCTAATGAACAAAAACAAACAAACAAAATAGAAACAGACTCATAGATACTGAGAATAGATTGGCAGTTGTCAGAGGAGAGAAGAGTTGAGAGTCTAAGTCAAAAAGGTACACGGATTAAATAGTACATAAGAATAGCCATAGAGATGTACATTACAGCATAGGAAATATAGTCAATAATACCAAGATAAATAGGTATGGAGCTAAGTGGGTACTTGCAGTACCATTTTGTAAAATATTTATGATTTTCTAACCACTTTGCTGTACATCTGAAACTATTGAATATAAACTGTAATTAAACATAAATTTAAGAAAGATTTTACTGCCTGTGCTTCCTCTAGGATTTTTATGGTTTCGTGACTTACACTTACATCTTTTATCCATTTTGAATTTATTCTTCTATGTGGTGTAAACTGGTGGTTCAGCTCCTTTCTTCTTTTTTGTTTATTTTTGCATATACCTATCCAATTTTCCCAACCATTTATTTTTTTAATTGTTTTTATTCCATTATATGCTCTTGCCTCCATTGTCAAATATTAATTATAGTGATGTAGAAGAAATGAAGAAGGAATAATTGAAAATGGTTTTTTGGGTGTGTGTGTGTGTGTGTGTGTGTGTTTAGAGCTCAATAAGCAGAGATTGCCAGTGTGCCTGGGGAAGAGAAAGAATGTCTCCTAGATTTTTTCCTTGAACAATCAGCTGGAGGTTGGTACCATTTTCTGAGAAGTAGAAGTTGGGTAGAGCTAAGAGTGGGGTTGGAGGGAGGGCAATTTGCCTACACCGCACCACTCTTTGGACTGTTGTTCCCTCTCTCTTCACCTAATTAACCCCTTCCCAATGTGGATCTCAGCTTAAATGTCACTTCTTCAATGGAGTCCTTTCCCTGATGGCACAGCTCAAACCAAACTTCTGTATTAGGTAAGTACATGCTCTCTGGGTGCCCTGTACTTTTCCTTAGTACCTGTGTAATGTTGCACAAGTGGCCACTAACATGTTGCCTCTATTGCCTCTCCTAGCGAGGCCATCCTAACCCTAGCCACCAGCAGACCAGCCAGCGGACCGAAAAGGTATGAAAGAGCTCAGCGGAGCAGAACCAAAATATAACAGAAGAACCACCAGCCCACCCAGAGAATCCCGAGTTAGCTAAAGAGCAAACAAGATTTCGTGGTGGTCTGTTCTGCAGCCAAAGTTGATACAGCAATGCATACCTCATTTGCAATTTTACAGACATGTGTTTGGTTAGTGTCTATTCCTCCAAGAGACTGAGCTCTATAACAGCAAAGACTTTTCTGACGTTCGATTACCACTCCATGCTCAGGGCCAGGCATAATATCTGGAATACACGAGGCATTCAACGGATAACCTGCTGAATGAGTAGTAGGGGAGAGGAGAGGTATACGTTGTAACCTGAGAGAACATGGTTCTATAAGGGAGGGAACAGAGGACTGGGTTCATACATTTGTCCAAAATAAACTTTAATCAGTACAGGGTGCTGAGGAATATAAGATGAAGATTGCATTTCCTCTGCCTCCACGAGTTCAATGTCTCCAGACTACAGGAGACAGTACAAAATGAACAGAATATGCTGCAGAGAGAGGTGCCCTCTAACTTTCTGGAAAAGGAAAGTGTGAGAGTTGTCTGGAGAGGCTTCTTGAGAGAGACAAAGCTAAAGGTGTTTACTTGGAAGAGCAGCACACACAAGGCCAAGAGAGATGGAAAGGGCGTGGGTGTTTAAAGGAAGGTCTTCTGTTTGTTACATATCACAGATTATTGTTATGGTTTAAGTATCTGTGTCTGGGGGGCAAGGGGTCTTACTATCTTTGAATTACTCCCAGGGTCCAGTGCAAATTTTTTCCACGAACTAGGAACTCCATAGTTTCAGAATAAATGAAAAGTTATAAATGAGGCGGTAAGCACTGCTCTGTCCAAAAGCCCACATTTTCAGATTTAACACGGAGAATCGGACAAGGTGAACGCACGTTCTAAGACTAAATGTCGCATAATCAGAAATTGCCCCCCCCACCCCGCGCCCCCTTGGCCTTTAGATTTGCGTTTCTGGTGGGTTGACTCGGAATTTTCCGCCCCGGTCCCGGTCCAGCGCGCTCGGACTAGAGAAGCGCCCTGGTCCCGCCGGCTGACCGGGAGGTGAAGGGCCCAGCAGCGGGCACCGGCGAGCTCCCGCCGCAGATGCTCGGGGCGGGGAGACGAGCTCGGCGGTGGGCGCCAGGCCCTCCACGCGCTCGCTGCGCTCCCGCCCGCTCGGGCACCGGCCGCGGGGGCGCGCGCCGCGTTGCCGTAGAAACTCGGGGCCGGCGCGGCGGCGCGCGAGGCGGGCTCCCGGGCTTCGGCAGCGGCGGCTCCCGCCCCTGCGCACGGCCGTGCCCCGCGGAGCCCGGTCGTTGGACCCCAGTGCAGCGTCTCGGTGGCGCGCGAGGCAAGATGTTGAGGCGCAGCCTGGAAAACCGGTAACAGCCCCGGGGCCTCCGCTGCCCAGGACGCCCCGCACGCCGGGCTCGGTGGGGGTTGGGGATGGAGGAGCGGGATCCCTCTCGATGGGGCCTCCGCGCCGAATTCGACCCCGGGCCGGCGGCTGGGCCCTTCCCGCTGCGCGGTGGGGCCTAGGCCGACCTCCCCGGGCTGCGGCGAGCCCCGGAGGCTGCGGGGCAGCCGGGCAGCGGGGCTGAGCAGCCCTAGCCGCCGCCAGCCTGCGGCAACGCGGCCGCGGAACCGGGCCTGTCGGGCGCCCTACAGTCGGGATATTGAGGCAGGGCCCGAATTGGGGACCTACAGGGCGGGGGGAACCGCCTGGGGAGAAGCTGCAAAATGTCCAGGGAATATTTGCATATCAATTTAACCTGGAGATGAAGCCATCTTTTCCCTGATAGGAATGATTAGAGTTTTTCATGTCATCCGTTTCTCTAGGGACGCTCAAACTAGACAACTGCAAAATGCTGTCACAAACGTGGAGAAGCATTTTGGGGAGCTGTGCCAAATATTTGCGGCTTATGTGCGGAAAACGGCTAGACTGCGAGACAAAGCAGACCTCCTGGTGAATGAAATAAACATGTATGCCTCCACGGAAACCCCAAATTTAAAGCAGGGCCTGAAAAACTTTGCTGATGAGTTTGCCAAACTTCAGGATTATCGACAAGCAGAGGTATGGCGTGAGGTCACAGCGTCGTTGTTATGAATGAGTCCTGAAGTAGTGGATGAAGGAAACGTGAAGGCTCACACTTGAGATCTTCAGTGGTGAACACACATTTGATGATAAACCTACCTTTTCATGTTTGTAACATTGTGTGAGTCTATACAAGGGAAGCTTCCTGTGATCTTACCCTTTTCAAACTAAAACTTCAGGGGGTCTTGAATTTTTCCCCGTTTCATTTTCCAACATTTGGCCAAAGGGTGGCTATTTGCAGGGGGTCTTAAACATAATGCCAATGAGAAAGAAAAGGAGCATGACTTGTGCCATGTGGTCAGGTAAGTATAAAATATGTCTGGAGATAGGTGTTGGGAACGGTAATGTGAGTGAATAAATAATGGACAAGATATCTTTGCTGCTCCCACACTAGGGGAAATTTGTTGGGGGAAGGGGGGGGTAATAAACACTGATTTACAGTCTGGATATACAAGCAAGTCGTGAGACTTTGTAGAGATTTCTTTGCGGGGGTGGGGGGGATGCGGGAAGTGATGTAATTGTTTTCATCCCAAAAGCCCATTTTTTCCTTTAATAACTCATAAGCACTTGCACTTATACATTTATTTTAGATTTCCAGATATAGGTTAACTTGTCAGAAGTTGCCCAGTTACAGCTGCATTGCTCTTTTGGCACTTTTCTCATTATTGCTTTGGTTTGTTTTCCTAAGGCCAAAAACAGAAATCTCAATTATTAAAAGAAAAAGAAAAATGAGTGTAATAATGATCTTTGAACCTATAATTGGTATTCTTTGAACCTATAATTTGGTATTGCTTACCAAATGGTGGAGGTGCTAATGAACAATGACCAAAAGTTAGGTACCAAAAAGGAGAACAGAAAAGACGATTTGGATAATCTACACTGCGTAATCAGTGTATGGACTATTCAAAATGGTATAGACCAAATGATCCTGAGTATTCATGGTTTTTACTTTAGGAGTCCTGATATTTAAATGCTCAGTAAGAACTTTATTTTCTTTGTTTTCCTAAAATCTGCTAAAATGGAGCATTCAGATACATTTTATTTTTTTAATCAGTATAAATGTATGCACTGATTATGCGTACCAAAAAAGACCCTTTTCCTGCTACAAAAATAATATTCTTAACTGTACCATCAAAAAAAAACCCTTTCCTGCTACAAAAATAATACATGTCATCTTGTATTACCTATCCTAAAAAAGAGTATTTTAATGTCCAAAAGTTATTTTTCTTCTGCTACACACTTGGCTTTTAACATAGTCCATTTCAGCCCTGGCTGGTGGCACAGTGGATAAGGCACTAGCTTGTGAACCCAAAGGTCACTGGTTGGATTCCCCAGCCAGGGCACATAACCAGGTTGCAAGCCAGGTCTCCAGCCAGGTCCATAGCTGTAGGCAGGTGAAAGGCAACTATACATTAATGTTTCTCTCCCTCTCTGCCTCTCTAAAAATAATAAAATATTTTTAAAATAAAATAAACAATCCATTTCTTCTGTATCTTTCACTAGTGCTATTTGTAAAATAATTACCCAATATGTGATAAAAATTGTAATGTTTCAGAAAAACTATTTAATTCTAAATAAAGGAGAACTCAACCATATAGTTTGACATCTCAGGAACACTTCTTGAGACCATTTATCTTGTTCTCTACACTTTGATAATTTATGAATGGCTTCCCAGGAGAAAAAGTTGCAGCTAATACAATAGTCTCTAAGTCTCTTGATTTTGAGGTTTGTGTTGCTTTCAGTATTTCCCATACGCCGTATCTTTCAACTTTGCTTTTCTTGTCTGGAAGGCTGTACTATTACACTTTGGAAAATATACTGTATAGTCAAAGTATCCAACACTGAACTGAACACACTGAAAGTGGTAACTGTATTAAAATTTGAGATGTTTTAACTCTTGCCCAAAAGCTATGTCTTTGAGGAACAAAAGTAATACAGAGGTGATGGTATAAGGATGAGCTCTTTGGGAACCTGAGACATTTTTTTGTCATACTGGACATCAAGTCTTTTCTGTTTTGTTACTGAACAGCTTAACAGTTTTTAATGCATTTAAGTTTGGATTCTGAGTCTTATCAGTTGTGATTAGTGAAGATAAGTTGAACTGTGACATTTTAATTTAATTTTTTTAGTCTATAATATGTTTAGGTTAAGCATTACAGCTTTTACTTCAGAATTAAAATTTTGATCTGTGTTTCTTTTCAGTTATATTTTATAATAATTTTCAATAGGTTGAAAGACTTGAAGCCAAAGTAGTTGAACCATTGAAAGCTTATGGAACCATTGTAAAAATGAAACGAGTAAGTATATTCATTATTTTTCTATTATGAGGTATTCTAGAGTGTAAGGTTTCCAATAATCGTTCTTTTAATAAAAAGTACAAAGTAGTGTTTTATCATTGTTTTACACACACTGAAAAGTCATCATTTCTTAGAACTTTGAGAATAATGAAATACTTTTAGTGAGCTTACTAGCTATACTATTGCAGCAACATGAAGCATTATTTTGTTTATTGTGGACACTTAATATTTACTGTCAAAGAATATATAACAAATTATTTTACTAAATATTAGTTTATACTTTTGTTTTAAAGCAGGTAATAACATGTAGACTAAAAATGAGTGTGATAAAGTTTTATTTTTTTGAGTTATAATTGATGTAACATTAGTTTCAAGCATATAACATAATGGTTTGATAATTGTATATATTGTGAAGTAATCACCACAATAAGTCTAGTTAATATCTGTCACCATAATTACAGAAATACTTTTTGTGACTAAAGTGTTATATCTACTTAATCCCTTAGCAACTTTCAAATATGAAATGCAGTGCTATTAACTATAGTCATCATACAGTACATTACATCCTCGAAGTTCTATTTTTTATATCAACTTCATCAAGATATAATTTACATTTAATAAAATTCTCCCATTTTTGTCTTCATTGAGTTTTGACAAATGTATGTATATACATATACATTTAACTCCACCACAAAATAATATATACACACATATAATTACATATATAATTATATATACATTTGTTTTTACATGATTATATTGAGATTATCTTATCTATCATTAGTTTGAGAGGATATTAAAAAAACACACAAAGATGCACACTGACTGTGCAGTAGTAATTCCTGTGGTAATGACACCAGGATCAAACAAGATGATTCCCCCCTTCTTAAAACAGTATGTGTATTTCATTCCTAAAATCACAGATTATCATTAACGAAAAACATGCCTATTTGCAGGATGACCTCAAAGCAACATTAACAGCAAGGAATCGAGAAGCTAAACAGTTAACTCAGTTAGAAAGAACACGCCAGCGAAACCCATCTGACCGACATGTTATTGTATCCTTTGAATTCTGGTCTTTCAAAAAACATTTGTAAGGTATGCAGTACAAAAGTACATATATATGGAAATCATGCATTTCTACTTTTAAATATGCAGAGAATTTGAATATAAAGGTTGGAAAGAAACATGCATTTATGACTTCTCACTAGAATTTAGATTAACTTCAGAGAGAAAACACAACTTAATTCCATCCCCTTATATTGTTTTTTACATTATACAGTGTATATTCAAAATAAAACAGTCATAAATGTAGGTGTTTTCATAACATTCAAAATTCTGAAATTTTTTTCGCATGATGACTATTAATTATGAAATAAAGATTATCATTCATTGTAATTTAGCAGTTGCCATCTGTCCTGCTTTTGAGAACAAGAAGGATATTTTTTTTGCCAGTATAATTCCTTTTATCTTAATAAACAACAAAAACACTATGTGAAACCACAATTATGACTTCTGGTCAAAACCCTGAGGAGACTCAAGAGTATAATTGATGTCCACGGCTGGACACTAGTGATCCAAGTAGAAGTATCTGTTGTAAAGGCAACAAAGTTGTTCTGTTAAAAATGACTGTTTCTTAAAATGGATTTGCCTTGTTCTTGACTAAACACAAAAATAGAAAAGAGTGCCTGGCTGATTGCCAGCAACTGGGATAGGTGCGAATTGTATAGAAAGTACTAACTTATCCCACTGCCTCTTTTTCCCATTCCTTTATGGCTCCTTCCTACTTCCTTAAGGTTTTTACTTCCCAGCTCAGCCAGAGAGCACATGAGGAGTGGCTCTTTGGGAGCATTTGAGGTTCCAGAACACCTCCATTCCCAAGGTGAATCCCTTGAGCAATGATTTGGGGCTATGCCAATTGCCTGGTCCTCCTTCCTTTGGAGGAGGTATGCCCAACCTTGTAATTTAAAAAAAAGGGGGCAGTCACAGGGCTTGGTCAGGACCTCCAGACATTACTTTTGGCTTAAGATCTACAAACTGGAGATTATAGAGTCTAGGTTCTAAGTAAGTCAGACAAACCAGAAAATGGTGGAAATTTTATGACTGACAAATATGGACTAAGGCAGAGGCTAGGGAATGTCACTAGTTTTTAAGAATTAAGCCCAAAATCAAATTTTTGTTTTATTTATAGAAGAGTATATAAAGGTAGAAACAAATGCCACATCTGGAATCCAGAGTGGTTGGCAAGGTTGAATGAGGGATATTAGTATTGACTCTCAACAAAAAAAATAAATCTATTCCTAAAACAAAGACATTACTGACTTAGATGCTATTTTTTTTAAACACTGCTGTGGAGGAAGTAGTATTGTACCATAGATGAAGCAGGTCTGCAGTTTTATATGGGAAGAAGAATGCAACAACTGAATAGCTCATTGCTATAGGTGAATTGCCATACTCACTGGAGGAGAAAATCTGAATCGAATGGATTTTGACAACCTGAGGCAAAAAAATAATGTACAATCCACATGTGAATGTATGTGATATAAATATAAATAAATTCAATCATAGAATATTTACCAGGATAGGTCCTTAGAATTTATCAAACTATTTTTAAAAAGCACATTTTAAAGTTACATATCTAAAATAAAATGGAGCAGTTCTGGTGAAAGAGGGTAAGGTGAAGAAGAAATCCTCCCCACCCCCCCATCCCCCCACCCTGGTGGCTTCTGGACAAGCTGCATGTAACAATTAGAAAAACATCAGTCTCCCTCGCTGGTGTGGCTTGGTGGATTGAGCACCGGCCTGTGAACCCAAGGGTCACTGGTTCCATTCCCAGCCAGGGCACGTACTCAGGTTGCAAGCCAGGTCTCCAGCCACGTCCCCAGGCAAAGGCAGGTGAAAGGCAACCATACATTAATGTTTCTCCCTTTCTTCCTGCGTCCCTTCACCTCTCTCTAAAAAGTAATGAGTAAAATATTTAAAAAAGAAAAACATCAATCTGGCTCACCCTTTTATAAGCCACTTTGCACTCGTGAGTATTTTTATTAAATACAATGATATTCATAAAGTCATACAGGATTTTAATCAAAACTTACCTATTCAAGTTGGTACATTATGGAATTTTCAACGAAAGGAAGGAACAGATCTATATCCTCTATTGAAAATAGCTGTGTAATTCTGGGCAAGATGCTATGCTGGAATAAAAGGATTGAAACTAAAACGTGAAGAGTAGTTGCTGGAGGGTGGTAGGTTAGCATATCGATGTCTCAGTTACCGCTTCTGCTTCCCTTTTTGCTTCTCATTTAGCAAAATTTGCCTACCTTTCCAAAATTTAAAATGAACCTATTGATAAATGGGGAGGGGACATACAGTCAAAAGAAGGTATTCAACAAGTAAAGAATTGCATGAGTCACATGTAATCAACAGTATTAAGAAATTACTGTTTGAAACTCAGTAATAAGGTTATGTGGATCAAGTAAATAAGAAAATTTTCATACTAATGAATCTTCAAAGCAGCTCTATTTTCATTTTGAATTTCCTGTGAAGTTATATATATTTTTAAAACCCCAGCCCAGTAATATAGAGAATTGTTTTTATTAGTTATGATTAAAGTTAAATGTATTGTTTTTAAAAACTTTATACCTTATATGGCAAGTTTATACACACAAACACAGAGGTATAAAAGAATGTAACATAAATGCTTAATATCTTGTAATTAATCCAATTGTCGGAGTATATAATCAGTATAGGTATAATTAATGTATAATTATAATAGAATAATTATTTTAAAGTACATGATTTTAATTTATTTTAAAAATTGTTCTCTTTTAAATGTATTTTTTCCTTTATGAAGAATTTCAGTCACAGGTGGGTAATAAAGTGGTGTGTCGAGATGGATCCTTAGAGTAAACCATTTTACTTATTTCAATTTATACATTTTCTTGAAAAAGAAAGCAAGGGCTAAATGTGTCAAAAAAATTGACAGCAAATGAAGATTTTCCCCATGGATTAACTATTAAATAATGATGTGTGATATTTCTGAGCAAATATAATACTAGTCTAAGAAATAAAACTATTAGAAAGAAATGAATCAGAAAATTGGGCTGTCTTTTAAAATCTGTTACTGTTTAACAAAAGAATTCTTAAACAGTTTTAGTTAACTGTTGTCCTAAAAAAAGACTTGCTTCTTTAAAAGAAATACATGGTTAAATTGGAAATGTTCTGCACTATCCAGTACTGTAGCCACTAACTATATATGGCTGTTGAGCTCTTGAAATGTGACTAGTGTAACTGAGAAACCAGATTTTAAATTTCCATTTAATTTTAATTAAGAGTACATAGCCACATGTGGCTAGATAGTATGAGTACTTATTAGTGAGTATGAATTATTAAACGTGTCATCTAATTTAGTAGTTACTGGTATATATTTATTAACTGTAACACTGTTAGCTTATAATTATTTGTAGTGTATATTCTACTCTATATTAAAGAATTAGGAACAATGCATTTGAAGAACTAGAAATTTCAAAATACTTAAATCACGGGCCTTTCATTTTTCAGGGAGACAAGGTTAAAGGGGAGAGAAATGATGAGGAAAAAAGAATAGTATAAGCACGGAGAGTGAAATAAGTGAAAGCAGTAGAAAAATATGAACAATTGTTTTATAGTAAATCACCCAAGGGTAATATAAGGAAAAAATGATTTTGTAAAAAGAAAGGGAGGAGTTTTGTTTTCTTTTGTTTGAGATCATGAGTCATGTCACTTAATATGTTTAATATTCTTTATTCTGCATGTGCTTGCAATATAGATCACTTTATTTTATGTGGCAAAAATATTATCAGACACTTACACTGTTATGCTAAAAAACCAGTAGACTCAAATGAATGGCTTCTGACTTAATTTTTTCGTATCTTTTGTTGGGCAATACTTTGGTAGGCAGAAACAGAATTACAGAGAGCTACAATGGATGCTACCCGAACAACTCGTCACCTGGAGGAAACTATTGACAATTTTGAAAAGCAGAAAATAAAGGATATAAAGGTAATAAAGTAGCTGCTAAAGTTGAACATGTTTTCTAATCTTTGTTTTATTTAAATTTATGAAAAACTTAAATTACTCTGATTTTTTAAAATATTCAAATACATTTGCTATTCAGTGTAATCTTTAAGTTACACAGCATAGTGGTTAAACATCCCCCATCTGATACCAAATAGAGTTATCACACTGTTATTGACTATATTGTCTAAGCTGTACTTTAAATCCCTGTGACTATTTTGTAACTACCAATCTGTACTTCTTAAAGCCATCACCTTTTTTCAACCAGTTTTCACCTTGTAGGATTACAAATTGGTGTAGCCACTATGGAAAACATTATATAGGTTCCTTAAAATATTAAATAGAACTACCTTATGACCCAGCAATTCTACTTCTGGGTATTTTTCTGAAGAAATCCAAAAGACTAATTCAGAAAGATACAAGCACCCTGCATTATTTACAGTAGCTAAGAAATGAAAACAATGTAAATGCCCATCAGTAGATGATTGGATAAAGAAGATATGGTACATACATACAATGTAATAGTACTCAGCCACAGAAAAGAATGACATTTACATTTGCAACAACATGGATAGATATAGAGGCTATTATGCTAAATGAAATCATTCAGACAATAAAAGATGAATATCATTCACTTATGTGTGGAATATAAAGAACAAAATAAATGAACAAACAAAACAGGAACAGATTCAGATACAGAGAATAAATTACTCTTATTATTTTAGCCCATAGTCTGAGTAAAAAAGATATACTATAAAAATATATCACAGCCCTGGCTGGTTGCATAGTGGATAGGGCCCAAGCCTGTGGACCCAAAGGTCGCTGGTTCGATTCCCAGCCAGAGCACATAACCAGGTTGCAAGCCAGGTCTGTAGCAGGAGGCAGGTGAAAGGCAACCATACATTGATGTTTATCTCCCTCTCTGCCTCTCTTCTTGCCAGTCCTGTCTTGCCTGTAGTTTCTTTTGAAAAATCAGCTGATAATTCTTCTGTTACTTCCTTTATAAGTAACTCTACTTTTCTTTTGCTGCTTTTAAAATTATCTTTAACCTTTGGCATTTTAATTTGATGTGTCTGGGTGTGGTCTTCTTTGGGTCCAACTTGTTTAGAACTCTGCTTTCTGGATTTCCATGTTTATTTCCTTATCCAAACTGAGGAAGTTTCCTTTCATTATTTTTTCAAATATGTTTTCAGTTTCTTGCTCTTCTTCTTCCAGCATTCCTATGATTCAGCTATTTGTACATTTGAATCACTTAGGATCCTTATCCTACCCTCATTTATTTTTAATTCTTTTTTCTTTTTGCTATTTTGGTTGGATGCTTATTTCATCATATTTAAGATTTTATTTTTAGAGAAAAGAGAAGAGAGGGAGGTAGAGAGAGAAAGAAACATCAATGTGTGGCATGTACCCTTATTGGGAATCAAACCAGTGACCCTTTGGTTTGCAGGCTGGTGTTCAATTCACTGAGCCACCCCAACCAGAGCTGCATATTTCTTATGTTCCAAATTGTTGATTTGAATCTCGGCTTCATCTCCTTCACTGATAGTTCCCTGTAGATTTTCCTTTATTTCACTTAGGGTATCCTTCATTTCTTCCTTTATGTTGTTGCCCTACTCAACGAGTTCTCTGAGCATCCTTATAACCAGTGTTTTGAACTTTCCATCGGATAGGTTGGTTTTCTCCATTTTGTTTGGTTCTTTTCTGGGGGTTTTGTTCTGCTCCTTCATTTGGGCCATTTATCTTTGTCTCCTCAAGTTGGCAGCCTCCCTATGTTTGTTTCTGTGTAGTGGAGCTGCTTTAACTCCCTTCGTAGCCTGGACTGTTGTAGAAAAGGCGCCTGTAAGTTGTGTGGTGTTGAGCCTTAGGTAATTGCCAGGGCAGGGCAACTCACTTCACCACTTTGTGGCTGTGCATGTGAGGGGAGGGTTCAGAGAGGGGGAAATGCTGCTGTCTGGCTTCTGGCAGTTTGCCCAGCACTCAACCCATTTCCAGTCACTTCTCATCCACTTTCTATATGCGACTGGCATCCTTCCAGCTATTGCCCTGGTGGTGAATCCCAGAAAGCGTGGGTTTGCGTCCATTCTAAGTTCATGCAGGCCCTTTAAACAGTCTCCTGAAAATCTGGCAGTTTCTTCCACCACCTCACACCCTACTGGTTTTTACCCTCCTGGCACTGGAACTCGGCTGTGCGGTCTGGTCTGCTGCTGGGTTTGCTCACTCCCAAGGTTTCCCTCCCAGTTTTTCTCCACCACACATGAATGTGGGACCATCCATCCTGCCACTGCCACCATCTGTCTGTGACTCCACGCCTCCTACCCAACTGGATGAATGTGGCATCTTTAAATCCTTGGTTGTGGGATCTAGTTGTAATTCTTTCCATGGTTGCACAAGGAAATAAAGCATGTCTACCTTTGTCTCCATCTTGACTGAAAGTCCCTATTATTTATTCTAATAGCATAAAACTTTCTAATAACTACACATTGTCAAATAAATAGAGGTAAGAATAGCTAACCACATAAACTTACAACCACTGTAATAAGGTGTCCAAGAATTGCCTTATGGTATCATAACACATCAGTCAATACAAAACCTTTAGGATCATGGAATTCAAGTCTTAAGTGACTTTTTCATCAGCATCTTGGAAAGATTTGGAGGACTGCTTATGACCAAGGTATGTCCTTTAAAACAAGTCAACTCAGAACAGACTTCTCAGTGTATAAGTTTTAATTTTGACAAAGTCCAGTGTATTTTTGTTTCTGCTCTGCTTTTAGTGTCATATCTAAGAATACATTGCCAGATCTGAGGCCATGAAGATTGATCCCTGTTTTTCCCTAAGTTTTTATAGTATTTGTTATTTCATGTCTTAGATCCATGTGAGTTCATTTTTGTACATAGCCTGAGCCAAAGGGTAAAACTTCATTTTCTTGCGTGTGACTACCAGTTGTCCCAGTACCATTTGTTGAAAGTAGTTTTGGCACCCTTGTTGTTTTTTAAATAGTTTAAATATTTAAATCAGTTGACATAGTTTTATTCCTTTGACTCTTGTTCTCTTTCATTGATTTATGTCTATCTTTATGCCAGTACCACACTGTCTTCATTAATTAGCATTGCTTTATAGTAAGTTTTAAAATCAGGGAGTGCGAGATCTTCCTCTTTGGTCTTTTTAAAGATTGTTTTTGGCTACTCTGGATCCGTTGCAATTCAGTATGAATTTTAGAATCAGCTTGTCAGTTTATATTAGGAAGTCAGCTGGGATCTGATAGGGACTGCATCAAATCAGTAGATCATTTTGGGGAGTACTGCTATTTTAAGATTAATTCTTCCAGTCCATGAACATGGGATGTTTTCCATTTATTTCAATCTTTCTTAATTTAACAATGTTTGTAGTTCTTAGAGTATAAATTTTGTGCTTTTCTTAAACTTTTACCTAAATATTTTATAATTCTTGGTGATACTATAAATGAAATTGTTTACTCAACTTCATTTTTGAATTGTCATTAATGCACAGAAATACAATTTATTTTTTTAGTAGATTCCTTAGGACTTTCTGTGTACCAGACTAGGTCATCTACCACTTGCAGTTGTAATGCTGACCACAACTCTAGCCTAGCAAATTCCCAGAAATAAGTTACAGAAATCAATACCAGAGTCTGTTAGGGTTCTGAATCTCTACTCTGTATGTCCTTCACTGTTATAATTTCTAGACAAAGACTTTTCATAGGAATCTTGCAAAGAATTTGTCTTTCTGAGAAAAGTTGGTATAAAACAATGTACAGAATGTGAAAGAAAAATTGTAGTCCCATTTGTTTACCATATAAGAGAAAAAGTCAACTATGTGGTATCAAGAGAATCTCAAACTTACAATATATAAAATCATTTTAATAAAATTGAGAAAAATGTAATCCCACTAATTGGAAATAATCAGCATTTGGTTTATATCCTTTCATACTTTTTCTATGTACATAGACACAAGAGATAGTAGTAACACATATTTTACTCATTACCTGTGTCACATTCTAAGCATTTTATATGGATAAACCTCACCCCTCCTGACATCCTTGAGGTATCTATTATTACTCCTATAGTTATAGGTAAATGGGAATATATTATATATAGCATCTTTTTAAAATTTAATGTATTCCCCAGCCAGGGCACATAACCAGGTTGCAAGCTATGTCTCTAGCCAGGTCTGTAGCTGGAAGCAGGTAAAAAGCAACTGTACATTGATCTCTCTCTCTCTCTCTCTCTCTCTCTCTCTCTCTCTCTCTCTGTGCCTCTCTCCCTACCCCACTCTCTAAAAATAATAAAATATTTTTAAAAAAATAAAATTTAATGTATCTTGGATATATTTATGCTAAGAAACAGATCCATGTAATCTTTCGTTTTTAACCTTCTGTCCACAAAGCTTGAACTAGTTTACCTGCCTATAAAACCTTGCATGAGCATCCCAATGAAACAACTGGTATTTTTAATAGCAAATCTGATAGGTAAAAAATCAGTCTTAATTGGCATTGTTACTACTGTTGAAACAGAGTACTTTTTCATGTATTTAATGTCACATTTTATTTCCTTAGTGAATTAACTCAATTTGTCCTTAACCTATATTTTTACTGAGTATTGGCTATTTTATTAGCTTGTAGGCAGTTCTTTATATTTAGAAAACTAACCCTTTTAAAGTTATGTTGCAAATGTATTTTCCCATTTTGTTGCTTATTATGTGTTTTTGCCACCATAAGAGTTTTATTTTTGTGGTCAGGTCTATTAGTCTTTTTGGTTTCTGCCTTGGTCTCATGCTTAGAAAAGTTGTTTTCATCCTCAATATTATATACATACTTGCTTATATATTCTTCTGGTATTTATTTGTATGATTTCTTATTACTTTAGGTATTTGGTCCCGCAGTTGTGTTTTGCATGTGGTATGAAGTAGATATTTTATTATGGGTAGAAAGTTCTTCTAACATCATTTATTGAATAGCCTCTAATCTGGAGAGCAGTCATTTCTCCTTTATTTGCCAAAATGTAAAAAGATCAGTTATAACTTTTTTGTTAAGTTATCCTGCTTGCTAATTAAACCAAATGGAGGTTTTAATAATAGAATAAGATACATTTTCTAATTTAGCTGGTTTACTTCTTGCGCAAGAAAAATACCTAGCTTGTGTTGAGTACTTACTGTAAACCAACAGCCATATACTTCTCATTTAATCCTTAAAGCAATACCTATGATGTTCGTACTGTTGCTAACCCCATTGTGCATGTGAGGGAAATAGTACATAATCATGATTTGAACCAGCTTTATTTTAATCCAGAGCTCATGTTTATAACTATTTTGCTATCCTGCTTTACAGAATACTTACAGGTGGGTAAAGAAATTCAGATTAGCTTCCTGCCCTCCACCAATAAAAAACTGTCTTCTAGTCATACCAAATAAAAATAACAAGGCGGGGGGCGGGGGGGGGGGGGGATGTAATTCATTAATGCCTCTGTCCCTGACCATACTGACCAATTCCAAATAGGCAGATTACCGGAGATCACTGAAAGTTAGGTGGATTTGAGGAAAATTATTTCTAAATATGATTGGGTCCTAGAGAGTTCTACCAACTTTTTGGTGATACACTGAAATCATTTTATTTCAAAAACATAATGCTTTTCATGTTTTAATATAGTTTGCTACCTAACTTTATTGTTCTTTGATATATTCTTTCTGTATATTTTCAGTTTGATGAAATCCTAGCTAGAAATAAGAGTATAAATGGCAGTTTTACCTCCTCGCCATCCTCAGGAATATAATTCTCCTCTATGATAATCTTAAAGCTTCATGCCACTTAGATCAAAAATTCCGAATCTAGGAAACTGGCTTAGCAATGCCACTGAATCCCCACCAGTTTTTGACCAAAAAAATAATAATAATCACTATAAAAATTAACAGGGTTTATAGAGGTATATAATATAAACTTTGTCAAGAAATAAAAGTTCAAACCATAGAGGACTAAACCAAAATATCAGAAAACTTGAGTTTCTTATCTCTACATAGTAAATAAAAATCATTTATATTTAGATTTAAAATACTTTTTAAAAGTGCTTTATCACCAAAGGTCACAGGTTCAATTCCCCAGCCAGGGCACATAACAAGGTTGCAAACCAGGTCTCCAGTCAAGTCTGTGGCTGGAGGCAGGTGAAAAGCAACCATACATTAATGTCTCTCTCCCTCTCTGCCTCTCTCCCTTCCCCTTTCTAAAAATAATGAAATGGAATCTTTAAAAAAAAAAAAAAAAGTGCTTTATCACTATAAATTTTGGGATTAGATGCTAATAAAAACAAAGATGCTAACAGACTCAAAGTTGATCACTCTTTTAAACAGGATATGTTGTCTTATCAAAGGATACGTATAAAAAATAATGCATCTTTCTTTAATGACAGGCATATCTACGTATTTTCCAGGGCTTACTTAAGAGCTAACAAGAATGTAACTCCTATAAAATGTTAGTATTGAAAAACTTAGTTCAGAGATTTCAACATCAGGAATTTTAAAATATTTGACAGTTTTTGTTATGTGGAAATTCTTACCACAATGGAGTAAACTTGCATTAAGCCTGAACCTACAGATTTAGGTATGACATGTTTGGAAATGTTTGGATTTTGTTAGGTATAAAATAACGTGATGATCTATTAAAGATTGACTGTCCACTTGTAAAAATATTTAAAAATAGGAGTTAATACCCAACTCACTCAAGTGATTTAACTTCATTTCTTACTTGAGGCTATTTCATTTATTTCTCAGGTGCTTTTATAAGGTAAGACAAAAACTCTCCTATGTCCACACAAGTACAGACAGACCTTGGAGATGGTTGGTTCTTCCAGACCACTGCAGTAAAGCGAGTATCATAATAAAGCGAGTCACAATATTTTTGATTTCCCAGTGCATACAAAAGTTATGCTTATACTATGTTATATTCTATTAAGTGTAAAATAGCATTGTCTTAAAAAGAAAAAACAATGTACATACTTTAATTTAAAAATACTTTATTGCTAAAAAATGCTAAGCATCACCACCTCCTGAACCTTCATTGAGTTGTATTCTTTTTGATGGTGGAAGGTCTTCAATTTGTATATTAAAAAAAAAAAAAAAATGCAGTTTCTGTGAAGCACAATAAAGTGAAATGCAATAAAACAAAGTATGCCTATAAACAGATCCACATAAGTCAACAGATGATTTCTAAATCCTACTCAAGAAAAGTAAGTTTGTCTGACATCCTAAAACATTGGGTTCCACCTCCCTCTGTACTCACCTTAAGTCTAAGGGCTTATTCTGTCATTCTAATTTCGAGCCTAAATAATTAAAAAACAAAAATCTCTTGTTTCGGCCTTGAATAAAAATAGTCAAACTGTCTATATTTTCTTTATGTGGTTACTTACTAAGCATAGAGAATCTTTACATTTAAGATTCCAATGGAAAGCTGTCAGCCTGTGCTTGTTTTTATTACTTAAAATGAGCTCCAGAACCAAGTATCGATCCTTAGTGATTTGGCTTTTCACTGACTCCCAGTTCTGCTATTTTCCCTCTAGGATTTTCCATGCTCCTAAAGGGCACCTGACTTAGTTCTAGCTAGCCAACTATCTTAGAAAGACTGACAATTTAAAATAAATTCCTGCTTTAGTCAAAAACCATTTCACCTCTAAGGTATTCCTGGGTGAGGTTCTTGGTATGAAATCCAGAACTGTATCTTGGCATAATGCAGTTTGTCAGTTGCCAATCCAGTACACCAGAGCCCTCTGTGACATGTATGAAGTGATAGTAAGGGTCACTGTTAGTTATAAATCCCAGGGCCCAGTATTTACAGCCAAACCCACATATGTGCTTGGCAGCTCAGAAGGGATATTTGCAACTACAGATATTCCCATTAAGTAGTGATCAGAAGCCTACTAGTATACTCCTTAAATATTTTTCTAGTCCTTAAGAAAATAAAAGGAGATGGAGAAAAACAAAAGCCCTAGCCAATGTAGCTTAGTTGGTTGGGCCATTGTCCTGCAAAACAAAAGGTCACCAGTTCAATTCCCAGTCAGGGCAGTGCCTGGGTTGTGGGTTTGGTCCCCAGTTAGGGATGCAAGAGGCAACCAATCATTGTTTCTCTCCCTTTTACTCCCTCCTTTCTCCTCTCCCTAGAATCAAAAGGGAAAAACGTTTAATTTAAAAAATCATAGGACACAGGAATTTGCATGACTATCTTTCAAAGTGCAGGAATGCTCCTTATCTGTTAACACAGAAGAGCATTAATGAAGGGAAGCATGTATTAGTCTTGCCTCCTAGCCTAACCCGTCTCTTCTGTCTTGAACCTTCAAGTACAGTGCTTGGGTATTTTCAACCCTGTTCTTATTATTCTGCCCACTTCTCCCTACATTAATGCTCTGACTTTTCATTTGGTAGAGGACAAGATACTTAACAGAGGGGTAAGATCCTGTTTTACTGAACTTGTCTGGTTTGTATCTTTTCCCTGCCTACCAATTAGCTCATCTGCTTTGATCAACAAGCACATCTTCATTCTTTTTGCTCATGATCTTCCTTGTCATAGTTGTCATCATGCTCACAAGGATTACCTGCACAGTTTATTTGTAAAGAAAACAATTATTTCCAGCAAGAACAGCACAGTACAATGAACAAGAGCTGTAACTTTTGAAGAATCAGATCCAAGGTTCAACATTCCAACTGAACGTCAATGGGCAGATCATATATTTGCAAGCTAGAAAGCTTTATGCAAATGTATGCTGCTGTTATCAATAGTAGGAATCTCATTATTACCAAGTAATTCATTTGTGGTTAGAGACTCTAAGTAACATATAGTCAAAAATATAATGGGATATAATTCCTGTCCAAAAAACATTAGTTGTTGCCAAAATACCAGCTTCGGAACTCAACAGCTTTAACTGATACCTACATATAGGACTGTGGAGACAGTACATAATATACATATTAGATCTTTCTTATCAAAGATGTCAGATGCAAGGTATAAAGAGAACTGACAAAAATAAAAAGATGTAAAGAAATGGTGAGGTTGGAGATATTTATATAATTGGAAGATTTTGCTGTAAACAGTCTTGCAACTTTTTAAATTTGCTCTGTAGAAAAACAAATACACTCTATTTCACAAAATGGCAAAAGTATAGTAATTTTATTAACATTCACAATGCAACTTTTATATGATTGGTTCAATTCAAGTTTTTATGTTTTTCAGACTATATTTTCAGAATTTATCACTATTGAAATGTTATTTCATGGCAAAGCTTTAGAGGTCTACACTGCTGCCTACCAAAATATACAAAAGATTGATGAAGAAGAAGATTTAGAGGTATGATTATGTCTATCTAAGCTCAGTTTTTCTATTAATATGGAAATGTTTAAAAGACAGCATTAGTTTCTGGGGGGGTGGGGTAAAAATATCTTAAATGAGAATACTACAGTGGTTTATTTGTTACTGTGTGCAGTCCCAAATAGCTGAACTCATACGATTTTCTATTTATTCATTTTTAACTTTTCAAATTAACCATAGTAAAGTTCCAAGAGTTAATTACTAGCTACTAAAATTAATCTAAATAAAGCCATTATATGAAATAATGTTATTTCAAGTAGTAGTCACTTGCATGTGATAAAAATAGCATTCACTGATTTGAGCTAACATTTGAGTGTTTACCCCATGCAGGCTTTCCACGCATTCTCCCATTCACTCCTGAAACAATCCTGTGAAGTAGGTGCTGTTATTATTCTCATTTTTATAGCTTAGAGGCTTTATACAATTTGCCCATGGCCACTTAGCTAGTAAAAAGCAGAACCTGGGTTCCAACCAGTTTTCTGTGACTTAATCTGTAACTACGAAATATAATAACTATGAATATAGGCATATACTGATTGTTAAATGCAAATCTGGCCAACTAACATTAGAGCATTTAAATATTACAGCCTGGCAACAACAAGCATACCTGAGGAGTTTACAGTTTATGTTCTACCCTCTTCCCTTCCGGAAGAGGGGGGAGCATAATAGTATTTTTGCTGATACAGATGAAATGAATTTTCAAGACATATTTTGTACTTATTATTTCTACAGTAAAGTGAAAAGGGCCATGTTTCCTCAAGATACAACCATCTGTATTAATAACTGGTAGAATTTGGGAGTGTCTACCATTTGACATTTTTGAAGATTCCCCCAATTTCTTTTTATCTAACTTAATTTTCACAATTTTCCACTACTCCACTGGTTCCAGTAAAACCAGGTTATATGAAAAAAGGTGCATTTTATTATGTGTAGTTTTCCAGTGCCAAAACCTATCTCAGCAGTTTTATATCAATTATGCATACGTGCTTATATTTGTAATTACTATTTGACAGTAGATGGCTTCCTAAGTGCCCATTCCTTTGAAATGCTAAAACTAAGGTTTCTTCATTTTCACTCCTTTCCATGCCCTATTTTTTTAATTAAACAAAATCAGTTTTCAAGCTTTTATCTGTCATTTGCAAAATAGCAAATGCTTGTATAGTAATTACTTTGTACCAGCTACTGATCTACGCACTTTGATTAATCTTCCCATCACCTTTAATCAAAGTACTTATTGCCCTCCTTTCTATGGACAAGAAAACTGAGACACAAGGTGGTTAACAAACTTCCCAGAGATTCCCATAGCTAGTATAAAACAGCTGGGATCCCAGTCCAGTAGCCTTATAACACTTTCCATGCTCCCTACACCATCCTGCCAGAAGGGCTCTTCGTGAGTGACAGGAACCACATCCTGCAGAAACAATACTTCGAGTAGCAGGTTCAGAACTGATCCCTTCTACAATCCCTATTGTGCCATTTAACTGACACTGAAGGTCCTTCAAACCCTTTGGACCCCAAGATTTCCCTCCTCATTCCAGAGGCCATAGATACCTTTCTTTTTTTTTTTTTTTTTTTTTTTTTGTTACACCACTTCTTTACAAGCTTCTCTTTTTAAACAACCAAGTAGCTTGTGAGAAGACAGATTCATGAAGATTTCAGGACTGTGTGGTAGATGTGTTTTTGAGTATCACTTCCCCACTTTCTAATGGGAAAAATATTGAGCAAGTTAACCTTTTTGCACTTCAGTATCATCTCTAAAGTGGAGGTACTTATAGTAATTACCTCATAAATTCAGGACTGTGTGGTAGATGTGTTTTTGAGTATCACTTCCCCACTTTCTAATGGGAAAAATATTGAGCAAGTTAACCTTTTTGCACTTCAGTATCATCTCTAAAATGGAGGTACTTATAGTAATTACCTCATAAAATGTTCATTCAACAACTACTTACTGAGCACCTGTTATATGCCAGAGACCATTCTAAGTGCTGAGGATTTAAGCATGGTAAATTGGTAATGGAGTTCAGACCAAAAATATACATACTGTGTAACTATTTAAGTTTTATAATGCAATTGGTCTCACAGGGAAGACATACAGTGTGCTATGAGTGTAAAGTCATGGGAGATTCCAAATAGTATGAAGCATCAAAAGAATGATTTCATTAGAAGTTTAAGGGACGCGTAGGAGAATGCCTGGCAGCAACTTTCAGACAAGAGAGATATACAAAGGTTCTGAGGCATAACAAACTATAGGTACAAAATATTACTACTATGCTGTACAGAAATTGTGGAGAAAACAGTCTGCAGAGAGTCACTGGGCCAGGGAAGTAAAATTATATCAAACAGGTACTAAGAAGAGGAATGCTATTTGAAATGCACAGTTTCTTAGAAACAAGTAGAGGAAATATACAGAGAGGAACAGAGAAATAATCTGGTATTCTTCTTAGGTAGTGCATGCTTATGAGAACTACCAAGATGTATTCTGGCAGCTCTTAATTTTTCATAGTTAGGCATCTAGCTATATCACCAACCATCTTACCTTACATGTTCTTCACATAAAAAGTGTCTGGCCCATGTTTTCTGTACAGTTACTTCAGAGCATGTTCAGATCTTGAGACTCACTCCTAGAAGAGATCTTGGACCATACTGGAAAATGTGTTTTGCCAATCCATAAATCGCTGTTGTTTTGCAGTAAAAGATTAACTGTAATATTCATTTGGTTTAAAACTTTACTCCAAAGGTGTATATTGTCTTCCACTTTCTACTTTTAATTTAATTTGCTTAAAAAGTTTTGTTTTAAGTTTAACAAAAATATATCCCTTCTAAATACCTATTGATAAATAAGTCACCTGGTTTTGATATCACACCAGGATGCCAGTGTTCCATGTCCAGCACCAAAATACTATTGGGTCCTCAGTAACCTGTTAAATAACCTAATTAGCATGCCTGCATTGCCCTAAAACACAAGTCTGGCCTCTTGTGTTAAGTTTCACCCCTTGATTCCTTTTTTTGTTCCATACTTCTCTAAGGTTTAAAGAAATGTGTATAGACATCATCTAGTTTTAGGTGTCCTTTTTCCCAAAGAAATATTAGTATGAAGTTCATGGTGACATCATTAATTTGCCTGGTCACTCTCTTAAGCCAAGAAAAGTTGGAAAGATGAAACAGGGCTCCTTGCATTAGAGGAACTTAAAACCAGTTGTGGAGACATAATGTAATTACAAAACAGTGAGATGAAAGCTGTCTTGAGGGAATAAACAATGGGAGCTGACTGGAGAATAGAGGAAAACAGAAGCTGGAACCTGACTTGGCTCTTGAAGGATGATTGAACCCCAGGATGAGAAACCAGCATTGCAAAGTCAGAGTTTAACAAATTCTGCATATAGGGATATAGGCCAGAAGTGATTCAGTGATAAGTAGGTTTGGGTGATCTTAAGCTGTGGGTGTCACCTAAGACATCTGGACTCTGGGTAGTCAGGACCACATAATTTTTTGGTATAAGAATCATATTTTGGTCTTTTAGTAAGATCATTCTAAGTTAGCCATAAAAAAATGATCAAAAATTTCAAGTACAGTCAAACCTCTGTTCTCAGTTATGTCCCATCTAGAACAATACGGTATCTGAGATTCCATTGTACCTCAGGTAAGAAATTTAGGGAGAAGCCCTGGCTGGTGGCATAGTGGATAAAGCACTGGCCTGCAAACCCAGAAGTCGCTTGGTTGGATTCCCAGCCAGGGCACATAATGAGGTTGCAAGGCAGGTCTCCAACCAGGTCTGTAGCTGGAGGCAGGTGAAAGGCAACCATACATTGATGTCTCTCTCCCTCTCTGCCTCTCTCCCTACCCGTCTCTCTAGAGATAATAAAATCTTTAAAAAAGAAAGAAAGAAAGAAATGAAATTTAGGAAGAATGCTCAGGCTTCTAGCTAGGTCTACTAAATATATGGTTATGTCCTTCATTGTAAATAAAGGTCAGTCCAGAGCTACACTATTTCAGTACAGTAGCCAGGAGGCATGTGTGGCTGTTTAAGGTTAAAACAAAAATTTAAATGCCCCAGTCACCGGGCTCAGAAGCCACATGTGGCCTTTTTGGTCAGCTTACAACAGTGTGCATTTCCTTCACCTCATTGAGTTCTAGTGGACGGTGCTGGTCTAGGACAGAAGGCAGCTGGGAGCATCAATGCAGCCATCAGAAGAGTCCATAGAGAACTGGTTGAAGGGTAGCCATTATACACAGTAGGTAAGATCCTTCAGAAAGAAAGTGTCAAAAAGAAAAGGAAAACTGGCCTACGGGAAATTCTTTTAAAATATTTATGATACAAACAGTGAAATAGATGCTCTATGAGTTCACATAACTAATACAGCAACTGCACATGAAAAGTCTAATGATAGCCTACTCTGGAAAGTTAAGTTTCAGCACAAGGCCAGTGAAGATGACAAAAAGATGACTGGTGATTTCTGGCAAGAGCAATTTCAGTGGAGGTGAAAGCCCAGTTGTCGTTTACGGACAAATGAAGAAGTACAATTAGAGAACTGTTTTAAGGAATAAAATTATATGTTGAAGTAACTACAAGAAAAAGAAAAATTGATCTTGAGCTTGTTTGCAGGGAAAGGGAACCTATGGAGAAGGAAAGCTTGTTTGCTGGTTAGGTTTGAAGTTTTGGACAAAGGACAAATGCACATTGGAAAGAATCAGAATGGCATTTATTTAGAAGGGGGGGAAAAGATGGGGTGAAGACCTAAGGGAAAAAGGAGGGAAATTGAAGAAACTCACATCTGATAACGTTACATGCTAGTTTATACGTTAGAGAAATGGGGGAAATAAAAGGTACAGATAAGGAAGCTTTATAAAGTAAGATTTGGAACCACAACTTTAAGGAAAAAGAACTGGCAAGTAATAGCAATCAGATCCTAATGAGATTGGAATCCATAAATTATAGTGGCTCCAATTTACTCTTATGTGATGGACTACAGTGAAGTTAAACTGGTAATAGTTGAGGATAGGCAGGACAGAAGAATCAAATGTTCGACCTGCAGCCTTCCTACCGGCTAGCATATTTTGGGGTAGGAACTCTTACATTTCCCCAGCGAAATCTCTCAAGTGACTATTTCAGGACCCAGCATCATTATATGTGCTTTAAAGAGAATTTTTTAGCTTTCACCTTTACAATTAAAATAGCTTCCGTATTTTTGTTTTAAATTTACAATAAATAATTGAAATTCTGTCCTGGGGAATAGAGGTTAGGGGGTCACTTTAAAAAATTACCTTAACTAAGAGGAATTTACAAGACTTTCTAGATTTTCATTATTACCTACTTCATAGTGTTGTTTTATCATTGCAACAGGTTTTCCGAAATTCTCTGTATCCACCAGATTATTCATCTCGTTTAGATATTGTAAGAGCAAATTCAAAGTCGCCTCTTCAGAGATCACTGTCAGCTAAGTGTGTATCTGGAACAGGACAGGTGAGCTAGAAACTGTAACTTAAAAAGAATTTGAACTGCTGCCATTGAAAACTGTTTAGTACTAAAAATGTTTCCCTTAAGTCTTATGACCTCATATAACTTATTCTTTATCCTCTTAGACAAAAATGATATCAAATTGCACTCCTTGCATAAGTGAATTCTTATACTGTACTACTCCTCTCTAAAACAGAACACTTCAGAGCAAAGGTGGAAATGACAGGAGAGTGCTAATCTAGATTTGTCCTCTGGGTTAATACAGAGCATAGATTCTGAAGTCAAACTGCTTCGAGTTTAAGTCCCACCATCATCCCTTACTGTAAATTACACCTAAAAGGGGCCTTTCCTGAGCATTATCGTAGATCCAAAAGCACAGATATTTATAGGTAAAGAGCCAATTTTCTCATTTATTCTCTATGCAGAAAGCCTGAGTTACCTGATATATACAATAGGGAGGGGTCAACCACCTTTTTCGCACAAAGAACAACAGAGAAAAATAATTGATTTTGTGGACTACATATGGTCTCTGTCCCAACTAAGAGCAGCCATAAGCAACAAATTTAAAAAAAAAAAAAAAAAAAAAAAAGTCAAATGGCTGTGCTGTAATAAAACTATTTAAAACAAAAACAGAACCATAAATTGGACCATAGCTTGCCAATTCCTGACCTAGAGAGCTGTGTTTTTCATATCTTGCCTTCAGAATTTAAAATTGAGCACAATATTCTCAGAATTAAACTTAGGTAAATATGACCCAGCACCTTCTGTTTTCATCTGACTATTCTCTTAAGTATTTTACTGCTTTATATTCATCTATTTTTCCCATTAAACAATTTACCTTATGATTGCAGCATTAAGTACTATACACATAAATTTAGTATTACAGTACATATAAAGTTTTGACTATTTAGAGCTACTGATGTTACCTAAATTAGCTAACATCTGTTACATTTTAGAATACATCATCCTAGGGTCTCAACCTCAGCAGTATGGACTTGGGGCCAGATAACTTGGTAACGGAGGTAGTACTGCCCTTTGTATTATAAAGATGTTGAGCAGCACCCCTAGTCACTACTGAACAGATGCTACACACAGATACACACACCCCTAATTGTAACAATTAACAATGTCTCCAGACATTGCCAGAGGTCCCCTGGGGAGGTACAATCACTCTCAAAAGGTTTGACCCAAGTGATAACAGTCAGGACTTATAGCTAAGTGGTGAATTCAGATTATCTATTTATTCTATTTAAATTCCACTTTTTAAAATTTGTATTCATTATTTCTAGAGAGAATGGCAGGGAGAGAGGAAGAAAGGGAGAAGCATTAGTGTATGGTTGCCTTTCACCTGCCTCCAGCTAAGGACCTGGCTGGAGACCTGGCTTGCAGCCTGGCTATGTGCCCTGACTCGGGAAATCGAACCTGCGACCTTTAGGTTCACAGGCTGGTGCCAGTCCACTGAGCCACCCACCAGCCAGGGCCTTAAATTACACTATTTTTAAAGCTTAATATTTCAACTTGTGTTTTTCCTATACCTTTGATCATTCTCAATACCTGTTTTTTGTGACCCAAGAATTGTTCAACCTATGTTTTTTTGGTTTTTTTGACATTCATAATATACCGAGACTGCATTTTTTTTTCCTAAAAGTATTTTATGTTATTTAAGTATTGGCATCAAACTGGAATGATGCATTTCACATTTTCATTCAAAAAATAACATGAATGGAAAACCTTTCAACTGTTTTCCACCTTAAAAGTCAGTAATTCATGGAAATTTTCATTACTAAAAATCATTATTTATGGACATTTTTCTGAAATATTTGTTATATGTGCCCTTTTCTGTACAGGCATATTTAAGATACCAAGTATATAAAAACATTTAAACACACTTTTTTAAATGTGTTTCTTAAATAGGTATCCACCTGTCGATTACGAAAAGATCAACAAGCAGATGATGATGATGACGAGGATGAAGAATTAGATGTAACAGAAGAAGAAAATTTATGAGGACACAGATATAACAGAAGAAAATTCATTTTCTTAAGTTCACTTTTCCATTTTTATCTTAAATGACTTGGATTCCAAAATTACTAAATTGAAAACCTTTATACTGGCTTGATACATTAAGCCTCAAAATGAAATCTACTGGAAATGAAAAATAAAGAAAATTTATGCTGGCAAAAAGGAAGGCTTTAAAAAACATTATACACCAGTCTTTCCAACATCCTTTCTAGCAGTATGTGATCTTTTCTTAAAAGATTATGTAATTTTAAAAGTATTTCATATTAATTACCTAGCTGAGGTTTCAATACTAAATAGAGGACAAAAAAGAAAACACAATTCCACTTGCTTCTTTTATTGTAGGTTAATACCATGCTTTCATTACCAGAAAAGGGTCCTTGGTCATTCTGATGAAAATACACATTCTATTCTGTAAAGCCTTAATCAAAAAAAATCTTTTACAATCTGAAGTTTTATCATTTAATACATAAATGTACTTTTCAACAAGAGCATAATCACTCCTGATTAGAAGTAATGGGAACCTAAGATGTCGATGTTCTACAACTAGACATATAGCATATATTTTAGCTTTTAAAAGAAAGCCACATTCAGCCTTATTCTGGGTTTAAACTGCTTTCTTATTAAAGCTGTTATGGTCCTGTAACTTTTGAAATGCTGTAATTTGGCTAAGAAAAACCATGGAAAAGTCATGATTTAAATAAATCATTTAAAAGTCTATGAAAATTTTAGCAAGTTAAAATCTTAATAAAAAGGAGTATGTAGTCAGTTATTCCTGAAAATGTATAACAATTTAATTAAAGCCTTTCAATTATGTCATGATGCTTTTGATTCTTTGGATGGATAATTGTACTCCGTTATTTCATGGATCCCAGATAGGCATACAAAAACTATGAAATTTATAAAATCATTTGGGAAAACTGTAAGTAGCAATTATTCCTAACAGAAAAATAAAAATTTTCTAGAATGGTTTTTTGACTTCCACAGTTTAGTTCTTAACAAAGTACTGCTTCCGAAGAATAGTCCTATGTAATAAAATTACTTCAGTACTTTAAAATATTCAGAACATTTTGGCCCTGGCTGGTGGCTCAGTGGATTGGCACTGACCTGCAAAACCAAAGGTCGCTGGTTCAATCCCCATTCAGGGCACATAACCAGGTTGCAAGCCAGGTCTCCAGCCAGGTCCATAGCTGGAGGCAGGTGAAAGGCAACCATACATTGATGTTTCTTTCCCTCTCTGCCTATCTTCCTTCTCCTCTCTCTAAAAATAATAAATAAAATCTTTAAAAAAATTTCTTTTAATGTAAAATCCTTTTTTAGCATTTTTGTTTTAAAAAAAAAAGGCAACCATCTTAAGCAGTTACTTAGCCTACCGGCCTCTCTTTCTTCAAAATAGCTTAAGGTTATTAGGGTCATTGGGCTTAAATGATATAATTTACATAATTACAGATAATAAATATATAGTAATATCTAATGCAGCTCAGTAAAGGATAGCTAATATTTGATACAAACATGGAGGTAACAGGGTCACTACTTAATATATGATATATGGACTAAGAGCCACCGCTCCTAACCATGTTCTCAGTAAGGGGTAGAAGTACACTCCTAATATCCTAGTATGATTTATACCTCCATCTTAGTTATGGGCTTAAGTTTACTTAGTAGACATGATTATATTTTTCACACATCCTCCAGACAAAATGTTTTAAGATAATTAAAGCAGCATTAAACTAAAGAACCAATATATCCTAGTGTACCTCATATATTTGGGAGTAAGGAAAAATGAAACGTTATGAGATGATATTGAAGTTGAATGATGGATACGTAAGGCTTTACTACACAACTGTCTCATGTTTGAAATTGATGCTTTGCTGGTAAGCTGGTTCTCTACAGTTCAAAATGTCTTGATTTGTTGCCTTCGCCAATTTCCATGGTAATACTCCTATCATGGCCAATTTCAGTCATCAACATATCATTGAAGACAGAGTTGGGAAAAGATGAAAAAAGGGCTCCCAACCAGTAGAATCCAGCTTTGTTATGATAAACTTTTTATTTTAAAATGTTTTAAAATATATTAAACTAATTACATAGTAAAACTATTCATATCAATGTTATTTTTACATTTATATTCAAAATACAAACCTGTGTTTACTATTGTTGGCCTCTTAACTACTCCTACCACACCACACCAGCCTAGTTTCAGTTCTGAATTCAGTGATATTTCACTTTTAAGCTTCATCTTAGCTTTTATTGATACATAGTTGAGAACAATTTGTCTTCCATACATTTCCTCAACAATGCTGACCAAATGAACCACGTATATAATCTTTTATTATTTAAAAGTATTTCTTCCTATTTTGTTCATTGTGCTTGGTTTGGATATTAGTTTATGATTCTTCTAGCGATACAAGCTAGATGAAGAGCCATATTGATGTGTTTCTTTTGGAACCAAACTTAACAGTTCATTCATTTTACTAACAAAAAGGATACTATTATTAAAAACAAAATTAGGTTTGCTTCTTAAGACTTCTTTGTATCACTGAAGATTATTCCAAAATACTTATAGTACGAATTAGCTAAGTATTAACACAGTCACATATCCTATTATTAAATGATAACTATATAAATACAAATTTATACTTATTTGATTGGGGAAATCTCTGGACACAGAATTGAAAAATACTAACTTTTATGTAATTATAAAAGGCCACAGTCAAGTCATGTTTGATAAAATGAACAATTTTAAATTAGAAACCAATATACAAAGTTAGTACCCAAGAGAAGCCCTGGATATATAAAACTTTTAAAGTTACTTTTTGTCTTTTATTAACAATGTTTGAGGATACTAATTTTATTTGTACTGCCATTTTAAAAACAACAGTGGAAGAAAATAGGGCTTACTCTTGAAAATATTTTTAGCATGGTCTTACTAAAATTTAAAGTACCATTTAACAAAGTCAGTAGACAAAAGTGTTAAGAGCTAACTTGGAAGTCACTGGTGAGTCTGTGCTGAAACTAGCTCCATGATTTCCTAACTATGATTTCAGGCAAGTTATTTAACCTCTCTATATTACATCATCCATGAAATAAAGGCTTATTCTATGGTTCTTACCATATTGAGATCATGCCTTATACATTTTTTAGCATGTAGTAAGTCCCCAATATTTTTAGCCATTAATAGTATGGGTATAGAAATCAATCCAGTATTTGCAAAATTCTATATATACTAAATGTTGAATGTCAAAGTGTCAAAATTTGATCTCACAAGTCATATTTTAGTTGAGTCTTTTGATAGTTTTGAAATTTAAAAAATGAAAACCTATTAAAAATAGGAGTATAGGAACCATCAAAAAATTCTTCCCAGAAACACAAACCGTATCTATTTACCAGGTGTTTCCAGCATAAGCCTGCAAGTGTCCTTGTACCTACAATTACTTTTTTTGCCTGTTAAGTATTTTGAGTTAATCCATCAGTTTGGTTGATGAAATGCTGAAGAAACCATAAAACTATACATAGCACTCTACACTAGTGTAACAGAATGTTTGGTCACTGCTATCATAAATATTGTTTAATGTAGCTGTTGAAAAACTTCACAAAAGAAGCTGTTAATTTTTTTCCTTTTATACAAATACAAATTAGTTAGTCTATTCAGTTGCAATTTTTTTTTATTTTTATAAAACTTTTCAAGTCATGAACATGGAAACTAAGAATCTCCTAACCTTTTTACATAAATAAATTTCAAGTTCACAGTATGTTCATTTAGAAGTATTTATAATTAATAGGAAGCTTAACACAATAATATTTCAGACAAGGAAGAGGGCATTAATTCTGCAGGCAGTCAGCAATGAAAATACTAAACCTGAACAGTTACTGACCATTTTCCTTATACATTTTGAGTAAAAGATGTAGACTACAGAATGCAAACAAAAATGAATATAAAACTTATCTTCCCCCAAAACATCTCTACTTTATACAGGTCTTGAGGTATACTCATGACATCAACAAAAATTAATGTACTCAGGGAATTAGTCCTCTTCCCCACTGTCAAAAAAAAACAAAACAAAACAAAAAAAAAAACATATAATTTTAGTTAGAAAAAGTAAACAGCAACTTGCAAGCAAAAGAAAACTAGCTTTACATTCTACTACTTACATGTGTTCCAGTCACAGTTCAAATTTAAAATGTTTCTTTTCACTAAACCTTTTTTTTAAAGCATAAATGCATTTTACTGCATCACTACCATGGGGAGGTAGCTCTGAATTTAGAAGTGCTCCCTAGAGCAAAATTAACCGAATTTCTCGTGAGCCAACTGGCCTATCATTTAGATCTTTAATAGCAGCCATAGCTTCTTTATAGTTGATCATAGCAACAATGGCTTCCCCTATAGGAGATCCTTACTCATTATACTGGATCCCAACTGAATCAGGTATTATAGCCATGAAAAAAGTCTACAATTTCATTAACGTTAGCTTTAAACGGAAGATTCACTATCTTAATAGGTATTATTCTACCTGAACTACAATTTAATTTTGGATCAGGCATAAATCTCCCCTCAGGAAAGCTTCCCATATTACGCTTTCCAAAACCACACTTGCCTCCTCCTTCTGGGCGACCAAAATTCACAAAAGGGTGATAACTTCTAAAATCACCTGATGGGCTCCTGAACTCACCAGTCCTAAAATCGTCAGAAAGTCTAGGTAGAGTCCTCTGGAGCTGCTCTGAGGTCTTCCTCCGGGAGCCTCCTGAAGTCCTCATCAGACGGAGATCTAAAATCTTCCTCCTGGGGGCTCCTGAAGTCCTCCTCAGGAGGGTTCCTAAAGTCCTCATCGGAGAGGCGCCTGAAATCTTCGTCCCGTGGGTGCCGGAAGTGGTCCTGGGGGGCCCGCCGGAAATGCTCCTGCGGCGGCCTCCGGAAATGCTCCTGGGGCGGCCTCCGGAAATGCTCCTGCGGGGGCCTCCGGAAATGCTCCTGGGGGGCTGGCCGGAAATGCTCCTGGGGTGCCGGCCGGAAATGCTCCTGCGGAGGCCTCCGGAAATGCTCCTGGGGTGCTGGCCGGAAATGCTCCTGAGGTGGCCGCCTAAAGTGCTCCTGGGGGTGTCGCCTCAAGTCCTCTTCAGGGGACCGCCTGAAATCCTCAGGAGAGCATCTGAAGTCCTCCACCTGTGGCCGCCTGAAGTCCTCCACCGGTGGCCGCCTGAAGTCCTCCACCGGTGGCCGCCTGAAGTCCTGGGCCAAAGGTTGCCTGAAGTCTTCCTCTGAAAGTCGCCTGAAGTCCTCCTTAGGTCGTCGCCTCCATTCCCCCTGGGGAAGCCGCCTGAAGTCAGCCTCTGGGTGCCGTCTCCATTCCTCCTCCGGTGGCCATCTGAACTCTCCCTCCGGAGGTGGCCTCCAGTCCTCTTTGGGAGGCCTCCTCCAGTCCTCCTCGGGAGGCCGCCTCCAATCCTCCTCCGGGGACCGCCTAAAGTCCTCCTTGGGGGGCTGCCTGAAGTCCTTGTCAGGTGACCACCTCCAATTCTCCTCCCTTGGGTGTCTCCAATTCTCCTCCCTGGGGTGCCTGAAGTCTTCTTCCCAACGGTATCTGAAATCCCCCCAAGGGCATCTGAAGTCGTCCTCAGGAGGCCTCCGGAAATGTCTCTCACGGGTGCGCCTGAAGTCCTCCGGGGAGTACCTAAAGTCTTCTGGAGGGCACCTATCAGGCTGCTGGAAATCCCCCTGGGAATGCTTGAAATTGTCCGGCTGCCTGAAGTGTTGCGGGTGCCTGAAGTTTTCAGAAAGGTCCACTGCGTGTCCTGGTGGATCATCTGCATCAAATGCATGAGATGGGTCATCTCTATCACAGGACTTTGAGTGGTCTTGTCTTCTCTTACTGGACAGCAAAGGAAAATTTACACCAAACTCCTGCATTTGTGCCTCAGATATAAGTCTTAACAACACCTCTGTCCCCAGGAATCTTCGACGATTTAAACGTTCAGCTTTCATGGCCTGTTCTTCTGATTTGAATTTTACCAGTGCTTCTCCCAGACCAACTCCTTTGTCATCATAAAGCAAGTAAATGTCATCTTCAGCAAGAGAAAAGTCTGCAAAGAACTTTTGCACTTCAACTTTTGTAACATCAAATGGAAAATTTCTTATATATATGCACAGTTTCTGGCCAGCATAGCGTTCTTGAGAGTCTTTTTGTGAAACATTTCCAAGCCTTTCTTTCTCTATTGATGCTGGCCTTTTCTTTTCATAGCATTCAATGAACTTAAGCATTTGTGCTCTAGATATTGGATCAACAAGTACTGGACGATATTGTAAAACAGTCTTATGTAAACCCAGAGCAGTGTTATAGTCTTTCAGTGTCTTGAACATCACAAAGGCGTATCTTGTTCTTCTTTCATCCTTATACAGAAACCTAATCTGTTCATTAGTCAGATCAGTATCTCTAAAGAAATTTCTTAAATCTCTTTTGTTAATACTTAGGGACAGATTTTTTAAGTGAACATAAAATCCAAGCGGGGAACGAGAACGTGTTCTTCTGGGAGATTTTGAACGAGAGCGTTTTCGAAAATACCTATCATTTATTCCTCTTGCCGGCGAATGTTCTTCACTTCTCCTAGGAATGTCACCCTCCTTCATTGGGCTACCACCAAACTCAATCCACTGTTGTTCTGAGCCTTGCATCACTTCTATAAATCTGGAACCCATAAAACTCCTATGACATTTAAGACCTCCTGAAGCATCAATACATGAAGCAAATTTTACTATGGCATCACCATTATTTCGGCCATCATGATGTTTTAAGAAAATTACTCCATCCACACACAAACCAGAGAAAAAGACACGTACGTCATCTTCATTTACTAAATAAGGCAAACCTCTTAGAAACAAGTAAGGATTCTCTGCCTTCAATGGCCGTGTCTTTCTTGGCCTTAAATCACTATGCCCTGTACCATTAGTATGAAACCCAGCATCTTGATTAATTGGAGAGCCATATCCAGAATTACTTGCTTCTTCTTTAATATCCTCAACAAAATTAGATAAGCAGCCACCCCCTGATGCCCCAGGTCCTGGTCGTGCTCTTCCTTTGAGATCAGTTCTTTTCATTTCTATAGTCTTCTGCATTTCTGCCTTACTGCTAAGAAAGAGCTCTACAGATGAATCCTTGATAAATCCTCCTGAACGACTTACAGCACGTCTTGCATCTTCATCTGTTGCAAAAATAATAAAAGCCTCCCCAACTTCCCCTCCAATTATATGCACTCCTCCATCAGGAATAGTCAATCCCGTGAAAAAGCGACGAACATCCGCAGGCCCCGCAATAAAAGGAAGCCCCAGTAAACGGATGACTACAGCCATGCTGAGCTCAAATCACAGCAATAATGACCTGCAGACAAAAAGGTACACATAATAGCAAGTCTTATTTTTGAAGTACCTTATCCCACACTAAATTTAATAATTACTTGGTTCCTACTTTCTTCAGCATTTTATAAATGAAAGCAAAATACTGATTGTATCTTTTAAAGAATAATAAACTTTCACCTATCTAAACATACAAATAAACCAACTACTTTGAAGATACATTTTCGTATCACCTATCCTATATATATGAATATCAAAAATATAAAATGTTCTTTGTAAGTCTCTCAAGTAGTGCTTCACAACAAGACCAAAATATTTTCAGACTCACTAAGAGACATATTTTCTACTGACACATGAAAGAGAACTTCGTGGATGAAAGAATTTTACCATGATGAATTTTACATATTTATAAAAACCATCTATGGTCAGTATATAATTTTTGTTAATGATAATAAATTGGTTACCCCTAGTGTATTATTGTCCAGACAAAGTACAGAAGACATGGGTACCTAAGATGTATTATTCTACTTTTACATTTTTTTGTCAAGCCTCTGTGAAAAGCCTTAAACTCTGGATATCTTACCTTTTTTTTTTTTTTTTTAAATTTCTTGGACACCTGTTAATTCTGTAAAAGCAACTTAACTGTGGAAAGAAAATGAAATATAATTAATCCCAGGACCCTGTTATTGATCTTAAACAACTCCAGATTAGGGTACTCACTTCAGACTATCTATTTAAAAAATGAAGTAATATAAGAAAGTACAATTATGGGCATTACAAGATGGTCTTCTTTGTCCCAAGAGGAAATAAATCATTCTTTAGCAAAAAAGAGGTACAAATTCTGAGAAGACATCTGCAAATTATTTTTTTAAACCTTCTATAAACTGAACTTGATTAGAAATGGTACGAAGAAAGGGGTGATGGAAATGTTATACATTTTAAGGAGTGTTGGTTACACAAGTGTATAAATCTATCAAGGCTAAACGAATTTTATCTTTAAGGTTTGTGCATTACACTGTACATAAAGTTTATATCCACTTCAAAAAAAGAAAAGAGAACCTTTCCACAGTAAGATGACAGTTTAAAAACAAAACCAAAAAGCCCCCAAAACTTTCTATCTCTTCCAACCATGAAGATAAACACCTAATTTATTAATTTGTCCATCTCTCTTGAAATTGTCCTTTTCAAAACGTAAGACCAAATCAAATTAAAAAGGTAACCATTCAAAATTATAAATGAATAAAATACTAGCATTTCAAATTCAAAAACCAATTTTTAAAGCAAAATCCAAATAACAGCTACCATTGGATACAATTTTAAGTTCTACATATACAGCTCACACAAACATGGAACCAACTATAATTAAGGTAATTACTAAAATATCTATGAAATCAAAAATCTCAGCTACTGCCTACCAGTCCTTACCTTAAACTCAACTGTTACGCCATTGCTTAAACTTCTAAAACAAATTACTATTAAAATTCATCTTGGCCCTGGCTGGTGGCACAGTGGTTAAGGCACCAGCCTCGGAACCCAAAGGTTGCTGGGTTGATTCCCAGCCAGGGCAACATAACCAGGTTGCAAGCCAGGTCTCCAGCCAGATCCATAGCTGGAGGCAGGTGAAAGGCAACCATACATTGATGTTTCTCTCCCTTCCCCTCTCTCTGAAAAATAATAAAATATTTTAAAAATAAAATAAAATTCATCTCAAGTCAAACAGAAAATACAGCATCTTAATAGCTATTAAGTTTATTCTATTTCAAACTATTCTGGGTTCTAATGAATAACCCAAATGACAATGTAGAAAAGTACAAATAACTGCAACATTTGGAGACTATCAGTATTAACTACTAAAAATCTCAATCTAGTGTTTTTTTAAGTAAATGCATATCCAATACTTTCAGAGATAACCAAACAATATTTAATGTAGCTTTGCCAAGTTTTTCAGAATCACTTAATTATTAACACATTTGTTTTTAAAGTGCAAATAAATGTTGCTTTAATTCAGTGCTTTTAATTACCACTCTTCCACAAAGATATATTCTTTGAAGTCTGCAAGGTTTATTTTCCTTTGAAAAGGGTGCAAGATTAAACTTTATAAACTACAAACTAAACTAAAAAAATATATCAAGAAATTACTTGGCATGTTCTTCATCTTAATTATCAATGTCAAATTGACATTAAAAATATCAATGAACGCCATGGCTGGTAGCACAATGGATAAGGAACCAGCCTGCAAACCCTAAGGTCACTAGTTAAGATTCCCCAGCCAGGGCACATAACCAGGTTGCATGCCAGATCCCTAGCTGAAGGCAGGTGAAAGACAACCATACAATGATGTCTTAAGGAAAAAAAAAAAATTACTATTAAAATATTTGCATGGTACATGTGGGGGCAGGGTAGGTATATGAGAAATAGCTGTACCTTCTGCTCAATATTGCTATAAATCTAAAAAAAACTGCTCAAGCCCTGGCTGGTGGCGTAGTGGGATGGCGCTGGCCTGCGAACCCAAAGTTTGCTAGATGGATTCCCCAGCCAGGGTATATAACCAGGTTGCAGGCCAGGTCTCCAGCCACGTCTGCAGCTGGAGGCAGGTGAAAAGCAACCATATATTGATGTTTCTCTCCCTTTCTTCCTCCCTCCTTGCCCTTCTCTCTTAAAATAATTAATAAAATCTTAAAAAAAAAAAAAAGTATTAAAAAAAACTGCTCAAAAAAGTCTATTTTAAAGAAAAATTTGCACAGTACAAAAAAAATATATGTATACCAAATATAAGCCTAGTTCTTCAACCAACCAACATCCACATTAGCATTTTAACAAAAACTATAAACAGCTTCTGGAATGGCTGTCCTCATTCAAATTCTAAGACTCCTTCTTAGGCAAACTAACTTAGCCCCCTTTTTTTTTTACTTATAAAATATTTAAGAAAGCAGTGTAATATGCACATCATTTGTCCCTCCTAATTTTTCTTTTTAATCTTCAAAGGGATTTACCCTGAGAACACAAATAAATATACAAGAAAAGTTAGGGAAGTTTCAAGGAATAATTACATCAAGTTGAAAAGATTTCTAGTGATTTATCCTCCCTAACTTAAAAACAATATTTTAAGTAGTTCCATTAATGCAAATCTCATGCTTTCCAATTTAAGAAGATGGTATTTAAAATGTTTTAATTTGCTACAGTTAAATATAACTAATGCTTAAAATATTTTGCCTTTCGTATACTAGGTTAACATACTATTTGCCTCTCTATAATATAGAGACCACCTATAAGTGACCAGTTCTCAAAATGAGCACTTTTCCTGTGGTTCCCATGTAATTTCCTTAAGCAAATTTCCCAGAAACTATTCTAGAACATTACACAAAAAGCAAAACACAAAATACTCTAAATCTCTTAAAAGTTTTCTACTTATGAATGCAACAAAAGTATTCGTGACTGTTGATTTAAAGACAGTGATCGGTTAGAACTTCTAACCTATGAAAAGAAATAAATGGGTCCTTTAAAAGCTCATTTAAGGGCAAGTTACTGACATTAATAAACTCATTCTGCTGCAATTTTTATCCAACAAGTGATCTCCCTTGATCACTATTATCACGAAACCAATACATGAACATCTTGTAAAATCAAGCCTGAGAAGTAAGCTTGGGGGGGGAGGGGGTGGGGGTGGGGGTGTTTAGATAGATACTATTTCAGATCCATTTGATATTAGAAAATAACAAGTCGTTTTCCAAGCACGGGAGTCAAAAGTACGACAATTTCTTAAAACCCAATTCTGATAAAGCACAAACTCTAAATGCATGAGTTCCCCCTGCAGAAAATAACCTACCCTCAGTCTACAATTATTCTTTATGACGATCTTTCTTTTATCCTCCTATAACGTAATGAATGGTTCAAATGAAAACCGAAGGCATGAAAACAGAGCCATAGTCCCCAATAGGCACTGTAAATGAAGACGAATCCACACGGCAGATTTCCCCTATCATCATCCATCAATCCTCAAACGGGGATCGGCCGAAGGCATTGCTCCTATAGCCCAAAGCCTTTGTGCAGACTCCCAGGGGTCAAAACTTCCTTTTTTCAGGCCAGGCCAAAGTTGCTAAGTGCGATCCGATGCTGTTGCCAGACCTTCCAACAAAATCAGCTTTCAAATGAACCTGGACCGCCCAACCTCCGCGCCTTTCCGTTACCAGGTCCCAAGGGCAAACATTCCAGCCTAACTCGCCACAGGGTGAATTTCCAAATCTTACACTTTGGCCCCTCTTAACCCTCACGAGCCGGGCCTTCAGCGCTTTCCTGCCACCACTGATTACAATGACATAGCAAAGGAAAAAAATACCCGTAAAATCCCTCGCGATCTTCACCTTTTAAGAAAACTGGAAAGCGCACATACAACAGCACCTGGAGCGTAAAGGGCGAGGCAGTGTAGAGAGAGTGAAGAGGGTGCCCTAATAGCAGAAGCTAAGCTAGGTCCTGGCGCGGCTCTCGGCCCCGCCTTTCCCAGTTCTTCCGCCCGGGTCCCCAATTCCTCCCCACCCGGACGCCCCCAGGGTAACTGCTTCAAACTTGGCAATAAACACACACCACTGCTGCGGAGTCGGACACACAGGCCGATGGCAGGGGTCACTCCTCGTCGCAGCAGCCTCCCCAGAAGAGGGACACAGAGCCTCAGTGAGCCTAGAAGAAGATGGCGCCCACTCTCCCCTCCTCTCCGGACAAACGGACGTACAGTTTGCCCATGCGCTCTTCAGGCGTAACCCACCACCCCAGCGCCCGGGCCAGGTTTGCGCACGCTCCCTGACACTCACCCGCTTCCCGTTACCGGGGTGAGGGAGGCGCCAGCCCGAGCCCGCCCGTCTTGGCTGAGCTTCTGCGCATGCTCAGATTCCAGCCAATCCGGCAGCTTCACCCAGGTAAAGCGATAATTCAACTCAAAACTCGAGTCTATCAATCCGTAACCAAATGAAAAGCTTCAATAAAGAGTTGGTTTAGGACTCCGATCACTGGATAAAACATTCGTGATTTCCAGGAATTAAGGCTAGGGGTGTGAACACAGAGAAAATTTGGTGACCTCGTTTTCTTTACAGCGCCGCAGTCATCATGTGGTGTAAGCATTTTCTAAGGGGATCTCTAAATGGCCACAAAATGTTAGTTTTACTACCTTAAATATTCCCCAGATACAATGCCAACACTCAGGGGGCTTATAAATGCATGCTTATTCAATTTTATGGACATTATTAACTTTATGTCTACATTTGTTGCTCCTAGTTTACAGTGTTTTGAAACATGAGTACACATAGGCCAATCCTGAAAACTGGCAAGTGAAAATACAATTACAGGTATGTTCTATACTACCTGGTCTGTAATAGCTGGAGAACCACCTTGTGTTCATTTTTGTTTTATTATTTACGAATAACAAAGCAGCCCACCAGGGTCATAACCACATATGCATTTATCAGCTGCTTCAAAGTGGTCCTGGAATGAAAGCCACTGCTGTTTTACCGATGAGATGAAGCTTGTGCCTCCCAAACCTCAGTGTAGAACCCGACTTCTAGTGAACATTCAGGACCATGAAATGAGATGTCTTCTGCTTAGGTATTCTTCTCTGGGTCCCATTCAGTACCAGGAACATAAAATAACAAAAACCAGGAGGAAGACCTAAGAATCTACAGAGAAATTTAGAAATGACAGACTATAAGGAGAAAACCGAAAAAAGAGAATCTATAAAACTTTGTGTTGGAAAATATAGTCTCATGCGCACTACTCCACTCAGCCACATAAGAATGGGCCTTGGGCCCTGACTGGTATGGCCCAGTGGGTTGAGATCATCCTGCAAACTGAAAGATCACAGGTTCAATTCCCAGTCAGGTACATGCCTGGGTTGTAGGCCAGGTCAGCAATTGTGGGTACACAAGAGGTAACTGTTTCTCTCACACAGGTTTCTCTCTTTCTCCATCCCTCCCTCTTTCTCTAAAAATAAATAAAATCTTTAAAAAGAAAGAATGGGCCTTGAGTCTGGAAGAGTTCTTAGCATGAGTTTAAAAATGCCTACATAGACTGTGTGTGGCTTATCTGCTTGTGTGGGAATAAGTTTCCTTTCTTCAGGCTCCACGAGTACTCTTTTTGTCTCTGTGTAAAAGTGTATGCATCATATGGCATCTGGCCAATCCTACTGAATATCTGTCCTCCAAGGGGAGGAGGCATTGCTCCTTCTGAAGCATGAGGGAAGTGCAGTGTCTAGGCCAATTAGCCTGTGTCAGCCAGTAAAGACCTGCTGGCCATGGGAGACCAACACCCACTATTGAAGCTGATCTTGCTGTGGCACTTCCCTGGTCACACCCAGTGCTTGACTGTATTGTTGTTGTCGTTGTTTGTTTGGCAATTCCAATACCAAGATACAATGGGCAGAAGTGTTTGGAGTCTTCCCCCTAGGATTAGTAACCAGTGCACAATACTCTGCTTAACAACAGTATGGACACAAAAATATCTGTCTGTTAGGACTATGGCCATGGGCCTTGTACTTCAAGGCCTAACCTCTATTGGTCCTCTCCTATGGATGAAAGAGGGGAGACAGCATTGAGCTCCCTTAGAGTTTGGAAGATAACAATAAATTAGAGAATAAGGAATTAAAGCAATTTTGATTTATTCTTTTCCATCCCATTGTATATTAAATCTTCACAATGTATTATGCACAACTCCAGGTACGAAGAAGACAATGGTGAACAAAAATAGATATGGTGCTTACTCACATGAAGCTTGCAGTCCAGGAAAGGAGAGGAATACTAATGAAAGAATTAAATTAAATGTAAACTTACAACAGGGATAAGAATTATGAAAAGGAAATACATGGTGCTGTGAGAGTATTTCATAGTAGAACCTGTCCTGGTCACAAAAGGTGAAAAGAGTTTCTTAAAGGAATGAAGGGGAATTAACTGGAAGGAAAAGAGGAGTTTACAAAGTAAACAGAAATTTCTGGGAAAGGGGAGGGAGGAGGGAGGATGGATGCTGCAGATAGTACAGTGCACAGGCTCCATGGCTTTCAGAGAACTGAAAGACCAGCATGGACCAAGTGCACAATAAGAGATTGCAGGAGGAAGTCAAATCCTGCGGGGGGTTACTGTTTATGTTAAAGACTTAGGCTCCTCACTGGAAAACCAATGAACAATTTTAAGTAGAAAGGTGACATATTATGAGCTTGCATTTAAAAGATTACTCCAGGCCCTGGCTGGTGGCACGGTGGATAGGTGCCAGCCCACAAACCCAAAGGTTGCTGGTTCGATTCCCAGCCAGGGCACATAACCAGGTTGCAAGCCAGGTCTCCAGCCAGGTCTGTAGCTGGAGGCAAGTGAAAGGCAACCATACATTGATGTTTCTCTCCCTCTCTGACTCTCTCCCTTCCCCTCTCTCTGGAAATAATAAAATCTTTTTAAAAATAAAATAATAATAAAAGATCACTCCAGTCCTGGCTGGTGTGGCTCAGTGGATAGGTGCCAGCCTGCAAACCCAAAGGTTACTGGCTCAATTCCCAATCAGAGCACATAACCAGGTTGCAAGCCAGATCTCCAGCCAGGACCATAGCTGGAGGCAGGTAAAAGGCAACCATACACTGATGTTCCTCTCCCCTTCTTCCTTCCTCCCTGTCTTTCTCTCTGAAACTAATAAAATAAAATCTTTAAAAAAAAAAAAAAAAAGATTACATCAGCTGAGGTATGGAGAATGGATTAGAGGGTGACAAGAGTGTGTGCATGAAAAAAGGTTAACGGCTTATTTTCATTTCCAGTTTAAGGTGAACAATTTTAGCATAGGTACTTACTTCTAGTCCTTCCAAAAATACTAGTAAAACAATGTAAAAGAAACTTTCAAAAGAGGCAAAAACTGATAAGAAAGAAGATAATAGGGTGAGAGGTAACAGCAACAAAACTTTGCAAGCAGGAAGCAGATGGGTAGATTCATTCTTTCATGAATCCAAAAAAGTTGAATCTGAAATTGGCAGTGGGAAAGCTAAGAAGCAACTTGATGTAAAGCACGTAAGTCCTCAAAGGCTTAGGAAGCTTCAATATCTTTTCATGGGGAAAGAGATGAAAACAGAGCTCATTGAACATCAATGGATAAAGCACTAAATACACGCACTTAAAACTTTTTCCTTCCAACCATGAAACCTATCTCTTCCCAGCTAGAGTAGAAAATTGAAAGTTTATTCTCTAGAGAAAGTACAACTAAGGGACAACAGATACAGATGAGATCAGGAGTTCTCTATATTATATAAAAGAAGCACATTATATAAATGATGAAACTTACACCCCCTTTCTTCACTAAACTTGGCAGTCAGGCTTAAATCTTCCAGAGAGAGGATTCTTATTGGGAAATTTGATGAGCACAGCATGGAGGGTAAGAAGAACGAAAAAATCCTGACATGGGGAATGCCCTGTGAAACAGCCTGGGCAAATCACCCTACATATTGTAGCCCAACTATCCTTATAGAGTATCTGATTAGCTTTTCGGTGAGCTCCACTCTAATATGCGTATGTTTCATAGATATACATATACGTAGATATAATATACATATACATAGGTAGCAAAGGGTCACCAGATTTATGAAGTCATCCTCTAATACAAAACATAACTTTGAAGTGACAGAGATTATGCAGGCAAAAGGAAACGTTAAAGCAGTATTAGTAATGTCCTCAAGGAGTTAAAATATTGCATGCATGAAAAAATAGTAGGGTATTATAAGATATTGTCAGAAAACAAAAAAGGGCTCTAAGAACTTGAATTAATAATAGTGAAAATGAAAAGTTCAAGAGGAAGTTTGGCAGGGAAAGCTTAGAAATATTCCAGAAAGTAAAGCAAAATAAAATGGATAATAAAAAAGATAACATATAAAAATTAGAGGAACAGTCCAGGAGGTCTAGTAATCTGGGAAACAGAGTACCCAGAAAAAAAGAAAGAATAGGAAAAAAGGAGAGATCTTCAATGGAATAATTAAGGACCAACAGGTGCTAACACACACACACACACACATACACGCATGCACACACACAAAGACAATGAAACACCCCGAGATATATCACTGTAAAATTAAGAAAAATCATGATAAAAGGACATTCTAAAGACTTCAGAAAATAAAAGAACAAATTACACGCAAAAGATTAAGAATAAAAATGGTGGCATATTTTTCAACAGCAATGTTAGAAACCAAAAAAATAGGAACAATGCCTTCAAAATTCTAAGGGCAAAGTATTTCCAAGCTAGGATTTCATACCTAAGTAAACTAATAAGTAAGTATAAAGGAAGAAGAAGGACATTTTCAGATATCCAATGCCTCAAAGTTTTACCTCTTACGCACTATTTTCCAGCATGTTGCTGATATGCTCTACCCAAACAAAGAAGTAAAACCAAGAGAAAAGGGGATATGGAACCTACCAAACTAGATACCTCTTTAACAGCCCTCCATTTGCCCCTTCCAGCTTAACAGATTGCATATTCTCTTCATTTGTTTATTCCCTTAAGAGACCACATAAAATAGTGGTTAGGAACATAAACACCTGAGGCAACAAAAAGTTAAAGTCAACAAGTGGAACTGCAACAATAAAAAAAAAAAGTAAAATAAATAAAATAAAATAAAAAGCTGAACAACAAAGGACACCACCACAAAATAAAAAGATACCTTATAGAATGGGAGAAAATATTTTCAAATCATATATCTGACAAGGGGTTAATATCTAAACTATATAAACAACTCAATAGTTAAAACACAAACAATTTGATTAAGAAATAGGCAGAAGATCTAATAGTCATTTCTCAAAAAAAAAAAAAAGAAGAAGACATACAGATGGCCAACAGGTACATGAAAATATGCTCAACATATGCTAATCATCAGGGAAATACAATTCAAAAGCAAAATAAGGTATCACCTCACACCTGATAGGATGGTTATTATTAAAAAGATGAGAAATGACAAGTATTGGTGAAGATGTAAAGAAAAGGAAAACTTTGTACAACGTTGGTGGCAACGTAAATTGGTGTAGCCACTGTGGAAAATATTACAGAGGTTCCTCAAAAAATTAAAAATATAACTACCATATGATTTAGCAATTCCACTTCTGGGTATTTATCTAAAGAAAATCAAACCACTACTTTAAAAAGATATATGCACCCGCACATTCATTGTGGCATTATTTACAATAGCCAAGATATAGAAAACTTGTTTCCATCAATGAATGAATGGATAAAGAAGATTTTATATATATATATATATATATATATATATATATATATATATAATGAAACATCATTTAGCCACAAAAAACAAAAGAATAAAATCTTGCCATTTGCAACAACATGGATGGATGGAGCTTGAGGGCATCATACTAAGTGAAATAAATCAGTCATAGAAAGATCAATACCATATGATCCTACTTACATGTGGAATCTAAAAAAAAAAATTCAACCAAGCAAACAAAAAACCTAAGTTCATACATAGAACAGGCTGGTGATATCAAGAGGCAAGGGGTGAAGGTTGGCAACAGGGGTGAAGGGGGTCAAGAGGTACAAACTTCCAGTTATAAAATAAAGTACACCATGGTGACTATAGTTAATAATACTGTATTGGCCCTGGCTGGTGGCTCAGTAGATAGGCACTGGCCTGAGAACTCAGAGGTCACTGGCTCAATTCCCATTCAGGGCACATAACCAGGTTGCAAGCCAGGTCTCCAGCCAGGTCCATAGCTGGAGACAGGTGAAAGGCAACCACACATTGATGTTTCTCTCCCTTTCTTCCTCCCTCCCTGCCCTTCTCTCTAAAAATAATCAATAATATCTTTAAAAATAATAATACTGCACTGGGTATTTGGAAGTTGTTAAGACAGTAGATCTTAAAAGTTCTCATCACAATAAAAGAATTTTATAACTATGTGTGGTAATGGATATTAACTAGATTTATTACAATCATTTAACAGTATATACAAATATCAATTATTGTATACTTGAAACTAATATATTGTTGTATCAATTATAACTCAATAGAAATAATTAAATAAAGTATTTTCCTAAAAACAAAAAGAGCATTGATTCCTGAATCCTAACACAAGTTCTTATTGGCTTTCTCTGTTTCTAAATTCCTCATCCATAAATTGGTGATAATGGTACCTACCGTAAAGGACTACTATGAGGATTAAAAGCACTTGGAGGAAAACCTGGCATATACTAAAAGTGTTAAATACATTGAAAGGAAATTAATAGTTCTGAGGGAAATTTTAGGAATTAGTTAATGATAGCACATGGTACGTAAAGAAGCAAAGACTCTTATTCACACTAGAAAAAGATAAAAAGTGTGATATGGTACATGACTCATTTGTGAAAAGCACTTAAGTAGTTACAATATGTAAAAGTGATTACTACTCTATCTTTCAGTTTTAAAATAAATATATTAGGAATAGGAAGGGGTTCAGAAAATAGGGTAGAAAGCAAATCTTTATCTTCCATTGTGGGCACTCAATTGTTAATGTCTAAAACTAAAAAAATTACATCTTAAAATAGGTCATTGCAGTAATTCATATGGAAGGAAATAGCATGTTAGGGTGGTATTGATGGTAGAGGTTAAGAAAAGTAAATTAATTTAGGGGATTTTTGTGCAATAAATGAAAGAGATATTTTGAAGATTAAAATCAAGGGGTCTTGCTAATGGACTGACGGGGTAAATGAGAGGAAGAAAAGCATCAAAGTTGACTTCTAGATATTTGGCCTACATTATGGCTGGATGATGTTGCTCTTCATCAAGGTAGAGAACAATGGGAAAGGACGAAGTTGGGGGTTAGGTAAAAAGATGGAGATCGTGAGTTGTTTTGGACATTTTGAATTTAAAAGCTTTGTTCCATCCAAATAAAGTTTTAAAGCAAGCAGTGGAAATGCTGGTTCAGGGCTCAGAAAAGTTACTTGACCTGGATATATATACATATGTGAGTCATCTGCAAAAAATGATTATTGAAGTCATGGACATGGTTGATATCATCTAGGAAGAACACCAACCAATTAAAAGGGAAAAAAGTACAGGTTTCGTAAGGTTGTTGCGTGGATTGATTTTGATAATTTAATTAAAGCATGGTACAGTTACCTATCTCATCAAGTGTAAATGCTTATTGAACACTTATAGGTGTTCAATAGCATTTGCTATCCTTTTTGAAACCACTTCCTCACTCAATAGCCTGATAAATGGGGATAATTGTATTACCTATTCATAGGGTTGTTAAAAAGATTGAAATGATGCATTGTAAGAAGGCTAGCACAGTACTAATATAGAGAAAGCACGTGCTTTCCTGATTAAAGAAACAGAGGTAACATCTCTTAGCTCCTTTCCTTCATCCCATCTTAAAACTGAATGTTAATATCTGGTGTAAGGCAATCACACTGCAAATAAGAGGGAAAAGGCAAGAGAACTATAGATATCACTATCTTACATCATTAAATAAATTCCAAAAGTTACCTACCTCAAGACTTCTTGTGTTTGTTTTGTTTAAGCAACCCTGAACAGGCTGAAACTATATAATCTATTATCTGCAGCAAAAATATCCTAATAATATGGTCCCAATTTACGCTTAACTGTTTTAGCTAACAATCTTACTGCTATCCTTGTGGCAGTTTATACAGTGAAAGTGAACCCATAGTATCTATAGTTACCTCAAATTTAATGGTTTATTTTTAATCCTTCTGCTAAAATAAGTTCTTTATTTAACTCTTTGGAAGCAGTTATGTTACGTGCAGTGCCCAAAGGTCTTACACAATCATAGTTCCACTGTCTGTGGTAAATAATAGCAGCAGCATCTTATTAAGTAAAAATAGTAGGTTTGCCTTATTGTATAATATGCTGATATTTCTCAATTACACACACATATATACACACAATGCTTAATAAATTGAAAAAAATAACAGGTTTCAGAGAAAACAAATGAAGATAAATTCTAGTTTCACCACTTCTTAAATAATGTAACTTTTTGATCCTCAATTTCCTTTTTTGTAAAAGGATTGAACAGTATTTTCTCAGAGTTATTATGAAGATTTAAGGTTAATGCTGTCAAGGGCCTTGTACAGTGCAGTGTGGGACAAAAGGAGACCATCATGAATGGAAGCTCTTTCATTGCTTTCATTCTATTATGAGTAAATATTATTGTCCTAATCTTTTCCATACAGCATATAAAAACAGTGTGCACTTTATTAAGAAAGACTGGAGTTAATTAATATTCACCCATAGGAAACTTCTGCATTTTAATCTCGACTATTCTCACCATACCCTTTTTGAGTCCCCATGAACATTAATATAGTCACGTTTTTAAAAAAATTGTATTCTGTGACTTTCGCTTAAAATTAGACATTCAACAACACAGTAATTTTTCTAACTTTTAAAATAACTTCTCTTTAAGGAAGGGTTTTCAGAACATTCGCCTCCTATGTCATAGATATTAGTAACTGAGTGAATGCTGATCTTTTGGAGACAATTGCATGAGAACTACTGGACCTAACAGTGACCAATGTTTAAAGTTATTTAACTTCTTTAGGTGCACTTTCCACATGCATTGAATATATTATGTGTTATTTTCCTTAAGAGGGACAAATCAAGGCCCTGGCTAGTGGCACAATGGATAAAGTGCCAGCCTGCAAATCCAAAGACCGCTGGTTCGATTCCCCAGTCAGAGCACATAAGGAGATTGCAAGCCAGGTCTCCAGCCAGGTCTGTAGCTGGAGGCAGGTGAAAGGCAACCATACATTGATGTTTCTCTCCCTTTCTGCCTCTCTCCCTGTCCCCCTCTCAAGGGATAGTGAATGAAATCTTAAAAAAAAAAAAAAAAAGAGAGAGAGAGAGAGGGACAAATCATCATTTTTATTACAAAATTTGGTGGTTTTTTTTTCTTTTTTAAAGAAAGCCAAATGTCTTTTCAAGCTTCTGCTGATGAGTAAGGTGGCTTAAAATATGTCAGACTATTTTAATGGGGGTGGAGGGGGGCACAAAATACAATAATAACAGAAGTAAGATTTAAATATCAATAAGTAAAATTTTCTCTTATGACCTACGAACTGGCTCTGAAGTAATTCTGAAATATTTAGGGGCTAACTGCCTCCAAAGATGCCTAATTTGAAAGACAACATTAATGTACGTATAAATTTGATTTTAAAACATAAGGTTCCTTTATTCACAAGTGGGATAAATATGTACTAATTTTACATACATGACTTCCTATGCTCAAAACAAGGGAAGTAGAAACGCAAAGAAAGGCCTGGCAGGAAATTTGTTTTTGTTTTTGTTTTCGTTTGGTTCTTGAGCCAGTCTTCCAGTGTTGGATACCAGTGTTTTGCCGACTTTTCTGACAAATGTATTTTGACACATGCTTTGTTGGACTGTCTCCTTTAACACATAGTGACCTAGGCTGGATAAATTCTGGTGTAAATATCATTTAACAGTTTAATGAAACCAAACTATAAATTTGTGCGATGCAATCTGATATTTTCTTTCCTGTTGTATTTTATTTCCCGACCTCCAAAGCGATTTGAGTTCCTGAATCTGGGTCGCGTCCCAGAGTTTAAAATAAATGTTTTAAAGAGCGGGTCGCAGCCCCCAGGCTCCAAGGTGAGATCATCTCTAACCCACTCTTTTTAGGACCAACCAGCTTCCAGCAATTTTGGTAACCCAGCAACCAGGCACCAGTGGTAAATACTTCCGGCGCCTCGGGCCAGAGCTGTCCAATAAGTTCCATGGAAGGACGGAAATGCTAATATTAGCGGAAGCTGGAGACTGCGCAGCCGCCGGCGTCTGCAACCATGGTAACAGACAGCTGGGGCCTGGGCGGGCAATGGCGGCCACGTTTTTCTGTGCTGCTGTTCTTTTGGTCGTCCCTTCCATCTCACGGGCCCAGACCTTCTCGTTCCCTTTCCAGCAGCCTGAGACCTGCGCCCAAAACCAGTATTTCGATATCTCTTCGCTCTCCTGTGTCCAGTGTGGCGCCAACCAGAAGCGGGACGCTCAAGGTGAGCTAGTTTGGGGTGGGCTCCGGCTCTACCAACTCCCTTCTCCCTGCTGCTCCCGGTCTCCAGCACCACTGAAACACTGTGGTCTGCGGGGAAAACATTTCAGGACAGTTAACTGTCAACCTCGGAGAGGTTTTCCTTGGCAAGATGCATGTTGGGGAACCCGAGTCGCTACCTCTGTGAGCCTTCCGCCCTAATTTTCTGGTGTCCTGTCCCCTCTTCTCAGCCTAAGGGTCTCTAGGGAGCTCCTAAAAAGCTGCCTATCCGAGGCAGCACAAATGGAGAGGTAATCTGAGGTGCGGAGGGGATGCTAATTAACCCTTGTAACTTTTATCATCGTTTCCCCTCTATTTCCCATCCCAGAAGCTTAGAACTGAAAAGGACCTTAATCCTTATCTAGTTTTACAGATAAGGAAATTGAAGTCCAGGTGAGGTTGCGATGTCTGTTTTGTCACCTAAATTGGGGATTGGAAGAATTCGTGTCTCTTTGTCCTCAGTTTCCACCTATGTATCCGCTTTGGGATGTATCATAATGTGATAGGAAATTTAGCCATAGAAAGAGGACAGACTCCATTTTGACAGACTAACGCTTTTGCTCGCTCCGCTTCTGCTAAGTAAAAAATGCATAAGGAAGAAGGAAACCGTGATTGGGACCCAGAATCTGGAGACTGACTCCTCTGGGTCTGCCCGTGTAATAAAGTGCCTATTTATTCCCTCATCTCGGTGTTCTGCCTGAGTCCTTCCGACAACAATAATACTGTAGGTACATCTCTGTAGGACTTACTCCTTTGATTATAGAATATTAATTGCCCTTAAAGCTTCTTTTGATTACACTTTTTTTTTTTCCCATGAAACATCCATCATTTGGTCGTGGTTCTGTTTACTGAAACTACTGAGACTAAAGATAGAACTTTCCCCATAGTCTAAAGTCCAAAATGTTTTTAATTGATTTGATCACCCAGGATATTAAATTTCTGCCATCTTCAAATTTGATATATCCTTATTTAAGTCATTACACAGGACAGTTCAGGCTCCTCAGGTAAGAATACATGAATAGGAATTTCACAGGATGCTGTCTGTATTTATCCAGCAAATTGAGTAGTATTTGACAATGTTTACTATCTTTGCAAACAGAGGAATACGGTCGTTTATTTGGATGAATATAATTTTTCTAATGAGGTTTTGTTTCAACAGAAAATTTAAATTTATTGAATATATTGTACATTTGGGTGAAATAGAAATTTAAATTCCTGTAAAATCGTTTGAGCAGTTAATCAATAATTTAATAGTTGTTAAGCTTGCACTAAAAATTGTAGCAAACACAATACCTACAGTGTGCAGAACACATTCTAAGACCTTTATATGTAAAAACTAATTTCATATTCATACTAACCCTAAGAAGAAAGTGTTGTTTTTCCCATTTTACCAAAGTGGAAGCCAGAGCACAGAAAAGTTTCGTAACTTGCTCAAAGTCATACCAGCTAAGTAACAGAACCAAGATTATAATACAAGGAGTATGTTTCTGGATTTGAACCCTGGCAGTACTGGTTCCAGAGTCTTACTCTTAACTACTGTACTTCTCTAGATCTTAAGAATTATTAAAAATTTCCCTGTCTTGGAGTTTTAGTTTTATTACCAAGATTAGAATTGGCCCTTTTCTTTTTAGGAACATCATGTGTGTGTCTACCAGGATTTCAGATCATCTCTGATAATGGAGGAGCTGATATTGTTTGTAAAAAGTGCCCAGAAGACATGGTATGGCATATTTATCTTTAAATAATGTTACTGTAAAATGTAATTTTTTTTAAGTACTTATGAGAATTTAATAAACTTTCCTCCATGTGGCTTTCAAGCTACCAGCACACAGGCCCCACCAACACTTTTAATCTTCTCAGCTCTTCTGCTAAAGAATTTGGCTTTCACAATGACAGGCTGCTTTGGGAGCCTTCCCTTCCTTAGAACTTTGTAGTAGCCCCATGGCACCACATCAGTGATGGGGGCGGCTCCAGTCTTGTTTTTGGCAGCATTTACCCCTATCTGCTCACTGACCAAGCAAGGTCCACAGTTTGTCAAGGTTGACAGTGGGGCAGAAGCTCTGTTCCTCTTTAAGTGGTAATGCCTCATACCAACTTTCCCAAAGTGGCCTAGGTGATATTTGTCCAAGTTGATGCTGTGATGATGCCAGCCACCAGCATTACCTTGGCCTCCAGGGTGCTTCCTGTGTGTGCAGATGCAGCTGTGGCCGTGGCTCGTGTGGCCCCGAAGTTTCCGGGTCTTCTTCAGTCTGGATGGCATGTTGGTGGCTGAGAAGCAAGAGGGCAAAAAGTAGCAAATTTAGTGTATTATTAAACTACCACTTAATGCTGTACATATTTTCTACCACAGCCTTTAAGATAACAAAGTTAACTTTGTATTTACTAGGGAGATCGGTGAAATTTTATGCCAACTTGGAAAAGCACAGGAATCTGTTGTTTTACTTTTTAAAATCTGAAAGAAAAAAAAAAAACCGCAAAGCTATGAAAATTTGTGTTTTTACTTTTCCTCATATAGTAACTCATTTATAAAGAAAAATAGATGAGCCCTGACTGATAGCACAATGGCTAAGGTGTCAGCCTGCAAATGCAAAGGTCGCTGGTTCGAATCCCCAACCAGGTTGCAAGCCAGGTCTCCAGCCAGGTCCGTAGCTGGAGGCAGGTGAAAGGCAACCATACATTGATATTTCTCCCCCTCCCTGCCTCTCTCCCTTCCTTTCTCTCTGGAAATAATAAATAAAATCATTTAAAAACAAGCGAACAAAAAAAATAGATGAATGATACATATGTAGAGCAGTTTGGAATATGTGTATCTTTTGGTATTCAATGTCTTAGACCTATGTGTCAATATTTTATATAATAATTTATGTTCATAATGATATTAAGGTGATAAGTTTAAATTGCATTATTAAATAGGTTAAATGATATATGCTGCTGTTTCATTAGTCATTTCATTATATCATAATTTTTGGAAAATTAGAGGAAGTTAATAGTTATATATGATAACTTTTAATTAACAAATGTATTTTTAATCATTTTAGGTAAATAGGAGGCTTTGTGTGCCTGTTCTGACTTTTATAGTAATAATATTTCTTCTCATTTTCTATATTAAAAAAAACATTGAATTTAAGAATATAAAGTTACCAGTTGTCCTATTTTTTGTCTAGTAATTACAGATTTTGATACTTATTTTATATTTTTTGGAAGTATTGACCCTAAATAACAACTAATAAGAAATTATGCCAAAACCACTTGTTTTTTAGTGATATTACTAAGAAATCATAATTTTTATACAAACATGCATGCACACACACATACACAAATACATGTGCTGCCAAATATAGGAGCATTTATTGATATATCCAGTTTTACAACCAAATTTAAAATAATTTGTGGCATTTTTTAATTGCCATTGTTCTCTATTAATTTTGACTCCATTCGTATTTGTAATATAATCACTTTATTATCCTGTGTTTTTTCTAAGTCATATAATAAGCCCAGTTTTGAATGATGTCATAAATTATTAAAAACCTTTACTAGTAAAAACTATTAATGGATGGAAGGAAATACCCTAATAATTTAACAACTTTGCTTACATATCCATTATACATATATATTTCCTATTTTGAATCATAACTTAGTTTTTAAAAGCTAATATATTTGTTTTTTTTAACAATTAGAATAATTAAGACAAATAACACTATTAGTTGGCTTTCTCTTGAGTACTGTTGAATTTTGTTGTTTGATCTTTGTAAATGGAAAAGCTGAATGACAGTATTCTGAAAGTAAGGACTCATTTGAACTGGAAATCATGAAGAACTATTGCCCAGCGTTAATAGTAGTCAATACATAGTGTTTATCTTAATTTTGGAATATAAGCATAAATTGGTTACCCAGGAAATTTTTATGTGGCCTATATGTATATTATATATTTGGATATAAACTACAAATTATACGCTATTGTGGCTTTTGTACATACATGATCAATTAAGTAGGAAAAAGTTGATTAAGAAGAAGAAAATGATTTTTTTTTTAATTTAGAAAGGTGTTACCAAAGATGGCTGGAACTGCATTTCTTGCCCTGGTGTTTTAACTGCAGAAGGAAAATGCCACTGTCCCACTGGCCATATTTTAGGTAAGAAGTCAATTTCTTATGAAATAGTAACACATCTTCTTTTGTGTTTGTTTTTGATAAGGATATTAATTAAATACCATGATTACTCCTTAACACTATTTTTTATTTCCGTTGTTCAAAATTTAATGTTTGAGATAGCAGCAGGCATTAAGAAGATAAAAAAGCCCTGCTTGATTTCTAAAAATTCTTAATTCTTAAAAATGTGAGATTAAAAAGGAGATGAGCCCTGGCTGGTAGCACAGTGAATAAGGTGCCAGCCTGCAAATCCAAAGGTCACTGGTTTGATTCCCAGCCAGGGCACATAACCAGGTTGCAAGCCAGGTTTCCAGCCAGGTCTGTAGCTGGAGGCAGGTGAAAGGCAACTGTACAGTGATGTCTGTCTCCCTCTCTGCCTCTCTCCCTTCCACTCTCTGAAAATAGTAAATAAAATCTTAAAAAATAATAAAATAAAATTTTAGTAGATACTATCAAAAGCTCTCTAAGTTGCATAAACTTAGCAAAAGTCTGTGAAAATGCTTGTTTCTCCATACCCATAATAGGAAAGTTTTTGAAAGTTTTATTTATTTATTTTTAGAGAGAGTGGAAGGGAAGGAGAAAGAGAGGGAAAAAAACATAGACCACATGCCCCCATTGGGGACTTGGCCCACAACCCAGTCATATGCCTGACCAAGAATCAACTGGTGACCTTTTGGTCTGTGTGACAACACACTGAGCCACACTAGCTAGGGCACAGGAAATTTTGAAGAAAGAAATACTAATTTATTGTTAATGAGGATTTGGAAAATTAATTTCTGTATTATCTTTATGTGAATGGGGAAGTTTTCACTTTCCTCAATTACTGAGATACTTAACATGCCTTTAATGCAAATAAGGTTTTGAGAATTATTAGACTTACTAGTGGGTTTTACTAAGTATATACAGGCTTATATGTTGACTGAGTTACAATTTAATTTAATTTTTTAAATTGTTTAGTGGAAAGAGATGTAAATGGAGCATTGTTGTCTCAAGCAACTTGTAAACTCTGTGATGGAAAGGAAAACTCTTTTACAGTAGCAAATGCTTTAGGAGACAGGTAAGCAGTGTGCTGTGTGTTGTCTCTATTAATATCATTTTATATTTATGGAGAATCTGTGCCTTTTTAAGTGCTTTCCTATCATACCACTTGCTTCTCACAACAACCCAAGAAAGGATAGAAGTAGATACTAACAGCTGAAGAAGCTGAGGGCTAGAATAGGGTTCAAATGCTGTCTCTTATCAGTTGTTTGACTTTGGATAGCTGAATAACTTAGTCTACTTATCTCTAGAGTGGGGCCATCTCACTTAGTTCATAGGCTATTATCACAACTTAGAAATAAATATGTTAAGTTGCCAGCATAGTGCTACAGAGTAAGTGTTCAGCTATTTTTGTTTGTCATTATATAATTTGTATGTACTCTGTAATAAAGTGCATAGTACTTTATAATAACTTCTGTTTGCAGCGTAAGTACTACACACCAGGTACTGTGCTTTGTGTATTACATTACATATATTATTATGATAACTATAATAATTCAGGTACTCAATTACAGCCCTGTTCTTTTATCACCTCCTCTTCCCCCTTCGTGCACGCGTTACATACACACCAAACACACAAGTGCGTACACCACTCCCTCTAACTCAAAACACATGATTATCATTTGAACTCTAGTTTTAAAGGCTATATGATGACTTCCTTTTAAGCACAATTTTCCCTTCAGTTCTCAAGTTTAAGATAGAAAATACTTGAGCAGCCTCTTCTGGGGATGCTTAGTGTTAGATCCTCTTTTCTTTCAGGCTGACCAGCATTGTAGTGCACAGGTATGGACTACTGGGCTGATCCTCATTTCTGTCCCTTCAACACCTATCTAAGGCCATGCCCTAGCTCCTTCTTGCTGTGTCTTGCAAGTAATGAATAGCCACTTAAAGCCATCAGTGTTCCCATTTGTCCAATGCCCTGCGTTCCTTTATATTATTCATTAATGAAAAACATATTTTCCTAACGAAAAACAAAGATCGTGAATAGACTTTAGGTTTGATAAGGAGTAGATACATGTCTCTTCAGCATGTGTTGCCTTTTTGCTTTGTGGCAGACTAAGGAAAGTACATGTGTTGCTGTAAGTACTTATACAAATGGATTGGGTTTCATTTATATGAGTTGGTTGAGCTCTCTTGTTAATTGAGTGATTTAACTACCTTTGCTGTTCAGTATTATTTATTCTTTATAATCCATGTGGTTTCAAAAGAATACTCTTCTATTTAAAAAAAAAAAATTATAGATAGATTCCAGAGGAAGAAAGAATGGGAGAGAGAGAGAAACAGCAATTGGTTGCCTCCCTCATCTGCCCTAACTAGGGACCTAACCCACAACTTAGGTATGTGCCCTGACCAGGAGTCGAATCCAAGACCTTTTGGTGAATGGGATGATGCCCCAACCCACTGAGCCATGCAAGCTGGGCAAGAATACTGTCCTATTATTGGTTAATTGTATTTGTTTATACTTTGCCTTGTAATACTAAAAGTGGTATAAAACTATTCAAATCAGTGTTCATAGTTTTAATTTGTTCACTTATTATAAGTAATTGCTTAGCTGAATGAGTCTAATCTAGTGTTTAGAAGATTAAGTTCTTAATTACATTTACATTTAGTATAACTCATTAGCATTTAAAAATTATTTTTTGTTTTATTGACAGGTGTGTCCGATGTGAGCCAACATTCATTAACACCAATAGGTCCTGTATGTGTTCAGAACCTAACATATTAGTAAGCCTAATTAAATTGATAAAGTATATATTCTAAATTAAATTGCTTATACTATTCTATAAATGGTTTCATATATTCATTCATTTATTTTTTAGACGGGGGGATTATGTTTCAGCAGCGCAGGGAATTTTCCCCCACGTATTATTTCAACTACACGTTATGGAGAGCATGTGAGTACATTTACATTTTTTGTTTCGTTGTTAAGAATATTTCTGCATTTCTCTGGTAATTAATTGAGGACTAAAATCACTTTAAAAAAGAAATGATCAGTCTACAACACATTAGACTAACTACTTGGCATTATAATTTATAAGTTTAGCTACTGTCTTCTCTTTGTGAACTCATTCCTTTTTCAGTGACTCTTGGACTGTTAAGGCTGAAAGGGTCCATTACAGATCCTATAAAGAATGCCGCTAAAAGCACCAGAGACTAGATTTCAACCCTGGATTTACCTACCAGTCATTGGCTTTGTATCTTTGGACTTAGTTAACATTTCTAAATTGGGCATTTCTAACATTTTGTAAATTGGGCATGATAACATCTACCTCACAGTGCCTCTACATGGTAGTCGACAGAGAAATGAGAATTATTTACATTAAGGCTGTTTCCTCATTTATAGATGAGAGAGAGCACGTTGGCAGAGTTAGAGCTTTTGTATCAGATGCTGGTGATGACAACATCAGGGATGCAAAATGGGAAGTAAGTGAATGGTTTGGAACAGAAGAGGCCACAGATACAGGAGAATAGGAGTTAGCTGATAAGCATTGAGGATACTCAGTACGCAAGCAGAGCCAGACAGGCCAGGATCTGGTTGGTAAAATTGTTGATGAATAAGTGGGAACAATTCACAGGGCTGTGAGGATAGCCTTGAGGATGATGGAACCTGGGGTCTTGATGAACAAAGCAAATTCTCTCCTCCAGTATAGTCTTGTTGGGTGACAGTCAAGTACCAAATACTTGCAAAACAACAGAATAAATGCTAACAAAGGGAGCTTGGGATCATAAAATTTGGCTCATTGGTAACAAGATGCATATCTTTGGAGGTATTCTTCTTTGGGTTTGGATTATAGTGGACACCTGTTTGCTTTTACATTTGTAGGTGTTCAATTTTCACTTTTTCCTTTCAAAATAAGTTGAGATGATTTTGCCAAAAGTCTCATAATATCTCTTTTTCTCATTTGGTCTCAGACCACCAGTCATTTAGGTTCTGTCCCTTTCAGTCTCCTCCATTCTGGAACAGGTCCTCAGTCTTTCTCTGTCTTTTTTTTAAAAACAGGTTTTTTATTTCATTATTTTTAGAAAGAGGGGAAGGGAGAGAGGCAGAGAGGGAGAGAGACATCAATGTATGGTTGCTTTTCACCTGCCTCCAGCCACAGACCTGACTGGAGACCTGGTTTGCAACCTGGTTATGTGCCCTGGCTGGGGAGTCGAACCTGCGGCCTTTGGGTTCGCAGGCCGGCACCTTATCCACTGTGTTTCTCTGTCTTTAATGAACCCAATAGTTTTGAAGATTATAGGTTTTATAATCTATAGGATGATCCTTGACTATGTCTATCTAACTTGTCTACAATTAGAATATGCTTGGCAGGAAACCACAAAAAAGATGGGGTGCCATTCTCAATGCATCACATCACATCAAGGGGACACATGATGTCCGGGATATCCACCTGTCCCACCACTGGTGATGTTAACCTTGATCACCTGCCATAAAGCCACCATGTCTGCATTATCATTACTATTTTCCTTTGTAATTGATTGGTATTTTTTAGGAGACTCTCCAAAATTATGCTGCTTCTTCGTTAACCCTAACTTAGTAGCTTTAGTATCCACTGATGATACTTGCCTTTATCAACCACTGCTGTGGTGGTTGCCAGATCTTCTCATTATCCTTCCACATTTGTTAGTTAACATTCTACTACAAGGAAATATTATCCTTCTCATTTATACATATATTTGTTTATTAATGACAATATGGATTCATGGGATCCTGCTTTATTTAGTTGGTTTTAATCCATGTATTTATTATACAATACATGTATTTATTTTAATACTCAAACTGGCCTAAATTTGGCCAATAGAAGCCCCTTCTATTTTGGCTCCTATGTCTTTTTTTGACATGTCCCCATCATTCTTTAATCATTTCCTTACTTTATGGCTCAGCAAGATTTCTAGGCTCATCTTGTACTTTTTCTGCCTTACCCCAGCAAGGTAAGGAGTCAATCATTTCTCTAAGGAGCTTTTAAGAATAATATTTAGAAACCAAGATTACTACATACATTTAGTATGCCTTCTTAGCAGATATATAGAGATGTAGATATATCTGCTTCAGTATTAATCTTGCATATATATTAAACTAAATGAGTTGATACTGATACTTTCAATTTCAAAATGATAGCTCAGTTCTTTTTAGCCTTTCATTTTGACAGTAGTGAATCTTTTGACACTATCCTTTCTAGTAGAGAGAAACCTAGGCCTTGTCCTCAGTTTACCCATTTGCTCAACTTAACAAAGCCCTCTTCCACACCACCTTCACATCCTTCCTTTCCCCAACCTGTGTGCAGTAGATCCATTGCAAATTACTCAACTAGTAAGGGAAGGTAGTCAGGCAAAGGCTATTCCAATCTTAAAGTTATCTGATTCAGTTAATGTATTTTATTTAAACATACCAGTCTTGAGCACTGACGCTTTTCTGAGGACAAATTTGCAGTTCCTAACTTTAATAATATTTTACTAAATGTTATAATATAATAGATTCTATGTAGCCAATGTATGAATCATGTCAAAAAAATGTAGTTAACCCTGGCTGGTGGCACAGTGGATAAGGCGCTGGCCTGCAAACCCAAAAGTTGCTGGTTCGATTCCTAGTCAGGGCACATAACCAGGTTGCAAGCCAGGTCTCCAGCCAGGTCTGTAGCTGGAGGCAGGTGAAAGGCAACCATACATTGATGTTTCTTTCCCGCTCTGCCTCTCTTCCTTCCCCTCTATCTGGAAATAATAAATAAAATCTGTTTAAAAAAAAAAAAAAGGGAGAAAAAGAAAATGTAGTTAAGATGGTGTAACTTTCTTGGTCTGTTCCTCAATTTTGCTGATGAAGGAACTCAGTTTTATCAGTGAACTTGTAGGTCAGTCAGGTTCTAAGGAACCAGGTCAAAGTAATTTAACTCATAAGAAATTAGACTACTAAATAGAATGCACGTTTATTAGTTTGTGTAGCAAATGTAGTTGCCAACTAGACTAAAATATTTGTATGGACATATAACAGTACGCTCTTCCCAATTTGAAAAATGTACTTAGAACATTAGAGGTCAGATGCTTTCTTGAATAATATAGAATTGAAATGTAATTAGTTTCGTATAATTTTATAAGTAAGGCATCCAGTTATCCGCTAGGAATATCCCTGCCTATCAGTAAAGAATTTGAATATATTCACATATATATGGGTTATATAGAGTCTTCCCATTCTCTTTCCCTGAAGATAAGAATGCTGATCTCTCTTGCTTTGGTTTTTCTGCCCAACTTTTATTTTGAAATATTTAAAAATTGCTGAAAAGCTGAAAAAATAAGACAATGACTATACATTCAGTGTATCTTTTACCTGGGTTAACCAGTTATTGATGTTTGACCACATTTGCCTTATCTCTCTCTGTGTATACAAATGCATGTATACATATGCACATATTTTTTTTCTGAGCCACTTGAAAAATAAGTTATAGACATGCAACATTTTCCTTTTAAGCACTTCATTATGTAGTTCTTAAGAAAAGAGGTATTTTTCTGGCATCATACCTAAGAACTTTTAAATTAATGTAATAAATTAACTTATATACTTGTTTCAATAATGTGGTCTATCCCCCTACACCATTTAGGGGAATGGGGTGGCGTATAGGATCCAATTAAGGATCTCACATTGCAATTAGTCTTTTTATTTCTTTAATTTAAAATTGTTTTCCTTTTTATTGAATTTATTGGGGTGACACTGGTTAACAAACTACATAGGTTTCAGGTGCACAATTCTGCAACACATCATCTATATATTATGTGTTCATCACCTTAAGTCAAGTCTTCATTGCAATTAGTCTTTAGTTTTTTTTAATTTAGAACAGAAGCTCTTGCTCTTTTGCTGGAGGGTTTGTTTGCTTTTACGTTTTTTTTTTTTTTCTGCTTTAATGAAATTTACTCTTAACATAGTCAAGGCCAGTTTTATTGTAGAGTGTCCCACGGTCTGGATTTTTCTCATTAAATTCAGTGAAATACCTTTAAGCAAAATTGTAAGTGTTGTGTATAGCTCATTGAATCAAAACAATGTCATATTGTCCAATTATTGGTGATGCTAAATTTGATTGCCTGGTGGTATCTTTCACTCCTCCTCATTGTAAAGGTACTGTGATTAATACGCTAGTCTGAGATTTTACTTTGACACGATGTAAACATCCATTTTAGTAGCCATTGATGAGCCTTGCCTGAATCAAGGAAATTTCAAAATGAATTTACAATTCTATTACTCTCTTTCTATTTATCAGTTAGCAGTCTTTAATAAACAGCATTTTATTTCTGTGCTTTTATTTTTTGCTCTACTGTAAACTCATAGAATCTTTGTTTATTCAGTGTGTTATAATGTTACTGTTATTCTTTTTAAAAGTTCAGATTGTCCCAGGATTGTACTTCCTTTTGAGGTAGCACCTATGGTTATTTTGACATGTCTCCATAAGTCTTTAGACACTACCTTGGTTTCTCTATTTTATGTTCCAGGCTTAACCAATGTAATAATAATTTTAAATAGCCCCATAATACTCTTGTGTTAAATTTAATCTTCATTGAATACCTAATTTTGCTGTTTTTAATAATATTACTGTCAACCATTTTAGGCACATAGTTTTGTTTTTTCTTTTGGAGAGATTATTTTCTTAAACTTCCTGTTTCAAAATTCCTAGGTTCTCTCTCTCTCTTCCTTCTGCCACCCCCATGATATGAATGTTTGTATATTTGCCTGAAGTTGTCCCAGAGGCTCCTTACACTATCCTCACTGTTTTGGATTCTTTTTTCTTGTTGTTCTGATTGGGTGTTTTTTGCTTTTTATATTCAAAATTGCTGATTTGATTCTCAGCTTCATCCACTCTACTATTGAGTCTCCATAAATAGTTGTTTATTTTAATTAGTGTGTCCTTCATTTCTGTGTTTTTTTGTTTGTTTTTTGTTTCATTTTTTTATTTTTTATTTTTTTTGCTGTTGAGGTTCTCACTAAGTTCATTCTTATAACTAGCATTTTAAACTCTGCATCTACTAGATTGTCTCTATTTCGTTGAGTTCTTTTTTCTGGGTTTTGATCTGTTCTTTCATTTGGGCCATATTTCTTTGTCTTCTCATTTTGGAGGCCTTCCTGTGTTTATTTGGGTAGAGCTGCTACATCTTCCTGTCTTGTTAGAGTAACCTAATGTAGTAGGTATCCTGTAGGATCCAGGGACATGGCCTCACTTATCATCTGAGCTGGGTACTTGAGATGCATCACCATGTGGGCTGCGTACACCTTCCTGTTATAATTAAGCCCTGATTACTATTGGGACATTCAAAGTCAGTCACCACCTGTGTTCTCTAATGGGCCATGCTGCATAAGCTACAAAGTGATCTGTGGATGGCTGCCGCTTGTGCTAGGCTTGGAGGTGCCCAAGCTGTGAACCAAGGCTGGCTGCTGCTAGTGCTGGGCCTGCGGCCACTTAGTCAGAGTGACAGTACTCACTAAGGCCAGATGCTGCTTGCCTGAGAGCATTTCGAAAAATCTGAAGTATGAGCCAACACAAACCATACATATGGAAACACCACTGGAAACAGCTTGGGTGGGTCAGAAAGTTGAATGTGGCGGGGCTTCAGGAAATCACCAAGGTGGGGCAAATAGTATAAGCCAGGCTGATGTAGTCTCAGAGCTGCTGCTTGCTGGCTCTTTGGGGGAAGGGCTCAGAAGAGGAACAACAGCCTCTGCCAGCACTTCTCCTGGGAGATAGGTGCCTCCTTCTCTTGCCCTGAGGCCAGACAATTTACTTCCTCCCAGTTTGTATCTGGTACCTTTCAATCTGCTGCCCCCAGCACTGAATCTCAGAGCAAATGAGTTTGAGTAGGTCTATGTGTAGACCCTTTAAGAGGAACTGCCTGGGACTCAGAAATTTTGGCCTTCCACAAACTCAGTCCTCACTGGTTTTTACAGCCAAAAGTTACGGGGACTTATTTTTCTGATACTGTAACCCTAGGCTGGGGGCCCTGGTGTGGGGCTAGGACCTTTGCTCCTGAGAGATGCTCCTGATTGTTATCTACCACACATGGGTGTGGAACCAACTTATTCTTCATCTCCCTTCTACCAGTCTGGATGTGGTTACTTTAATTTTGTAGTTATAGGATTTACATTCAGCTCGATTTCTGGCAGTTCTGACCGATGATTGTTCTGTAGTTTGTAACTTTGATATGGTTATGTGAAAAGGCAAGCCACGTTAACCTACGCCACCATCTTGACCAGAAGATTAAAGTCTAGTTTTTTAAATCACATTGAGAAAATGTTAGTCTTTTCAATTCAACCATATGCATGTTAACATCTTTCTAATATTGTAGTATTAAAGAACCTTTATTTGAACATAAAATTAAAATTCATCTTTTTGTTTGAAGGGCATATCTCTTACTTCAGAATGGTTTACAAAGTATTTGCAATCATCAGCAACTGCTTGTTGGGTAAGTTTGGGTTTTTTGTTTGTTTTACTTATTGATTCAAGAGCGTGAGAGAGGTATTATCGATTTGTTGTTCCATTTACATGTATGTACCCTGACTGAAGGATCAAACCCATAGGTATCAAGACATATCAAGACGATGCTCTAACCAACTGAGCTAACTAGCCAGTGAGTTTGCATTTTTAAAAGTCATTTTATATCATTTTGAAGAATTGTGCCCTTTTTTCTTCAGTTTATAAAAGTTGTCTCTAAATAGCTGTATCTCCTTAGTCATAGTTTGTGAGAGGAATAAACTCTTTCTGGTAGAAAGAGAATACATGAAGAAAATTTTTTTCATTTCGTGTTTTGTTATATACTAATTGAAAGTCTCTAAAATTACTCAGCTGAAATTTAGTGTTAGGGGACACTGATATTGTTATTTATTGAATTTTTATTTATGCCTACAATATATTAACCCTAACCCTGTTCTTAAATCCGATTTTGTGTTTCAGAAAAAGTCATAAAAAGCTCCTTGTGGAATTATAGTCTTAAGTAAATGTCAGGTGATGCTATTTGCCATGAAGACAAATAAATCAGGATAAAGAATGTAGAGAATGGAAGGGGATGCTGTTTTACATTGGGTGGTCAGGATAGGCATCTTTGAAAGGGTGGTATGTGAGTAGACATCTGAAGGAAGTGAGAGTGAGCCATGTAAAGGGAAGAGTGTTCAATGCAGAGACCTCAGCAGATACAGAGGTCCCAAAGCAGGAGTTATTTGGCTTGCTCATCCTTAATCATGCTTAAGAAACAGGAAAGGAAAGAGTTGCTAGAGCAGAGTAACAGGCAAAGTAGAAAAATGAGTTCAGGGATGAAAGGAGTGGCTGTCATTAGTACCTGGAATTTACTATGAGGGAGATAAGAAGGATTTTCTGCAAAGAAAGAGATGATTGAACTTCAGATTTTAAAAGGATCACTAATGGGGAGTAGATTTTGTTGGGGCAAGGAGAGAAGCAGGGAGACTAGTTAGGAGAGTATTAATCTGTTGAAGGGATAGTACTGTAGAAATGAGATATTCTTTTGGATTTATATTGGGTTGGCCAAAAATTCTGTTTGTTTTTCATAGGATGGCTCTAGCAGCACCTTAGTTGTCTTTAACTTTATGCATAATAATTTTGTTAGATTGTATTGTGATAGCTACCATATCTGCATGCATGCACTTAACCAATGGTGAAATTTTGTGTAGCCATTTTAATATTGAAGATGGACGAAAATAAGCAACATTTTCAGCGTATTATGCTTTATTATTTCAAGAAAGGTAAAAAATGCAACTGAAATGCAAAAAAAGATTGTGCAGTCTATGGAAAAGGTGCTGTTACGGTTCGAATGTGTCAAAAGTGTTTTGCAAAGTTTCATGCTGGAGATCTCTCACTGGACAATTGTGGCTCCACAGTTAGGTAGACCAGTTGAAGTTGATAGCAGTCAATTCGGGACATTAGTCGAGATCAACGTTATACCACATGGGAGATAGCCAGCATACTCAAAATATCCAAGTCAATAAAGTTATTGCTGAAAATGAAAAAATGTGTCTTTTATTTTATGGAAATAGAGACTTTTTGGCTAACCCAATATTTTGAAGGTGGAGCCAATGTGATTTACTGATGAATTGGTATGGAAAGGGAAAAGAAAAAGATCACTAGTGTTTTGACTTGAATAACTGTAAAGATGAATTTTTTTTTCTGATAGGGAAACTGAGAAGTTGGAGAGGCCGAACAAATGATCATATTTTGTTATAAAATAAATTAACTCAAAAAATGGGTTAGAGTTATATGTATATAAGATCTAATATGAAAAGAAAATTTATGAAAAAATGTTTTAATTAGATTCTTTCAAATATAATTATTCTACTTAATAGTTTTTTAATGTCATGCTTTAAGTTTCTAGTTAGTTCTTTCAATTGCTTGTCTTTTTATTTGAGCCTAAAATTTACAGTTAAAATATGTGCATTATTCCTCTGCCATATGGAAAGTTATTTTATACTTAAACTAGAGGAAAGGTATCAAAAAGTGAAAGAATACCCAAGAGAAGAATTTGTAGAATAGATAAAATTAAAACCAAGCACAATCTATTATATTACCTTTTCTTAGGGTACAAGAAAAATCTGTTACATTTCTTTGTCATTGTTCTCTTGTAGGTATATGCCAATCTAACAGCTTGCCAAACTCTTGGAAATATGTGCGTGATGAACATGAATTCTTATGACTCTGCCACCTTTGATGCATGTCGACTATTTCAGTTTGTCTTTGAAAATACTGCTGTACTGCACACTGTTCATTCTATTTCATTTTGGTAAGGATATTGTGATTGGTGAACTGTCATTTTGACCAAATTCAGTGCAGTTACTTTCACAAAAATACAAGTGCTGCTTCCCCGTTATTAAAACAATTCTAATTGTTTGTAGGAGACAGACTCTTCCATGGCTGTTCTATGGAGATCAGCTAGGATTAGCACCTCAAGTACTCAGTACTACATTTCTTTCTACAAATTTCAGTTTTAAAGGACAAAACCAGGTACCAGCACTATTTTATTAAAGGGTAACTTCATTCTGATTTATAATTTGAAAAGGTAATAAGAATATTACTAGTCATAATTCTTGTTTCTTTACGGTGTTTTTTAAAATGTAATTACCTAAATCTAAGTATCAGCTATACATAGGAACCAAATAATATAGAGTTTAGCTGTCTTATTTGAGTACATATATGCATATGTCTGGATTATGTGATTATGATAACAAGTAGTACCTGAGGAGTTGGGAAGGGTAGCTCAGCTCTCATTACCAAATGTGAAACAATCTCAGTCCCTCTATGTCGCTACATATTTAGGAAGTGTTTTCAAACACAAACGAGGGCTCTGTGCCATTTCCTGAGCACATCACAGGTCCAAATTCTCACCTCCCAACTTTTTGACTTGTAGAATGAATAAATTATTTCCTCCCTTCCTTGGAACTTCCAATTCCTGTTTAACAGGTTTAAAAGGAGCTTGCCTGTTTCTTACTAGCATTGCTCCTCGATTCTGAAACAATAGTTTTTGTGCAAAAAAAAGAAAAAAAAAGAGAAAGAGAAAAGGTCCATTTATTTTAGGTGTATTTAGAGTCGTAGAAATACTTATATTGATTTTGCTTCAAAGTAAAGATAATTGAATTTATTAATTGATCTCTGGGAAAAGACAGTGTCAGCCATCAATGAAAATTTCTTAATAGAATATTGTATTGCTTTTAGAGTATGTGACATTATTTTACTCTTGATTTTTCTTAATCAGAATACAAAACTGAAGTTTGTTGCTGCTTCCTATGATGTAAGAGGAAATTTTCTCAAATGGCAAACTTTGGAAGGTGGTGTTTTACAGGTAAACATGATTCTAGCTAAAGAATTACTAATATGCCTTATTTTTGCCTGAGGAAAAGACTAGTTTATTGCTTGAATGAAGCATCAGTTGCATCCTACATTTGATTTTTGTGTTTGTGCTTTATATTGGAATTTCTTTTTTTTTTTTTTTTATTGGAATTTCTTAAAACCAAACTAAGTTATGACTTTAATTTATAACAAAAATCCTCCCTTAGAGGGACAAAGGGATTAAAAAAAATGTTCCCTTAACTTTTCATACCTTTAATACATTAAATAAGTATTATGTAAAGTATATATTCATGTTGGGACTTGAGAATTCTTACTATAAGCCAACCAGGCATTTGTGAGAAATATTTATCAGTTTTATTCTTTTTTTTTTATTTTTAAATTAAAATTTTATTTCATTATTTTTAGAAAGAGGGGAAGGGAGAGAGGCAGAGAGGGAGAGAGACATCAATGTATGGTTGCTTTTCACCTGCCTCCAGCCACAGACCTGACTATGGACCTGGTTTGCAACCTTGTTATGTGCCCTAGCTGGGGAATCGAACCTGCGACCTTTGGGTTCACAGGCTGGCGCCTTATCCACTATTCTTTTTCTCTAGCTTTGTCCAGACACAGAAATAAGATTAAATGCGGCTTATTCTTTTGGAACAACCTATCAACAAAACGTAAGTTTGAGCTATATTGAACAGTCTGTATTTTAGTTTCATTTTCATGTTAACATAGTTGGAATAATCTGTGAATGTTTTTAATGGTAATGAAGAATTCAGTAATTGACATTTTTTTTTAATCTGGATATAGAAAATCTTAATATGAAGAAAGTGCCTTGTCCTCTTAAGAGACATATTATATATCAAATAGTGTTAGATTTTCATAATCAGTTGTTGATTTGCTGGTAGCGATATAAGTCTTTAAAATGTCTAGTTCTTAGTGTTTTAGAATAAAATAAAAATATTACTATATTTTTAGTGACTAATAAAAATTACTTTCTTCTTCATCAACCCCCAGTAACAAAAAATGCTATCCTTTATGTTCCTCCATACTTTCTTTTTTCCTTCTCTCCCTGACCTTCCTTTTGTTGGTAACCCATTTTGAAATTATAGTACGGTGCAAAGAAACATTATGAGCCATTAAATGTTTACTAGTCTACGAAAATACTTGTTGATTAAATGCATATACACACACCATAGAACAAAACTGTGATTCCAGTTTTCTTAAAGCCATGATGAAAAATATTCTCATGGAAAATACCAGAATAAAATAAACATTTTTAACATTGGTTATGTCTGGATTGTGGGATTACAGGTGATTTTTCTTTTATTAAAATATATTTCAAAAATTTTCTATTGTGAACATGAATTTACTTTTATTATCAGAAATGACTTGTATATTATTTCCAAAAAAAGAAAGAAATGTTAGTACACATCTCCTATAGCCAGAAAATCATTTGTTAAATGCCTCCTGCTGTGTGTTCAGCATTTTATCATTGTTACCTCATCCATGAAATACCTATGTGAGATACATATTCTCTGTGCTTCACAGATGGGGAAATGGTGCTCAGTGAACTTAGGTAATTTACTCAGGGTTTTGCATCAAGTAAATTGTGTAGCCAATGGTCAGTTAAGTTTGAAAACCATAGTTTTTCCATTGAACTTAGTTGCCTCTCAAGTAGTTCACAGCATAGTAGAGAAAACAGCTATATAGGCAAAGAATATGATAAATGTTAATCGATAGATATGGGCAAGGTATCAGGTTGGCACATAGGAAGGGGCATCAGCAGTTCATGAGGCAGTAGAGAAAGACTTCAAACTGTGAGTGATACTTGGACTTAAGAATAAATAGGAGTTTGCCAGGAGAACATAGTGGGGAAGGGAGTGTCAAGCAGAAACCATGCTTTCAATGTTAGAGAGACATAGAATAGCATAGCATATTTAGGAACTGCAAGTAGATTAGTATGAATGGACCATAAACTGGTAGGGAGCAGTGAGAAATAAGCCTGGCTTTGTTAAGGGGGACCAATCATAGCCAGCGTTGTACATCAGGAGAAAGAATTAGAACCTCATCCCATAGGACAGAGAGGAGTTTTTACACTGTTTCACTGCTGTATCCTTTTTTCTTTTCTTTTTTTTTAAGATTTACTTATTCTTAGAGGGGAAGGGAGGGAAAAAGCGAAGAAGAGAAACATGAATCATTTGCCCAGCAATTTACCAGACCTGGCCTGCAACTCAGGCATGTGCCCTGACCAGGAATTGAACCTCCAACTTTCCTCTTCACAGGATAACAACCAACCAACAGAGTCACACCAGTCAGGGCTCGCTGCTGTGCTCTTAACATTGAGAATGAAGGCGTACCCTCTTCAGCTGGGTTGTAGAATAAGAGCCAGGCAGTTCTTTACTGTTAAGTTTTTTTGGCCCTTATTTTTAAAAATCATATTTATAGCCTTCATGTTTTGGAAGGCACATGGAAATGCATATAAACAAGGTAGTTTGAAGATATTTTATGTTATAGCTCTGGCTGTGTGGCTCAGTGGATTGAGCACCGACCTGTGAACCAAAGGGCCGCTGGTTTAATTCCCCCGGTCAAGCCACATGCCCGGGTTGAGGACCAGGTCCCTGGTTGTAGGCACATGAAAGGCAGCCAACCAATTGATGTTTCTCTCACACATTGGTGTTTCTATTCTCTCTCTCCCTCCTTTCCCCTCTCCTCTCTCTAAAAATAAATAAAATTAATTTAAAAAGATATTTTGTTGTATAAAATTAAAGAAAACACTTTTAAAGATAATAAATATGGGGGGAGGGGGGAGGCAGAGGCAAAGAAGGGGAGCAGCTTAGACAAGAACCTAGTATAAAGGAACCATGGACATGGACAACAGGTGGGATTGACTTTGGGGGGAATGGGTGGGTGGGGAGGGGGACAGAGGGGAGCAAAAAGGGGATGGATGTAATACAACAACAATAAAATTAAAAAAAAAAAAGATAATAAATATGCTTTGTAATTTTCATTTGGAATGCTTTTATTTTTATTTTCCAGTGTGTGGTTCCTATCTCTAAGATCTTAACTGATTTTCCCACTCCTATATTTTATGATATATATCTTGAATATACCAGTGAAAATCAACACCAGTATATTTGGGCTGTGCCTGTGTTAAACCTCAATCTTCAACACAATAAAATATTTGTGAACCAAGGTAAGACATCTACACATACCATTCTTTTTCTGAGCTGAACCCAATAAATAAGTCAACCAACTTGAATTTAATAAACTACAGATTACAAGAAAGGTCATAGATTTTCTCTTACTATAACATTTTATATAGCATGCTAAAAAGTAAAACAATAAGATTGCAGGTATGTTTAGAAGTTTTTATAAAATGTGTCAGGCTTATTGTTTAGCAGTTATATTATTGCTAAAAGTATGTTGTTGAAAAAATTAATGGACTTGTAAACTGGAGCTTCTTCAAGTTCTAGAGTTGCTTTTTAGACAAATTAGTTTATTATGTTGTTTCCCATATTATAAAATTCTGCTTATTTGGGTAATTTGCAGGGAAAATTCTTTCAAACTGATGAAAAGTCCAAACAATCAGAAAACTTTCAAATGAGGTAGGGACATCTAGTAGGAATTTTTACAGCAATTGTTTCTTTTGTTTTGGTTTGGTTTGGTGTTTTTGGCAGCCATCTTATCTAAAACAAAATTTACTAATTTGTGTTTTAAATTTATTCATTAAGCTTCTCCTTGAGAGCTATCTAGAACAATTTGAAGGTATTTTTGTAATACCATTTTTTTTCTTTTTATGATAAAAGACAGTGACTCTGGCAAGTGGCTTCTGACTCGGCGCATTTTCTTAGTCGATGCACTAAGTGGACGGGAAAATGACTTAGGAAGTCAGCCAAGGTTAATTCGAATTGCTACACAAATATCACTGAGGTAAATAAATGTCTCATGTACTAAGTTATGGTTGGAGTGTACAACAAATGTTATAAAAGAAAGTGTTTACCAATAATTAGCACATGAAAACAATAAGGACAGCTAAACTGAAACAAGGTTATTTTAGATATCTGTGTAGATTGGTTTATGGCAATAGAGGTGAGGAGCCAGGAAGAGAATTATAACAGAAGCTTGCAGAGTTTTGTCAGAGTTCACAATGTAGGCCTCACTCTAAACCTGCTGAATTAGAATGGGTTGAGAGGTGGGGAGTAAGGTGAATATGAGTGGGCAGAAATGGGTATGTTAGAAAGAGCCTGCCACATGATTGCAGTAGGCAGGCCTCTTACCTTTATCTCCTTTAATAGCTATAGTTTAACTATCAGTAGCCATTAAAGGAGATAAAGGTAAGAGGCCTGCCTACTGCAATCATGTGTTGGCCCTGATTAACTATCAACACCTCTTTCTGTTTAGTATACTTTAATGATGACCTTTATTGTTCCATTCAGTCCTTATTTCTCTTTTCCAGTGTGAGATTCCTGTCTCTAAGACCTTCACCAACTTTGCTTTTCCAGTATTTTATGATGTGTGCCTTGAATGTGCTGATGAAAATCAGCACTATCATCTTAACATTCGTCTCACACTTCAGTATACAGTATTTTTTTTCACTGTTACTTTATTTTGATTTTCATAGCAATCGTATGAGATAGGCAGTACAGAACCTTTGCCTTGTATCTTGCCAAAATCCAAATGTACTATGTTTTTAGCACTCCCTCAAACTGCTAGTGTATTCCTAGTGAAAATTAAATCAAACCGAGTCAGGCCTGACTTGATCCTGGTGAAACCATGCTGGCCCCCGGAGCTTGTCACTTTCCCTTTCAAGCTTACAAACTACATCGCTAATGCATTAAATTCAGCAAAATGTCCTCCACTATGTGCCGTAAACAGCACCAGAACTGACATATTGCTTAGCTAAGAATTCATCTTTCTCTTCTGAAAACCAGGATTTATCTGCATTTTGTATGCTTTATATACCACTTATTTGAGTATTTCTCAAAAATGGTTTATAGAATATCAGTGATTTCATTTGTAAACTTCATAGGACCTATATCAAGAAGAGTGTCTAAATTGTCTCGGAGAGTTTATTTTAATGTTCAAGTTTTAACCACTTAACATAACTTGTGTTTTTATCATTAGTTTATGTTTAACCTTCCCTAGTCCTTATTAACTGGTTGGCTCTAAGGTTTCCCAAACTGTCCATGTTAAAAAGGAACAGTATGTTAAATAATATGTTTTAAGGGCCCAGATGTACTTAATAACAAGAAGTATATTTTCTTTTAAACAGCATCCGTCTTGTACCCAATACAAAAAATGGAAATATCTACCCTCCCTTAATTACCATTGGCTACAGTGACATTGATATCAAAGATCCCAATAGCCAGTCTGTAGAGGTGAGTTGCTTACTAATCAGCGCCTTTATATGCATTAATATGGGATGTAGCTTACATTGCAATCAAAAGGCAATTAGTCCTTTTTCAAGTTTTATATAAACACTATTCTTTATATAGCCAAGTCTTAATTATTTTTTACTAATAATGGTAAGAGTTGAGTTCTTAGGCATCCTGATTATTTAAAAAGCAAGAATTAAGTTTTTTAGTAGACAGCGTTACCAGTAGGTGGACATCCCTATTCAGGATGCTAGGGTATTCTGCAGTGCAACGTCTGCTGCTGTTCTCTTCGGCCATCTTGCTTCTTTTAAGATTTTGTCTCCTTCCTTGTCTTTTTGTTTGAGTCCTTTACAGGACTCAAACTTTACAGTGGACAGTGTTGCCCACTTGAAGATACACTTCCAGAAAGAGATTAAAGTGATCAGCGTTATATAGTAATGTTAAAATGAACTAAAGAATGTTGTTTGAACCTGCAGCCAAGTTGGCTTTCTACCACTCCCCCAGTTTGGTTAAACTTAACCACAGAACTAAAGGCCTCCCCTGCTGCAGGGTCTGTACATGAAAGAGAGACTATTACACCTTAAAGACAGGCTATACTCAAGAGAATGAGCCTGGAAAAGGCTGAACCATTCATACTTAGTTCCTTCTCTCAACTTTACCCAACTAGTAAAGTATCTCTGCTTTGAAGAGAGGTAAATAAGAAAGGGATAGAGATCCAAACCAGAGATAATCCTTCTAGAATTTTTCCTCTGATAGCTTAAATGGTTATCCCTTTCCCTCTCTGGAAATATGCAAAATGGAGGGATAAGAATCTCTTTATCTCCAAGACTCACGAATAGCTTTTAATTTCCACTATTTAACTTTTCTAAATTTTAATGTTCTAGTTCCGTCAGCCATTGCTTTTGGCTTTCCTGTTGTGCTTGTACTTGTACTCAGGTGCTATTGGATTTAGGCTTTTATTAAACAAAAATTAGGCACACATCTTTTCTCTGAAAGATTTACACCCTTATTTGTATTACCTAATCCAATATTAAAATCAGCTTGTGTACACCAAAATAAAAGGAGAAGAAAATCCAGAAACATACTTAGTAACAAAAGACTGCCTGGTTTAAAATTTACTGGAGTGATCATTCTTGGGTAACCAAGAGTATATTTATTTTAATATAAAACATATCTGTATCTTTTCTTTAGTACTTTTCTTGTCCAACATATTCCAAACTAAGGCTTGACAATTTGAAAAGGGAAAGATCTGAGAGAATCATGAAACTCTGCTGACAAAGTCTACCTCAAATTTGTTCTAATTGTAGAATATACAGTTCTTTCATTATTTCTTAATCTCATGATAGCTGTTATAAAAATTTGACTTCGGTTTTAAGCATCATCTGTATCTCTCTTCTCTCCACAATGGCAAATGAAGCTTGAGACCATCCAATATAAAATGCCTCATATTTCTTCATTCATACTTCAGAACCTGTGTTTCATTATCCTTCTTGTATCTTATTTCCCTTTCTAAGGAAAAAAAAAAAAAAAGTGTCCTTTCTCCTTTTTAAAATGAATCTACTTGTCTACAGACTTATCTCCACTTTCCTGTTTCAACTATGGGCCCCTTTTTCAGCCACCCTCCCTGTTAGCCCCTTGCTTTTGTAACACCTTTCAGGTTGCCCCATCGTAAAAACAAACCAAAGCAACCAAACAATAAAATGTTTCCTTAATCCTCTTAGCTCTTCAACTTGCTATCATATACAGTATGTTTCCTTGGTTTCCCACCCATTTACTCTTTCATCATTGGCAGACTGGCTCTTGCCATCTTGCTTGTTTGAAAAACTCTTTCAGTGAAGGTCAGTAATGAATTTTACCAACACTGGTTTTATTTCTTTAGCTCGACATTTGTAAAGCATTTCACGCTGTACTCTTGACCTTGGAACTCCTTATTGCGTAGCCACAGTAAGACTTGGGTATCCTGCCTCTCCTACCTCTCACGGTCCTGTTTCTCTTACTTTTTACTGATTCTTCTTTCTCTTCCTGTCTCTTAATACAGTGGTGTGTCCCTAAGCTTCTTGTTTAGTCCATCAGAGGGTGTGATTGTTGATCTAGCTGCTAAATTCTTGATGTGTGAGATTTCTCACATTCCTCAATTACAGAAACCTATCAGAAAATGAAATATGTTTAGTTTGGATTGACTGCTGTTCATGAACCTAACCCCTCTTCCCTTCATGTGTATTCAAAAGTGTTAAGCAGCATGAACAATTCCCCAAAGGATATCCATTGATGTGTAAGGGTCAGCTCTAGTAAAATTGATAGTCCAAAAATGTGGTTTTTATGGTAAAATCCGGCTAAAAATGTATTTTTATAGTAAAAGATTTGTTACATAGTTTCAGTATGGCTAACTTGCTTTCTTTTAAATACCAGATTTCTTTCTCAGTCAAATATGAAATGAATCAAGGAGAAGCACGTATCCAAACAGATGTGAGTTTATTTTAACCTGTTAAAATATTTACAGTATATTTTTTAATTAAACAATTTTAGATGGACAGGAAAGTTATCAAACTAAAGAGATTTGCAGTATATCCTTCACTCAGCCTCCCTTAATAATAACATCTTATGAAACTATAGTACAGTGATCGTAATCAGAAAATTAATATTGATGTAGTCCTATTAACTAATTTAAATATTCTTTGAATTTCACAGTTTTTTACTCATCTTTTTTTGTTTTAAGATGTGGTCTAGGGTTGCATGTTGCTTTTAGCTGTCACATCTCTTTTTATCTGTAATGGTTCCTCAGTTCTTTGTCTTTCATGACCTACCCTAACACTTTTGAAAATTACTGGTAAATTATTGTGGCCCTCACTTGTGTTTATTTGATATTTTTCCATGATTAAATGTAGTTTTAGAACAAATACCACAGAAAGGATGATGTACACTTGGGTGAATCATATCAGAAGGTCCTTAATGTTAGGATGTCTGATTACTGATATTAACTTTGATCATGTGGCTAAGATATTATCTGCAGAGTTCACTCTATTTTGCCACTTATAATTAATAAATATCTTGGGGAGAGATACTTTGGGATTATGCAGATGTCCCACTTATTATTCTTTGCCCTCTAATTTTAGCATCCATTGATGCTTCTTGCCTGTAAACAGTATTACTGTGGTAGTTGTGTGATGGTGATTTTCTATTTCCATCATTTTTTCTATATTTGTCAGTTGGAATTCTTCTATAAAGAGGAGTTGTTCTTTTTGCCCACTCTGATTTATTTATCTAGATATTTACTTAAATCAGTATGAACTAGTGGATACTTATTTATTCTAGTAATTGTAACCCATTACACTCTGTTTTCTTGCTCACATTGTTCCAGATTTGGCTATTGGGTTCCTTTCAGTTTGGCTCCTCTGTCCTTAGAGCATACCATCCTCCACCAGTTTTTGAGTACTTTCTTACTTTCTATTTATAGTATTTTTGAAATTGATGGGGGAAATTAAATAAATTCCTAAATTTTATTTTGTTTTCTTTAGATTGCTTTGGGTGTGTTGGGTGGACTAGCTGTTCTGTCATCTCTTTTGAAGACAGCAGGGTGGAAGAGGCGCATTGGGAATCCTGTGATTGATTTACAGGTATGGTCCCAGGAGTTTTGGGGTATATTTCTATCTTTGACTATTTTATATCTTTCTAATAAGACACAGCCAAAGGATGAGTAAAAAGTTTGCCTTGAGTTTCTCTCAGGTATATAACTAGAGAGGTTAACGCATACATACCTCTTTTCCCTCTGGCATTTCTGCCCTCCAGTCTGCATTCCCACCTGCAGCGCTGTTCCTGCTTTTTCACACCCTCGCCAGCACTTGCTGTTCTTCCCACCTTTCCATTCTTTGCCAATCTGGTGGCGTAGTGGTATATCATTGTTGATTTAATTTTTATTTCTCTGTTTACTCTTCATATGCTTCATTGAACATTGTGGTTTTCCTTTCTTTGAACTGCTTGCTTATATCTGTTGCCCGTCTTTCTGTTAGATTCCCAATTTTTTCTTGTTTATTTAGTTATTATTTGCATTTTCTAAATATGAACTGCCTTTTGGTTTTTCATGCTGAAATGTCTTCTCTGTTATCTTATCTATGCATTCATTTGTTTAACAGAAAATCTTAACTTTACTATTGTCACATCTCAATAGTTCTTCGTATTACAGTATATTATGTGCTTTTCGGATCTTGCTTTAACAACCTTTCCTATCTCAAGTTCAGAATTATATTCTCCCATGCTTTATTCTATTAACTTAGTGGTTTTACTTCTCATTTATTTTTTAAAATACTCATATACTTTGCTTTTATTTATCAGTTATTGAATATTTACTGTGTGCCAGGTACTTTTTTAAGCTTTATATGTATAATTAAGTTGGGTTTTTTTATTTTTTTTAAGATTTTACTTACTATTTCCAGAGAGAGAGGAAGGGAGAGAGGCAGAGAGGGAGAGAAACATCAATGTATGGTTGCCTTTCACCTTCCTCCAGCTACAGACCTGGCTGGAGACCTGACTTGCAACCCAGTTAAGTGCCTGGCTGGGGAATTAAATCAGCGACCTTTGGGTTTGCAAGCCAGCACCTTATCCACTGTGCTACCAGCCAGGGCCTGGTATTATTATTATTTTCCCATTTTTGACAAATGAAATTGTGGCAGAGGTTAAAATTTTTTCTACTCATTTAGTTTTTTTGTTTTTTTTTTTAAAGATTTTATCCATTATTCTTAGAGACAGGGAAAGGGAGAGAGGCAGAGAGGGAGCGAAATATCAACGTATGGTTGCCCTTCACTTGCCTCCAGCCACGAATCTGGCTGGAGACATGGCCTGCAACCTGGTTATGTGCCCTGGCTGGGAATCGAACCAGCAGCCCTAGGGTTTGCAGGCCAGCGTCTTATCCACTGTGCCACCACCCAGGGCTCATTTAGTTTTTATAGTAATCATTTAGCCAATTAAAAACAAGAGAAAAGCAACACAGTAATTTGTCTGTGCTGGGGTAGCTTGCTAACTCCAAAGCCAACATGCCAAGGAATCAGAGGAGGAAAGGGCCTTAGTGTACATTTTGGGATAGTCTAGAAAGGCTTCCCGGAGAAGGGGACTGCATGTTGGTTTATCTGTACACATAGATAGTCACCAAGGTCCCACTGTCTGAGTGCCAGGCACTCATATCAGGTGCTAGGACATGTGATGGTGAGCAAAGACAGACATGGCCTCTGCCCTTGGAGCTCACAGGAGTTTGCCAGAGAGAATAAGGGAAGAATATTTGATGACATAATACCCATTTCATTCCACAAAATATTTGAGATGAAAGTGTAGAATGGCAAATCATTTAGTAGTTGGAATTGGTAGATGAAGCTAAAAATGTTCATTTTGGTCTAGGTTGTGAAGGACCTTGTAGTTCAGGAATTTACATTTTAGTGAAGAGTTATGAGGAAGAGTGACACAATCCAGTTTACCTTTTAGAAGGCTAACTGGTGGTGCTATGAATGATATACTGAGGAGAGAAGGGTTCCAAACTAGGAGAAAATTAGGAAGTGGTTCTAATATTCTTAGATCAAAGATGAGAAGGGTTGAATAAGACAAGGTTATTGAGAATGAACCAAAAATTAAGGACCCCAAAGGTGTCTAGGAGTGGCCAGTTGGTTTAACTGATCCGTGTGTTCATGAAACAAGGCTGTAAGCTTGAGAAGCTGGTAGAAAATATATTACCAAAAGTGATATTGTGAATATGTTGACTATAACATCTGTGCTGTTTTTAAATTGCAGACAGTTATGAAATTCTTGGTATACTATGCTGGTGATCTGGCCAATGTATTTGTTATCATCACTGTGGCAACAGGCCTTTATTGGCTTATTTTCTTCAAAGTAAGTGAGTTTCTAAATTTAACCTGAGTGTCAATGCCTGAATAACTGGTAAGTGTCTTCATAAAGGGGCTATTTTTATTTGGAGATATTTCTGATTAAGCGTATTGGGCAAGTGCTAAACTCACCATCTCATGAGCGTGCTATGTTATTGAGAGCATTACCACTTTCCTCTCTAATGCTTTCTTTGGGCATTAGAGAAGTGATGCCTCGTAAAAATCTTACATGCTTAATGGTGTCATTTTTGCCATAGGCACAGAAGTCCGTCTCTGTTTTACTACCAACACCAGCTCAGGAAGAACGTTTTATTACTTATGTTGGATGTGCATTTGCTCTGAAGGTAAGTTTCAAAGAACAGGTTAAAAAAATGTAAAGGCCTGCTAATAAACTTGTAGGTCTTTACAATTAAAGTACTTTGAAACCTTTGGTGAGATACCTGGTCAAGGTGACAGCATAAGTAAACACAGTTCACCTCTTTGCACAGCCACATCAGAATTACAACTAAATTATAGAGCAACCATCACACCAAACCATCAGAAATTGAGTTGAATCGAAGTCTGACAACTATGGAATTAAAGAAATCACATTCATCCAGATGGGTAGATGGGGCACAGATGCAGAACAGGTTGGTCCCATAGCCACATGTGGTGGATAAAGATTCAGAAGGGATATCTCAGGAGCAAGGAGTCCCAGCCCCACACCAGGCCCCCCAGTCCAGGGTTCCACTGCCAGAAAGGTAAGTCCTCATAATTTCTGGCTGCAAAACCAGCAGGAATTGAATCAGTGGAAGAAACTTCTAAAGTCCCAAGCAATTTCTCTTAAAGAACCCACACACGGACTTATTCAGACTCACTCCATATACAGGGAGAATCTGAAATGTCTGGCAGCTTTCTCCCAAACAGAAAGGTGGACAGAGCCACAGAGCTGACAAGTGGGTGCCATATCTAAGACTCCATCAACCTGGCTAACGCTTTTTCCCACTCTGGAGACACTCTGAGGCTCTGTCCCAATTTGAAAGGATACTCTTAAAAGTACTCTAAAAGTACTCTAGCCCTGGCTGGTGGCTCCGTAGATAGGCACCAGCCTGTGAACCCAAAGGTCGCTGCTTTAATTCCCAACCAGAGCATGTAACCAGTTTGCCAGCCAGGTCCTTAGCTGGAGGCCGGTAAAAGGTAACCATACATTGATGTTTCTCTCCCTCTCTGCTTCTCTCCCTTCCCCTCTCTCTAAGAATAATAAATAAAATCTTAAATACATATATATATATATATATGTATATACATATATATATATATATATACACACACAATTTTAAAAAACCTTTGGTGTAGAATTTAGATTCTAAAAACATGAATTACTGTATTTTACATAGGAAGTCTACTTTTATGTATAATAGTTTATTCTGAAAATCTGGCTAAAATAATTTTTCCTAAGAAGCCACAAACATGTTTGAATTAACATGAATTATAGTTAATTTGATAAAAATAATATTTCGTTATATGACTTTCTTCTTTAAAATCTAATGATGCATTCACAACAGGGACAAAATGCCTTGAGGCATGAATTTTGTTTCTGCTAATTGAGAGCAGAAGGTACTGAAATCGTAGAATTTGTTTTCTCTGTCTCCATATTTTCTTCTTCCTCTTACTTCATTGTTTGTCAGTGTATATAAAGCTCTTTACATGTCTCCGTGGGAGATTCTAAGCCCATTGTACTGTATTGTGATTAAAACTACTTTTCCCACTGATCTGTGAGCTACCTTGAAGAGAAGAATCATCATATACTTAGATTTTTATCCTTTAATTAATAATGTGTCTACTAGGAAGATGCCTCAGTTTAAACATATTACTTCTATACATGAAAAGTACATATTTCAATGACACATTTTTTAAATCAGAAATTTCAATACCAAAAATAGAGAAAAACACAGTGAAAGCATCTTAAAATTTAATTAGAACAAGCATATTACAGTGGAAAGTATGAAGAAGTCATATGATCTAGAAAACAAAGTATATTTTTGGAAACCTTGGGAAAGAGAGTAAATTATGCCTATATATGCCTATATGAAGAGGAGGCAGTATATCCTTTTTGTCATGTTTGTACTGCAAAGAAAAATGGAAAAAAGGGAAGGTGGAAAATGCTGTGAACTTGGTGCTTCCATCTTATTTGGTGAGCTTATAGTGATTCTAATGCTACAACTTTTGTCACTTGTGAAAATTATATATTACGATTGCAGTATATTTGTTTTAAAATAATTAGTATGCTTTCTTAAGCTGAATGTGAATGATTTTAGGTGTTTTGCTTGTCATTCTCAGATTCTGCAATTCTTGCATAAGCTCATATCCCAGATTACCATTGATATATTCTTTATTGATTGGGAGAGACCAAAAGGAAAGATTCTTAAAGCTGTTGAAGGTAACTGAAATAACCATTTGTACCAAAATTCTTTAGTTACCCTTGCAGAGTAAAAAAGATGAAACCCTTTTATACATTTTATCTCCCTGACCAGGTGAGGGTGGTGTCCAGAGTGCTACTGTTCCTGTAAGCATATGGAGAACATACTTTGTAGCAAATGAATGGAATGAAATTCAGACTATGAGAAAAATCAATCCACTCTTTCAAGTGCTTACCGTCCTCTTCTTTTTGGAGGTATAAACTATTTGACATAATTGTATACAACTAACAAGTACCTCATAAATGTTCATTGAATTTAATTCCAGCTAAGGTTTTATGTCAGCAGAAGTTTTCTAAAGGTTGAAATATTGGTCAAGCCATTAAAAGAAAGAGTGGCTTTTGAAAAATCATGGTAAAATACACGAAACATGAAGTTTACCATCTTAACCATTTTTAAGTACACAGTTCAATAATGTATAAATGTAAATTCACATTGTTGTGCAAATTATTTCTAGAACTCTTTTCATCTTGCAAAATAGAAATTCTGTTACCATTTCATCAACTCCCCATTCTCCACTTTCTCCAGCCCCTGAAAACCACCACTCTATTTTCTAGCTCTTTGAATCTGATTATTCTAGGTAAGAAGTGGCTTCTAAACCATTGGTTTGTAGTGAAATTTCCTGGGAAAGCTTTTGCAAAATACCTGTGCCTTGCCTCACCCTCTAGAGATTATATTTGATTCAGTAGCTCTGGGGTGAACTCAGGTATCTATCCATACTTTGAAAAAGCCCCCTCACTCTATGATTCATATTTTTACTCCTGTATTAGAACCACTATTATAAGTTTGAAGTGTTCCTACAAGTTATAGTGAACACATACTATGAACTGTATTCTATATTAAGAGCTGAACAAAACATAATGAATAAGTGACCTTTACAGTTATGTCATGGATCTGGTTAGCATTATTAAAATAATTATTCAATACTGTATATGGGACTGAAATATGGAAACCTATTTTGGATAATAGATTTTCTCAGAAATTATTAACTCATGTCTATCTGTCTGCCTTTTTTCCTTTTGCCTTATTTCCCTCCTTTCCTTTTTTAAAGCCAAGATAATATGTGTGTCTCTAGGACATATGAAGACTTGTCTCAAAATTTTATGTATAGTATTATTTTTTTTAAGTTTAAAAGACATTACATAAGAAAGAATTTATATTCAAATAAGTTGGGAAAATACTGGAGTCAATGAAGTCGTGGATTTTTTTATCATAAAAACTATTTTGCGTAGTGCCTAGCATATGTTAAAGTCTCATGAAATGGTTTTTTATTGGTAGTCTACTGAAGAAAGTTCTATTCTTGTGACAGAAATTTTTGAGCTTTGTCAGTGTATCTAATAATAAGGTTATATTTGGCCCTTAATGATATTAAAGAGAATACCAGATAAACTAACACAATTTTTGTAATAAGTACTTTGTAATAAAAAATACTGGATAATTTTTTAATCTTTTTTCTACCTTTTATATGAACTTGAACATTTTCATTTTTTAAGGTAAGGAATAAGGAGGAGTATCTTATTTTCCAACTAGAGTAGTTTTCTTCATGTCTGTTTAAATCATTTTTCCTTTTAATTCCAGGTTGTGGGATTTAAGAATTTAGCATTAATGGATCCATCCTCTAGTCTTTCCAGAAACCCACTTAGCTACGTAGCTCCTTATAGCCACATTTTGAGATATGCAGTGTCTGCTGCCCTTTGGCTAGTGATTGGAATAATACAGGTAATGAGATCATACTTCTAAGCAACATTGCCTCTATAATTGTTTACATAACTAATTATCCTCCAGCATTGCTCAAATTCTGATTTCTGTCAATCAGAACAACAATCAAAATAGCTAATTCTTACATGATGTTCTAATCCAGGCACTGTATTAATTAATCACATTCTGCATATTAACTTTCTTAATCTTTTCCATTTATTTATTTGTTTGTCATGTTTATTCCTCAGGGATCCTAAAGATTTCCCTTGACACCCTGAGAATTCCATAAATTTGTCAGTACAAACTTTCACTCCTTCGTTTCCCTAAACTCAACATTCTTCACCTCTTAAGTGGAAATTTATAATTTTTAAACTTTGAATGTTGCTGTTTTTCATGGCCTTTAGAGGTTTTAAAAATATGTACATAGAGTATTTTGGAAAATATTCTCAGTAATCAGCTGCTGTTTCATTTTATTTATTCATTCATATATCCCGGTACATTTTATGTACCAGATACCATGCTGAGCTCAAGGAAGTGCTATAACACAAGCCAAGTTACAAATAGTGACAAGTTCTACGGAAGGCCTAGGCAGGAAGTGAGGCAGCAAATGAAAATGAGGGAGTGGAAGTTAGGAATGGAGGATGGAAGAGACAGCAGGGGCAGCTTTAAATTGGTAAGGTGATGCTCTCTTTCTTTGAAGCACATTTAAGAAGGACACAATGTAAACTTTTCTGATTTATAAAGCTTCCCTTTGTATATTGTTATTCTAGAAAATACTTGAAACTATTCCATTTGAATATTTAGACATCTTTAGTTGAAATAGAATATTTGATATATGCTTTTTATGTGCTTCTCTGTCAGAGAAGATTAATTTGCAAACAAACTTTTCTAATGGCTTTTGGAACTTAGTAATGGGCAGAATTACAGAACAAAACATAAATACAATGGTTTATCTTATATTTTAAAAACACCTTTATTTCTTCCCTTAATGTGTGTCCTACCTTGTTTTAATTACACAGAAAAAGTTTTTAAAATTCAAAATACATCCATCAATGAATCTTAACACAATTCTCAAACCTCCTTCCTTTGACAGAAGAATCAGAAATGTTAAGTAGGATTTTATCCCATGGGAACCATTATAGCCCATTGTATTCTTGGTTGGAACTTCTTTTGTCTTAAGATACTACATTGTGGCTATAAAAGAAAATTAAATCCTAAAAGTGAATAAACATGAACTTGGCTTAATGTTTCAGATCCTGTTCTTTGCTGTCTTTTATGAGAGATTTATAGAAGATAAAATTCGACAGTTTGTTGATTTGTGCTGTGTGAGTAATGTAAGTACTTTCTGACTATCTTGTAAAAGTTACTTTTCCCTTTTTAAAGGTCATGGGCACATTTAGAGAGGCTTTTAAAGTGATTTGGTACAATTGAATTTTTAGTCTTAAATTTTCACTGGTCGTTAATTCCAGAAATAGTTATAATGAGCTACAAGTTAATATTTGCTTATTTTCTTTTTTCTTTGCAGTTTCTTAATTATGAATTCCTTATGCCACAAAATAGTTAATTCAGCTAAGAAAAGTTTTCATATATAAATCCAATTTCTTCCTTTCTTGGAAATATCTTCCATTTCTTTTCCATATACTCTTTTTTAGTAACTTCATTATCTTGTATTACCTTATCATTCTCTTTATATATTTTCTAAGAATTCAACCTTCACTATTTTGAAAGGAAACAGTTTTAAGAAGTTAATTTTCATTGTTTTGCAGATGATTTGCTAATTGCTCCTTACACTTCTCTTTTTATAGATATCAGTGTTTCTGCTATCCCACAGATGTTTTGGATATTATATTCATGGTAGATCAGTACATGGCCATGCAGATACTAACATGGAGGAAATGAATATGAATCTTAAAAGAGAAGCGGTATGAATGTATTGTATATCGTTTTGTTTTTAAGTTGAAAATAGGTTGTCTTTTCTTAATCTAGGATTTGTAATAATATTTTTATTTACATAACCAAATGCACATACTTTATTTTTAAAATAATAACAGTGTTTAGTGTAAACACATACAGTCACAGAAATTACGTCATTGTAACTGTGGTTCTCTAATGTATGGATATTAGGGGGGTTCTCTTTTTTTAGTTGAATTTATTGGGGTGGCATTGGTTCACAAAACTATAAAGATTTCACATGTACAACCCAATAAAACATCTGCACACTGCATCATGTGCACAGCGCCCCAAGCAAAGTCTCTCTGTCCTCATTCCCCCCACACCTTTGCCTGCCTCCACCTAGCCTCTACCGTCCCTCCTTGTGGCTGCCACCACACTGTTGCCTGTGTATATGTGTTATGTGTAGGCGTATTTTTCTTTTTTTTTAAGATTTAAAAAATGTATTATTTTTAGAGAGAGGGGAAGGGAGAGAGGGACAGGGACTTCAATGTATGGTTGCCTTTCACCTGTTTTCAGCTACGGACCTGACTGGAGACCTGGCTGGAGACCTGGCTGGCAACTTGGTTGTGTGCCCTGGCTGGGAATCGAACCAGTGACCTTTGGGTTCGCAGGCCACTGTCATCCACTGTGCCACCAGCCAGGGTGCTAGATATATTTCTTGACTAATCCCTTCACCTTCTTTTACTAGGGTTCTCTTCCCACTTCCCTCTGACAGCTATCAGTCTGTTCCATGTTATCCATGTCTCTGTTTCTATTTTGTTCATCAGTGTAGTATTTTGTTCATTATATTTCACATATAAGTGAGATCATACCATGTTTGTCTTTCTCTGACTGGCTTATTACGCTTAGTATAATAATCTCAAAATCCATCTATGCTGTCACAAAAGTTAAGAATCCTTTTTTATGGCGGCGTAGTAGCTCGTTTTGTAAATGTACCACAGCAGTTTATCCATTCATCTACTGATGGACACTTGGGCTATTTCCAGATCTTGGCTATTATAAATAACACAGCTATGAACATAGGGGTGAATATATTTTTTCAAATTAGTGTTTTGGGTTTCTTGAGATATAATCCCAGAAGTGGGACCACTGGGTCAAAAAGCAGTTCCATTTTTAATTTTTTGAGTAAACTTCATACTGTTTTCCACAGTGGCTACACCAGTCTGTGTTTCCACCAATAGAGCACAAGAGTTCCCTTTTTCCCAAATCCTCCCAGCACTTGTTTGTTGATTTATTGATGCTAGCCATTCTGACAGGTATGAGGTGATATCTCATTGTGGTTTTAATTTGCATTTCCCTGATTATTAGTGATGTTGAGCATCTTTTAATGTCTATTGCCCTTCTGTATGACCTCTTTGGAGAAGTGTCTGTTCAGGTCCTTTGCCCATTTTTTAATTAGATTGTTTGTCTTCCGAATGGTGTTGAGTTATGTAAGTTCTTTGTATAGTTTGGAAATTCACCCCTTATCAGGTTTATCATTTGCAAATATGTTCTGCCATTTGGTGGGTCCCCTTTTCATTTTGTTCATGGTTTCTGTTGCTGTGCAAGTTTTTTAGTTTGATATAGTCCTATTTGTTTACTTTCCCTTTGTTTCTCTTGCCCGAGTAGATATATCAGCAAAATACTGCTAATGAGAGATGTCTGAGATTTTACTGCCTGTGTTTTCTTCTTTAGGATGTTATGGTTTCATGACTTACATTTAAGCCTTTTATCCATTTTGAGTTTATTCTTATGTACAGTGGTCCAGTGTTATTTTTTTTATGTACCTGTCCAATTTTCCCAGCACTATTTATCCAAAAGACTATCTATCCCATTGTGTGCTCTCTCTTCCTTTGTCAAATATTAATTGACCTTAAAGGTGTGGGTTTATTTCTGGGCTCTATTCTGTTCCATTGACCTGTATGCCTATGTGCCTGCTCATATGCTCCTATGACCAGGCTGTTTTGATTACAGTGGCCTTGTAGTACAGTGTGATATCAGGTATTGTGATGTCTAACTTTGCTCTTTCTTAAGATTGCTAAAGATATTTGGAGTATTTTTGTTAGTTTGTTCCATATAAATTTTGCAGTATTTGTTCTAGATCTGTGAAATATGTGATTGGCATTTTAATAGGAATTGTGTTGAATCTATAGATTGATTTTTGTAGTATGAACATATTAATAATGTTAATTCTTCCAATCCATGAACGTGGTGTATACTTCCACTTATTTGTATCTTCCTCAATTTCTTTCTTCAGTGACTTACAATTTTCTGAGTACAGATCTTTTACCTTCTTGGTTAAATTTATCCCCCGGGTCATTATTTTTGTTGTAGTTGCAATAGTAAATGGTATTGTTTTCCTTAATCCCTCCTTCTGATAGTTTATTATTGATGTATTAAAACGCCATCAATTTCTGAATATTAATTTTTGTGTCATGCTGCAAAAACTCATTTTTGTAGATCTTTGCCGAATACATTTATTAGATCTAGTAGTTCCTTGGGGGAGTCTTTAGGGTTTTCTATGTACATTATCATGTCTTCTGTAAATAATGAGTTTTACTTGCTTCTAATTTGGATGCCTTTTATTTCTTCATCTTGTAATCTGATTGCTGTGGTGAGGACTTCCAGTACTATAGTGAATAAGAGTGATGAAAGTGAACATCCCTTTCTTGTTCCAATCTTAAGGGAGACAAATTTAGTTTTTGCTTATTGAGTCTGATGTTGGCTATAGGTTTGTCATATGTCATATTATACTTCATCACAGTGGTTGTAAGAGCAAAAAATGTAAAAAATGAGAATATTAAATAATTGGATTACCTGTACAGTAAAGTCTTAGATAAACATTTAAAGTCATGTTTTATAGAATACTTAATGGCATGGAGAGTTGCTCAGGCTATAATAGTAAATGAAAAAGAAATTGGTATGATCCCAATTTTATGCCATCTATGTACATATCTAGACAAAGGACTGGAAATGAAATACTTTAAAATACCTTCACCTCTAGGTATTGAGATTACAGGTGTTTTGTTTTTTTTTTTTTTTCTTTTCTTTTTCATACCTCTTCATAGTTTATAAATCCTCTGCAGTAGCATGTGTTTGATCAGGGAAGAAACACACAATTTTTAAAAAAAGATATTTACTACATGTAGATTTCCCTTAAGTCTATAGAAAACCAAGTGTTATGCTTGCCCATTAAATTTAGACAAAGAAGGAGAATAGTAAGCTTTAGAGAAGGGAAGTTAAAGGCAAGAGGATCAAGGCAAAAGGACGAGCTGACTTTTAAGTATTGATGGCAATTGGCTAGTTGGTAGAGTAGCATAAAATTTTATGTTTATTGTTGTCAGGAGTCAAGTCATGTCACAGAGACCTGAAATGGATGTCTGATCCTTACATTAACTGTCGGGTCATGTACCACTACCTTATTTTGGAATTAAACAAGTGCTTTAAAAATATTTAGAAAACAGAAAGGATCATAAGATTCGAGTTTTGGGCATGCATTAAAGAGCAATAAAGTTAATCATAAAGAAAGCTAAGACTGTCAGTATATAATGAACTTAGCATGGGTTTTTTTAAAAAAATAGGACAGACAAGTGTAGCTGGTTCACTTCCTAGTTAGGGTACTAGTTGCAAGCCAGGTTTCCAGCCAGGTCCCTAGCTGGAGGCAGGTGAAAGGCAACCATACATTGATGTTTCTCTCCCTTTCTTCCTCCCCCCCTTACCCTCTCTCTCTTTAAAAATAATGCATAAAATATTTTAATTAATTAATTAAAATAGAGCAGAATAAGGGGGATGAAATAGACCTGCAATGGTGTTCGTCAAATAATATAATAAATAAAAGAGGAGAACAGAAGCCTTGGATAATGTTAGAATCTCTTTGTTTCAGATATGGTTTCAGTAGAATTTTAGTTCGCTTCTGAATTTTGTAATATGTGATACCAACTAAAACAAAAAAGTTTTTTTTGTTTGAAACAGATGAAACTTTCATAATCTTGATCTTAATTTAAATCTTTTAACTTTTCAGGAAAATTTGTGTAGCCAGAGAGGTTTGGTACCCAACACAGAGGGTCAGACTTTTCAGATTGCAATTTCTAGCCAGATGAGGCAACACTATGACAGAATTCATGAGACACTAACAAGGGTTTGTATAAAATACAATTAAGATATATTTTGCCAGTATTTCATGTTGTTTAAATACCAAGAATGTAAGACATTTGCATTTATTCTTGTCTCTTTTTCCCATTAGAAAAATGGACCTGCTAGACTATTGAGTTCATCAGCAAGTACTTTTGAGCAGAGTATAAAAGCATATCATACTATGAATAAATTTCTTGGCTCTTTCATTGATCATGTATGTATATCAGCATTTATATTTAAACTAAAATCAAAATGCAGCTTTTTTTTTTTTTAAGTTAGCTAGAAATATTAGTTATTCCTTTAGTCAAGCAAAGTGGTGGACTTAAGAAACAACCTCCCTTTTTTTTATTGCTGCCCAAATTAATACTGTGGCTTAAGAGCAGATTTAGGTTATGTAAAAGTAAAATGAAACTATGCTAACCTATACATAATCTATTAGCATATTGGTGACTACCTTAAGATATGATTATACTAGAATTTTGTTAGCTAGTTACGAAAACCTTACTATATTACTTATTATAGAAATATGTTATGCTATGGTTGTATTTCTGAAAAACATTATAAATTAATTGTCAGTATATCTAGCCTCAGTACTACTAAAGGCACTTGAAAATTTAAATAGTCCAGACAACAAGGGTAGGGGGAAGATATTCCTACAAGAAATTTTGTTATAAAGTCCTATGGAGTAAATTCAGTCTTTCTGAAGAACAGATTTTCTGGTCTAATGCTCATTTTTTGTTTTCTTTTTTTGAAAAATTGGGAAACATTTATTTCACTGCTGTTTTTGAAATGACTGTGACTCTTTGTATTAGGTTCATAAAGAAATGGACTACTTTATAAAAGATAAATTGCTTCTTGAAAGAATTCTTGGAATGGAATTCATGGAACCAATGGAAAAAAGCATCTTTTACAATGGTATCTTTCAACTGCTTTTGTTGAACTTGATTACTATTTTTATTTTATTTTATTTTTAAAAGATTGTATTTATTTACTTTTAGACAGAGGGAAAGGGAGGGAGAAAGAGGGGGAGAGAAGCATCAATGGTGGTTGTTGCCTCTTGCATGCCCCTAGCTGGGGACCTGACCTGCAACCCAGGCGTGTGCCCTGACTGGGAATTGAACCGCAACTCTGGTTTGTAGGCTGGTGCTCAATCCACTGAGCCACACCAGCCAGGGCTTTATTACTATTTTTAAAGTTTGAAAAGAAGTATTTGTAGTTACTAATTTTTATTTTGAATTTATAATTTTACATAAAAATAGGAAACATAATGAACTTCATTAATAACATCATGGAATTATAGTAGTTTTCTGTGTTGCATTTTATTATATCTTGTAGCAAGAAACAAACATAAAAGGTGATTCTTTCACAAGAAAATAAAAAAGCAAAATTTCAAAAGCAATGGCATACATAGAAGAAATAGTAGAAGAAATAAAATACAGACTTTATTGGAATGTACACTCAATAGCAGACTTATGAAACTCTTGAAAATTAACACTGATGACTGATTTTTAATATTTAATTTTCATTTCATACAAATACTTAAAAATCGCAGATATCTGTGTTTGGATTTGACCAAATATAATTTCTTATCATTAAAAAGGTAATTAATGAATGTGCCCCTTTTAATGTGACTGATAAGCTCTTGTATGGCTTAGTGAGAATGGAAATGATGTAACCAGTGTCCTGGCCTAGATCATTTACCTGTGACATCACTGAGTGCCACGTGTTGTGCCTGTACTGGAGCGCATAGACCAGTGATCTCCCTCAGCAGCTTGTTTGGTAGACTATGGTAGGTAGGTATGTGCCTGGGAAAGTAGGGAGCTGCTGGAAGAGATGTGTATGCAGCCACCGCTTACACTGGGTACAGAAGGAGAGTAGAAAAGCTAACCAGACATGGGGTGAAGCTAGACAAGTAAGGTCGCAGGTTTGATTCCTCAGCCAGGGCACATAACCAGGTTGCAAGCCAGGTCTCCAGCCAGGTCTGTAGCTGGAGGCAGGTGAAAGGCAACCACACATTGATGCTCTCCCTTTCTGTCTTTCTCCCTTCCCCTCCCTCTAAAAATAATAAAATCTTTAAAAAATAATAATAATAATAAGTTGCTATTGTCATATGGGAAGGTCAGGGAAAGAGAGGCAAAGACATTTTGTGCAGAAGGGGAAAGAGGCATTATGCACTTAGGGACTTTATGGTTGAAGCCTTGTGTGAAGTAGAACACAGAGAGAGTGCGTGAAAGGTAAAGAGGGCAGAGACCCAACCGCAAAGACTTGGTCCAACACCCTAAGGAATTTTACTTTACCCCATAGAGCAGTGGTTTTCAAAAAAACCTGTTTTTAAATTTTGGTCTCAAAGGAGGTGTGCAGGTTAACCATGGAGATATGAGAAGAAAGTATTAAAATGTCTACTTGTATATTTGCAGTTCCATCATTTTCTATTTATATTTTTTAAATGCATAATGTATACAGTAATAATTTAAAGTAAGCCTGTTGTGGGATGCATGCCTCACATTTTGGTCTGTGAGATACATGATGAAAACAGTTTAGAAACTAGTTAATGAACTTGGAGGTCATCAGAATCTCTTAAACAGATCTGATTTGTAATTTGCAAGAATTACTCTGGGAGTAGTGAATAGGTTAAGTTAAAAACATAACTGTAGTTTTCAAAGTCTTCTGGTCTCGGGTTCAAAATCCAACTCCTCTATTTTTGTGAACCTTGAGAAAATTGTTTATCCTTTCTGAACTTGAATGCCCTCTCAGTAAAATTAAGTACAACCCTCTAAAGGTTGTTGTATTTTTACATATGTTATCTTGTGTTAATAACCTGGTATGTGCCAGTACCTGGTATGAGTAGGCACCCAGTAATGTTATCACTCTAATAACAATACAGTCATTAGCATTTTCTTGATTTGTATTGAGAGATGATGAGAATATGAACTAAGGCAGCAGTAATGGGGATAAAGAAGGAAGATTACATTTAATGCCAGAGATATCGGGGGAAATTGGTAGATGAGAAAGAGGAGTCAACAATTATCCAGATTTCCAGCTTGTGTGACTAGATGGTTGGTGGTGCCTTTTACTAAGGCGAGGAGAGCAGATGAAGAACCAGGTTGTGAGGGAAAGAGGATAAATTTAGTCATGAATATGTTGTGTCCTGAAATATTTGGGGGACATTTAGGAAGAGATGTTCAGTAAGGCATTAAATGTAAGAGAATGGATCTTAGGTAGAAGTGAAGGCACATAGTAAGCCAAGTGGTCTCATCAAATGAGGTCATTGTTGGAGCAACAGCAGTGAAAGATCACCCAGGAAGAGAGATTGTGTGCCATGCACGTGTGTGTGCACACATGCACACAAGTGCACATCTGGTAAGGATACAGCATAAGGGTCAGTGAATTTTCACAAACTAAATATACCCTTATAACTAGCACCCTGAACAGAAAAAGAACATTACCAGCACTCCAGATGTCCCTTGTATGAAAGAGCTAATGGGGTGGCGTGGGCAGTTTCAGTGACTCTCTGGCTCTCCCTGAATATATGTGTACTTGTTTTTTCTCCCGGGGAAGGATCTGTAGCTTCCATCAGAATCTTAAAAGGGGCTTACAGCCTAAAAAGGATGCACCTCTCCTTGTAAACTGAGAAGAGGTTTCAGAGCAGAACCTTTGAGGACTACTTGAGACATAAATTACAGGGCACTGTGTACCATTCTAGTCCTTGTTAGTTTTGTTTTGCTTTTTTAACTCTTAAAGGAATCTTTCTATTATTTATCTTTTAGTTATATAAACAAAAAAAGGATATTCATTAACTGGTCCTTGAAAGGTATTGATAGTATACTTACAGTACTAGCAATTACCAGCGGAGTTGGTACAGAGTTAAAACTGAATTTTAGCCCTAACTGGCGTGTTCAAGTTGGTTGGAATGTTCCATACACTGAAAGTTTGCGGGTTCAGTTCCTGATTGGGGCACATATGAGAGGTAGTTGATTCCCTCCCTCCCTCTCTCCCCCCAACTCTCCCTCCCCTTCTCTCTTTCTTCCTCCCTTCTTCTTGCCCTCCCTCCCCTCCTTTCCCTCTAAAAGCAATGAAAAAAATGTCCTCAGGTGAGGATAAAAAACATTTTAACTAAATTTTATGAGAGCTCCTTGACTAACCTTTTAGATTACCAAATTTTAGTATCCTTTGTTCATTTTTTTGTAAGGCATAAAGTATTATAAATAGTAACTAGTTTCTATTATGCTGTTTTCAAATTTTAATTTATATCTTAAAAATTGTTTTTTTTTTTAAATAGATGAAGTATATTCTTTCAGCAATGTTCTGTATTATGGAAATGAAGCAATTCTTCTTATTTATGATCTGCTGTTCTTCTGTGTTGTGGACTTGGCTTATCAAAATTTTATTTTAGCAGCCTTCCTTACATACATACAGCAAGAGGTAATGTTTAAAGTTTCTCTGGCTTTCTTTTAAAAGAAAATGTGTTGGAAGTAGATATTTATTTTTATAGCACAAAGTGTTGACTTTCACTAAGAACTTGTAAAGATTTAGAATACGATTAACCCTACCAGAAAAAGAAATAGCATTTCAACCAATGTCTTTCTACACTCTCCATCAGGATCAGTGAAATACTGGGGTCTGTGGAGGGCATAAGTTGCTTGAGCAGATGTGAGAAGAATTCAGTAGGAAGACACTTAAATAGCTCATCTCCCAGATGTGAGCAGTAACTAGAGTCCCAATGACCTTCTGCACCAGGTGCTGACAGAGCAAAGAGGCAAGCATGGAGATCTAGCTCAGGGCTACTTTAATTTAGATACTGTAATTGATTTGCATATTTAATTTATGTATCTTTATAATTCTGAATTGTTTTATTTTTTTCCCCAGATATTTAGATTTATCCGTAATATAGGAGGACAGAAGAATTTGGCATCCAAAACATTGGTGGATCAAAGATTTTTTATTTAATTTATTGAAAAGATAACTTAAAGATTCAAATAATCACGACCCCCCCCCCCAAAAAAAAGGTCATGATTATCAGGGTAATTTGCTATACTTTTTAAAAATTTGTAATACAAATGATTCTATTTTTAACTTGTTTTTAACTTACAGAAAGATTTGTTTTTATTTATCTCTGGATACGCTACTTGCTTTGTGAATATATAATGTGATACAGTGGAAAATACCATTTTTTTATTATGTCTAGTATTTAATTTGCCAACTCACAAATTAAACAGCACTGACAATGGGGAGCAACTCTAAACGTTGCTTTCAGTACCCTTTTTAATAATAATCAAAAGTCTCCATCATTTGTCTCTGTACATTGTTTTTTAAACTGAGATATGCCTACATTTTTTCACATTTGAAAAAATTGATTCCAAGTTCAAGCCTAGTTTTCAGTTCAGTATTTACTTGTTTTACATATTTTATGGTTAAATGAGTGTTGAAAAGTATTTTAAAGTTTACTTAGAAATTTGTAATTGTATATTGCTAACTCAATTTGTTGTATCTTAATTGTGCACCCTGTTTGGTGGTAGGCTAATTCACTGTTGGATTACTAGCCTTCTCTAGACACGGTGTATATTCATTCCTTTGTATACTTGTATTGTTGGGTCAGTATACTCTTCACGAAATGTAATTTACCTTTATTAGGCTATGGTGTGTGACATTCTCCCCAATACAGTTTGTTAATGCATTTTCAATTATTAATATTTTTAAAGCACTGTCAAAGTTTTGCTCTTCTGTTCTGTTTAAACATTGTAAATGACAAAACTGTAAATTTATTATGTTGACAAACTGATTTATTGCAAGGACACTGAGGCTTCATAAGTCAGTAGGCTTATATTTTTTAAAATTAAAGAAACATACTAGGACCCAAAATATACTTAATGTAAGTTGAGTCATGTAGCTAATAATTTTTTTTTTTTTTTTTTGACATCAATGTATGGTTGCGTTTCACCTGCCTCCAGCCACAGACCTGACTGGAGACCTGGCTTGCAACCTGGTTATGTGCCCTGGCTGGGGAATCGAACCTGCGACTTTTGGGTTCGCAGGCCGGCGCCTTATCCACTGTGCTACCAGCCAGGGCTGCTAATAATTTTTATTAATACGGTTTTCTTCATCATGCTTTAATAGTCCTTTTTATTATATACTGTGTACTTGAAAAGCACCTTATACCAATATTTCAAGTATAATGATCTTAATCCCCAAACCCACATTTCTTAGTGCCTTTTATGGTAATGCTGTGTAAATACTTACCTGTAACGTTCTGTTTATGTTTCTTAATTTATAATATAGAATAAGGCCCTGGCTGGTAGCACAGTGGATAAGGCACCGGCCTGCCAACCCAAACCCAAACATCACTGGTTCGATTCCCAGCCAGGGCACATAACCAGGTTGCAAGCCAGGTCTCCAGCCAGGTCTCCAGCCAGGTCTGTAGCTGGAGGCAGGTGAAAGGCAACCAACCATTGATGTCTCTCTCCCTCTCTGCCTCTCCCTTCCTCTCTCTCTGGAAATAATAAAATCTTTAAAAATAATAAAAATAAATTTTAAAATAAAATAAAATACATAATAAAACATTTGGTGTTTCTGTTTCCTGTTTGATTAATGTATGTTTCATGAAATAACGTGTGTGTATATATATATATAGTATATAGGAACAGCGGTCCCTCAGCCATTGCCAGATTTAGTAACAGAAGCCCTGGATTCAAGTTAGAACTTTCCTCCTGCCACTTACTTGCTTTGGAACCTGAAATTAAATCATTTGGTATCTTTGAGCTTTATTCAGCATCTCCACCATGGAAATAATAGCTCTTGCTTACCACTTCATTAGGTAGACTTACATAGTAAACTAGGGACACTGGAATTCTTATAATTTTTCATGTAAAGTTTTTGCCTCCAAACACATTTTTATTTTGCTTATAAGTTAATTACATGATGCTAAAACTCAGATTACTGCTGTCAGTAACTGACCAATGAAAATATCTGAGCCTTGTCTACTTTGGCCACACCAGCCTCTCCAACAGGGGCCCTGATAGAAGCCACAGCCATGTGCAAAAGGGGACACAAAGGAGCTGTCATCATCCACGTTGTACACGTGGTTCATGGTACAGCTTAGAAGACCGAGGGAAGTGAAAGGAGTGTGTTCTTTGGAAGGGAGAGTTTGATTTGCTCATTTATTCAAACTATTTCTACCTTAGCCCACTCCTCAGTTATTCAGAAGGTTCTTAAAGTTAGCAGAGGAAACAGATATGTTGACCAGTAATTACCGCAATCTGAAAAGTGGTACAACCACCAGGGTGTGAGATGGGGAAATCGCTTAACTGTGTGCCTGTGGTCATCAGGGCTTCAACCTGCAAAAAGTGCTATTTGAGCTAAGATTTGAAGTGCTTTCAAAGCAAGGAATAGTACTGAGGTGAAACACATGTTCATGGTAAACATACAGAATACATGTGTAGGGGTGAGCAAAAATAGATTTACAGTTTATTACCTATTATTGTATTTCTATTATTTGTCTTTACATATGAACAAATGTACCCCTACTTTTGCCCATCCCTGCATTGTTTGTTGCTTTAAGGACTTTTTTTTTTTTTAATTATTGATGTTTTCACATCTTCAAAGTTTTCCCTGACTGCCTTCCTGAGACTAGCCAGTTTTTAGAGTCAGTGAAAAGCCTAGCCAGGAGCACACTTTTGGTGCAAACTAACCAGTCCAGATCCACATCTGCTCTATCTGACCTGTACTTCCAGGACACATCTGTCTGCCGATACCATCCCAGGACCAGGTAGGAGACCAGCTGGGGCCACTCCTATACTTAGAGCTGCAATAATTATTCACGATAGTTCTAAACCGTACACCTCCACCCTGCTTTGCCATTTCTGCAGAAATGTAGAAACTTAACTCTGTGGCCTAGGCCACCCCCTGGAGCTGAGTCCAGAAACAGAACCACACGTATAGTCACTTGACTATGACAAGTGTGACATACAGAGCAGTGAGGAAAGGAGTGGTGTTTCAATGGTCAATTGAATATCACAATGGAAGAACCTGTAACCCCTGTCGCATGCAAAAATCAATTCCAGGCAGATGGTAGATATAAATGTGAAAGGTTAAATGATAAAGCTTCCAGAAGATAACAGGAGAATATATTTATGACTATTGTATTGGTCAGTATTTCTTAAACAAGACCCAGAAAAGACCAGTCTTAAAGGAAAACATTGGTAAGTTGAAGTTTACGTTCTAAATTAAATTTACACTTACGTGTATTTATGTTAAATGTAAAATTTCTGTTTGTTAAAATTAGGAGATCTGTTCATCAAACACCATTATAAGAACGAAAAGGCAAACGTCAATACAAGAAGAAATATTTAAAGCATGTATCTATCTGACAAATCACTTCCATTCAGAATAATTAATCAAATTGGTAAGGAAAGGACAACCTAGTAGAAAAATGGGCAAAGGACTGAAGGCACATGTCTCCAAAAAAGGTTTCCAAATGACCCATAAACACATGTAAGTGCTCAGACTTAGTCATGAGAGTGCAAAATAAAATCAAGGTACCACTCAGTACGAAACCTTTAAATTTTAAAACTTGGAATACCAAATGTTGATAAGGATGTGAATGGAACAAATTAACAGTACATTTATTATATAAAGGGAGCTGTAACTTTCAAGATGGCTTTGCTCTGCTTTGATGAAGCCACGGTGACAGCAGATGGCAGTAGAGGGCACACTAAACAAATCATGTTCCTCAAGGTGGTTGAGCTCAGGACCACTGAGCCCAGAGAACCGTGCTCCCTCTCCTCTCATTTCACAGGCTGTCAGCACTGCTCACTGGCTCCCCTTTCTCACCAGAGTGTTGGACAGTTCAGGTTTGGGAACTGAATGCTAAAGATAGAAATAGACTCATCCACCTCCCAGGGGCAGGGTCACAGCATAGGTCACATCTCAGGGAATAACTAAAGGAGCTAATTATGATTATGGAATCCCCTTCCCCCATCTGAATGCAAAACACATCCACATGAAAACTTTTGGGAAAGAAATCATTATCCAGAGTATGTAAAGCCTCTTTTGCAAGTACAATCTGCCCAAATAGGACTCTGTGACATTCTACTTCATACCATGATACACATTATGTCACATATGTTAATATTATGTTAATACATATAATGTACCAACTTTAAACCTTCACTAAAGGCAGTATGGTCTCAAAGACATGAAGCCCACTTTTTCCTCTTAGGTTCTCTTAGAGTCTGATTTTTTTGTAAGTGAGGCTTCCATATTCATCAAGATTACAAGAGGTTAAAAAAAAAATTTACAAGAGGTGTTTTTCCACATGTAAAATTTTGTATCTGCATGGGTGTTTCATCCCTATTTTGTTTACACATTTGTGTTTTTTACTACTACTATGCTATTACTTTTTTCTTTAAAGATTTTATTATTTCTTTTTTGTTTAAAGCCATAGCTCCTCAAAGGTAGAGGTGCGGTGTGACTTTTTTTAAAAAAGATTTTATTTATTATTTTTAGAGAGAGGGAAAGGGAGGGAGACAGAGAGGGAGAGAAACATCAATGTATGGTTGCCTTTCACCTGCCTCCAGCTACAGACCTGGCTGGAGACCTGGCTTGCAACCTGGTTATGTGCCCTGGCTGGGAATCAAACCAGCAACATTTGGGTTCTCAGTCCTGCACCTTATCCACTGTGCCACCAGCCAGGGTTATGCTATTACTTTTCTAGTCTACATCTCATATTTACTCTTAAACATGATGAAGCAAAAACAGAGAAAAATAATCACACAAAAGTCTTGACCTGAGAATGCTCTGGACATGCCTGTTACTGAGTCTCATTACCCTTAACCTGTACCTATTGCTTTCCTGCAGGAGAGTGGTGGAGTTTACATACAGTGCTCAATGTTTTGAACTGCTGCTTACTCAGACAACTTTCTAAAAACTATTTGGACTTAAAACTTAGGTATATCTTCCAGTGATAATTGCCTTGTTCTGTTAAATGACAGTAAAGATAAAATTTTTCATCAAAGAATTCACTTATCCCCTTGACCCCACCCAATCACTTTGGACCCTTGGATATGACCATGTAACAGAAAAGGAAGCTCCCAAGTAACTGGTGGCACCACTTATAAATACTCATCATTAAGGAGAAAACCAGATGTATTTTGATCACTTTTATCTCAATTGTCTGGCATTGCAACAGGACCATCATAGTAGATGTTTGAAGGCATTAATGATTGAGCATTCTGGTTGGGGTTACTGTAATGAAGAGCCTCAGTGAGATCTCATGATCCCATTACTGCTTGCTTCTACAGAGCATAATCAATTTGCCAATATTTATCCACTGCTGGCAAATGCTGGATGGGTACTATAATAGATGCTAGAAATACAGAGGCCTCTACCCTGATGGAGCTTATGGTTAAAGAGAAAAGACAGAACAACAGATAAATATAAGTATAATAAGCACTGTATTAGTTTTTTGTGGCTGTTGTTAAAACTTACAACTTAGTGGCTTAAAACAACACACATTTATTATCTTAATTCTAGATATCGTAAGTCTGAAATGGATCTCACTGGGCTAAAAACAAAGTTGTTAGCAGGGCTTTGTCTATCCAGGCGCTGTCAGGGAGCCCTTTCCAGCTTCCAGAGGCCAACTGCATTTCTTGGCTCTTGGCCTCTGTCTATTCCCTCAAAGCCAAAAGCATAGCATCTTCAAATTTCTTTCTTTTTATTGATTAGTTGATTGATTTTAGAGATAGTGAGGAAGAGAGAGAAGTATCAGTTTGTTGATCAACTTATGTATGCATTCGTTGGTTGCTTCATACATGTGCCCTGACTGGGGATTGAACCCACAACCTTGGCATATTGTGATTATGCTCTCGTCAACTGAGCAAACTGGCTAGAGCTTTAAATTTCTTTCTGGCTCTGACTTTCCTGCCTCCCTTCTTCACTTATAATGACTCCTGTATTACATTGGGCCCACCACATAATCTTCATCTCAAGATCCTGAATCATAGCTGCAAAATCCCTTTCACAACGTAATGTAATATATTCACAGGTTCTGGGGATTAGGATGTGGACATGAGAGGAGGAGGGACAGAAATTATTCTAACCACCATAAGCACTAATAAAATCTACAGGACACAGGAACATAAAACCTAAAATAGTTTGGAGGCCTGGAAAGGCCTATGGAAGAGGTATTTTAGTCAGCCAGGATGATAGGGTGAAAATAAAGGGGAAGGTTTTCAGATATCAGGAACAACAGAGGCAAAGTCCCTGGGGTGGGAGAAGTTTTATTTATAGAGGATCTACGCTGGCCACTTGACAGTACAGAAAGGATTTGCTTAGAGTCAAGCATATAATAGTTTCAAAGCAAGAAAAACTAAGTGCTCGATGCCATTTAATTCATGTTTTTAACCTTGCGCATTGCAGCAACCAGAGCAAGATTTTGTTTTGTTTTAGCTAAATGTGCTTCTACCACTGAGTATTTCTGATTTTCTGAAGACTCTCTCAAAGCCATTTACACAGAGTTTCAAAGGATCATTACCTAGATGGGAAAGAGACCAAGCTCAGAACACAAAACCATAGCCAGTGCCCTAATCCTGTTAGGAAAAATCTGCTACTCTCTGGGGCCTATTAACCTCTCATCCTGTTGTCATCTTGGGAGTTTTCTTTTGCAGCCACTCTAGTTGAAAGGAGCTGAGAAACAGAACTGATGCAGCAGGGGAAAACAGTTGGTAGCAGATCAGGGCATTTTAAGAAATAGTTCTAAAATGAATCACGGCGCTTTCCCCCTTACATCTTAACTTAATATTTTATCAACCCAGCTCTAAGCATAGCCAGGGTTTACATGGTACTTTGATTCCCAATATTTTAATATTTGAGTGTCACTGCATGTATTTTTTCAGCTGCATCATTTTATAAGGACGCAGCAATGTCAACTTCCAGGGAGACCTTTGAAACTGACATCTGCAGTGATACTTACTAGGCCATTTAAACTCTAACCCTCAGAGGGTAAAGAATTATAAGGTCAAGATGGCAGCATAGGTAAACATGGTTTGCCTCCTCGACCACCACATGAAAATCACAACTAAACTGTTGAACAACCACCACTCAGGAACAGCAGAAATTGAGCTGGATGGAAGTCTAATAACTACGCAATTAAACCACATCCATCCAGACTGGGAGGAAGAGCAGAGGTGCAGAGACATGGAACAGGCTGGTCCCACACCAACACGTAGTGGAAAAAATCTGGGGAGGGATATATCGGGAGTGAGGGGTCCCAGCCGCACACGAGGCCCCCAACCTAGAGTTCTGATACCAGGAAGATAAGTCCCCGTAACTTTTGGCTGTAAAAAACAGCAAGGATTGAGTCAGTGGAAGAAAGTGCTGGATTTCTAAGCACTTTAAAGACCCTTATATGAACTTACTCAGACTCCTTCTGAGCCCCAGCAGCAGGGGAGCAGCTTGAAAGGTACCAGTGGCATAAGGGAGGGACTGAAGTGTCTGACATCAAGGCAGGAGCTGGAGGACAGGCTTATCCCAGGCAGAACCACAGACCGAAACCGTTGTTCCTTTTCTGAACCCTCTTCCCACACAGCCACAAGTCAGCAATGGGGGCCATATCTGAGGCTCCATCAACCTGGCTTGCATTTCTTGCCTTGCCAAGGTGTTTGCTGAGGCTCCGCCCCACCCAATTTATGGGCCAATCCAAGCTGTTAACAGTGGCTTTTCCATGTGAATGACTAATCTAGGCTCAGGCTTCACATCTTCCTAAATTCCCTCAAACAAACAACAGCTGGCCTCAGTGAGCCCCCAACTACTGTACCTCTTGCTAAGTGGCCCCAGGCTCGGCATTATCAGCAACCAGCCTAGATTCACACAGCTCGGCTTCACCTGAGGACCACCAAGCCCAGCACAAATAGCACCCATTTCAGATTGCTTTTTAGCTCAAGTTGGGTGGCCTTGGGCAAAACACAGGTGGTGGCTACCCTTGGCCTGCACCACCTGGAAAGCCCCAGGGCCTGCACACCCGGTGGACAGCTACAGGCCACACTTGAACACCACCACTCTGCCTCTGCACAGCCTCCACAGAAAGCGGAGGTTGGAGGTCTATGGTCATAGCCAGTCCTTGCCACTGATTGGCCTGGGTAAAGCCCTCCCACTGACATGCCAACAGCAATAGCAATCAAGGCTCAACTATAGGACAAGGGCACACCTCTAGTACCCGGCTTAAGAGAGGCTAGGCCACTGGACCCTATAGGACACCTACTACATTAGGCCATGCTATCAAGAGGTCCAATATTGCATCATAGAGGTGCCAGAAGGAGAAGAGAAAGAGCAAGAAATTGGAAATCTATTTGAAAAAAATAATGGAAGAAAACTTCCCTAATTTGGTGAAGGAAGTACACACGCAAGTCCAGGGAGCACAGACAGTCCCAAACAAGATAGACTCAAAGAAGTCTGCTCCAAGACAAATTATAATTAAAATGCCAAAGGTTAAAGATAAAAAGAGAATTTTAAAAGCAGGAAGAAAAAGGCAGTTATCTACAGGGGAGTTCCTATAAGGTTGTCAGCTATTTTCTCAAAAGAAACTTTGCAGGCTAAAAGGGTTTGGCAAAGAGATTTTCAAAGTCATGAAAAACAGGGATCTATAGCCAAGATTGCTCTAGCCAGAAAAGCTATCATTTAGAATCAAAAGGCAGATAAAGAGCTCCCCAGGCAAGAAAAATTGAAGGAGTTAAATGTTAAAGGACTTATGTCAGAAAAAAAAAAAAAAAAAATCAATGAACAATAAAATAGCAAAAAATATAATCAACAATTGAATTAAAAAGACAAACTAAGCAAATAAAAAGAACAGAGACAACAGAGGGGAGCAAAAAGGTGATGAATGTAATACAAAAAAACAAAAAAAGAACAGAGACAGAATCATGGATATAGAGAGTGTTTTGATGCTTGTCTGATGGAAGGGGGGTATAGGCAATGGGTGAAGAGACAAGTGGGTTAAGAAGTACAAGTTGAGCCCTGACTGCTGGCTCAATGGATAGGTGCTGGCCTATGAACCCAAGGGTCACTGGTTCAATTCCCAGCCAGGGCACATAACCAGGTTGCAAGCCAGGTCTCCAGCCAGGTCTGTAGCTGGAGGTAGATGAAAGGCAACCATACATTGATGTTTCTTTCTCCCTTCCCCTCTCTCTGGAAATAGCAATAATAATAACTTTAACATTTAAATTAAAAATTTTTTAAAAGATGTACAAATTGGTAGTTACAGAATAGCCATGGGGATATAAAGTACTACAAGTTAGGAAATGGAGTAGCCAAAGAACTTACACATATCACCCATGGACATGAATAAATGTGTAGGGATTGCCTGAGGGAGTGGGGGTATCTGATGGATGGGACAACTGTAATAACATAATCAATAAAATATAAATTTGAAAAATAAAATATTTCCTTCTTCTTACAAAAATGTTCTAAGGTAGATTTTATGCACCAGAGTTTCTAACCTAGGCACTAACCAAAGGAAAACTCCAAACTCATTTCACTTTTTCTGTCTACTTCCTTTGGTTCTTATGAAGCTGCCAGAAGAGTCCTTATTTAATATTTTTTGTTTGTTTGTTTTGCTTGTGGTTTTTAAAGGTTTTTTTTTGTATATTTATAATAACCAAGCAGAGTAGAACTATAACTCAAAAGCAAAAGCTTTTAATTTGTGAGGCTTGGACCTCAATTCTCAGCACTCAAATTCCTTTGTGTATGATCATAAGCAAAACTCCACTCAATGGTCCTGTCATTCATCTAGATAAATATTTGTCTCAAGAAAGTCCTTTGACACCACTAAGATAGTAAGTCAAAGCAGACCAATCCAAAAGCAGAAACAAACAAGAGTCACCTAAAATGGGACAACAAAAAATAAACCCTCAGCAAAAGGAAAGGAAGGATCCCCAGGAAGAGTGCAAACTGAAATAGAGGCAAGCACACTATTAGACATGGAATTCAAAATAACGATGATAGAGAAGCTTAATGAGCTCAGTGAGTTCAAAGAAAACTACAAACAACTCCATGGGAACTACAAAGAACTCCAGGGAAGCTACAACAAACTTACTGAGAACTACACCAGCATTAAAAAGGACATAGAAACTATCAGTAAGAGCCTGAAAGAAATAAAGACTATAATTTCTGAATTGAAGAACACAGTAAAAGGAATCAAAAGCAGGCTAGAAAGAGTAGAGGATCAGATCACTGAGCTGGAGGTCAATGTAGGAAAAAATTCCCAAGCAGTGCAACAAAATTAAGAAAGACTGAAGAGGTTTTAAGAGAGCTGCAGGACAACATGATATGTAATAACATCTGTATCATAGGGATACCAGAAGGAGAAGAAGAAGAGCAAAGGATAGAAAACTTGTTTGAGAAAGTAATGACAGAAAACCTCCCTAACCTTGAGGAGAGAAAAAGTCATGCAAGCTTAAGAAGCACAGAGGGTCCCAATGAAGATGAACCCAAACAGGCCCATTCCAAGACACATCATAATGAAAATGGCAGATCTCAAAGACAAGGAGAGAATCCTAAAAGCAGCAAGAGAGAAACAGCAAATGACATACAAAGGGGCTCTGATAAGGTTATCGGCTGATTTCTCAACAGAAACACAACAAGCCAGCAGGGAATGGCAAAAAATATTTTAAGCAATGAAAAACAAAGGCCTGCAACCAAGAATACTCTACCCAGCAAGGCTGTCATTCAAAATGGAAGGTGAAATAAGGAGTTTCCCAGACAAAAGAAGGCTAAAAGAATACATCTCCACCAAACCAGCATTGCAAGAGATGCTAAAGGGCCTGTTCTAAGATGAATAAACAGAGATAGACAGGAACACAGGAAGATCATCCTGGGAGATCTAATCACATGAGACCATAAGAGGGAACTGCATTTACCCTGGCAAGAGATATTTGAGGAGTAAGAAGAATTTGATGTGCAGAAATTCTCCATTTCTGTATTTAAAGATGAAGGGGACTATATGGAAAAATATATGAGTGGCCTCTATGATCTAAAACCTTTAACTGATAACCAGCAAAGGAATGATCACCTGAGACATACAGTTTCAAAGAAAGGAATTCTGCCAACAATCTGAATGATCTTGGGATCAAATTCTTCCCCTGTAGGCTCCAGACAAAAATGTGACCTTGCAAGCACCTTCATTTAGGACTTGCCCAAACAGAGGGCCCAGTCAAACCATGTCTGTACTTCTTGCCTAAACTACTGAGATAATAAATTGGTGTTGTCTTAGTCAAAAAAACATACAAACAAAATAAAGCCCTTTTAAGGACTAAAGGAGATAATAGACATAGTTGTTACCATAATGCCTGAAATGTGTAAGTGCACAATAAATGTAATACATTGTTGTACATGAGTTATTATTTTGACAATCACAAAACCAATTCATGTGACGTGCTTACATAATATGAACACCTCTGTGGCATACCTGATGGTAACCCAGAGGATGAGCCCTGGCCGAACAGCAATGTTCCCCCAAAAAAGAGTAATAGCTTCAACTGACCAAGCCAGCTCAATGTGGAACAACACTGGGATGAGGTTGTTAATGAAATTTAAAGCCACGTTAATTCAGTATCCAAAATAAAGGAGGAAATGGCTCTATAATGTGCTGTTCACACCTTATCTATGGTATTGTATTTAGTTCTAAAGGTACTGGTTCTAAGGGCTCTTGATAAATTGGATTTTATTTGGAAACTACTGTTTAGGTGGGGAAGGATCTAGGGATGCCCCCAGGAAAAATAATAGAAGGAAATGAAAAAAACAAAAAAAAACAAAATAAACAAAACCATAATGGCTTTCTTCAAATATTTGTCCCATGAAAGATGGAGTTAACATCCATATGGCTCCCAAGTATCAATAAATGGAAGATATTGCACATTGGATTTCAACTCAAGGGAGGAAAGAGCTTTCAAATAATTTAGAACTGCCTAAATAATAGTGACTCCTTCATTCAGGGCTTCCTACAGATTCCTTATGGCAGTGAGTGTGGGATGCAGAGATGGGTCACCTGCCTTGGAGGAAAGGATAGACCATATGGATTCCATGGTTCTTTTCCAGCCAGCCACTTGGGTATTCACACAAAGCCTTCCCAGACAAATTCACAACATCAAAGGAAGGTATCTCTTTTGCCTTCAAGATGGTCATCCTTGAAGATGGAAATACTGCAAATCCCCTGAAACATTCTCTTGCGCTCAGAATAAACTCCAGGATTGGAAACTAACTGGATTATGAAGGGCTCGTATTTATATGGTTCAACCATTTTGGCCAATATAATTTACTTCATGATGTGTATGTCTAAGTTTATAATGTAACAAGCCTTGTATTAGGGTTGTTCTGAGGGGTCCTATAAATAAGAAGTGGTGCCCTGGCCAGAGTGGCTCAATTGTTGGAAGCACTGTCGCATTGTGGGTTTGATTCCTTGTCAGAGCATGTATCTAGGTTGCGGGTCTGAATCCCAGGGTAGAATCCCCAGCCTGGCCATGCAGGGGAGGCAAACAACTGATGTTCCTTTCTCACATCTCTCTCTCTCTCTCTCTCTCTCTCTCTCTCTCTCTCTCTCTCTCTGCTTCTCCCTTCCTCTCTAAAAGCAATAGAGAAAAATAAGTCTTTGGGCAAGGATTACAATAAATAAATAAAAGTGCTTAAGGAAAGAATCTAAAATAGATGGAGATGGAGTGAAAGCTCTGTGACTCATTTAGTCTTCCTCACCAAAAAACAAGTTTAAAGGTTAGATACATATTTATTCAGTAGATTTGGAAAAGTAATGGAAAGTATACCGGACCGGAAATCAAAAGATTTGGGTTATAATTCTCTCCATGTTAGTGACTAGAATCTGTGTAAACCAGTTATGTTTTCTGGGTGTCTGTCCCATCATTTGTAATCCCAGTGATTTTAGGGCTTCTTCTATCTCTAATTCCAAGATTTGCAATTGATAACTTTCTACATGTAAAATGCTGAATGAAAATAATTAATGTTCACATTGAGCCCACTTGGTCTTAGACAAGTCATTTAACCTAAAATTTAGTTTCATAAATTTTTAAATGGTAGATAATAAGCATAAGAGGGTAGACTTCCAGGGTTTTTGTTTATTAATTCTGAGATCACTTGAGACAATGAGACACTAGGGGTTTAATTTTTTTCTAGTGCTGTATACAATGGATTGTTGTAGTTAAAAAGAAGCAGTGATTATATAAGCAACTTTGTTAACAGATTTAGAAATAAAGTAAGGCTAGTCCTTGAAGAAAAACATATACAATAAAACCCATGATAGTTTAATCAAACATGAAGTAAGATTATTTTGGAGCTGCAAAACTTGGAGTACTGGTGTATATTCCAACTTCAGCAATATTTTGTAGTATACGCTTTGTACAACAAGGCTCTGCCAGAAAACAAAAACAATAAGCCCACAGAGATAAGACTTCTCTCAAGGAATTTATGTGCAATTATGAAGGATTAGTATCAACAAAGATCTTGGTAAAAAATAAAGAGTTGCCCTGGCCAGTGTGTCTCAGTTGGTCGGAGCATCATCCTGTAACTGAAAGGGTTCAATTATGGGTCAGGGCACACACTTAGGTTGCAGGTCTTATTTCTGGTCCAGGCCCACATGATCTTCCAATCACGGCATATACATGAGGCAACCAATCGACACTTCTCTCTCTTCCTTCCTCTCTCCTTTCCCCTCTCTCTAAAAGCAATGAAGAAATGTCCCAGAGTGAGGATAAACAAACAAAAAAAAAAGCCAAGAGTTAACCTTGAAAATGCATAGAATGACGCCAAATGAATAGACCATTGATGACATAGTCAAATTTATAAAACCTTATCAGAACATAATAGAAAAAAAATTATAGGTGAGGTGCTTTTATATTCTAATGGGGAACAAAATGTATATGACTATAGTTATGTGTGCTTCTCACTGATTAGAATATGGTTATGTAAGAGAAGTTGCAGAACTTATATAGCATAAGTTTTCAAAACTCACACCTACTTGTGTGGGAAAGAATAGTCTATTCAATAAACAAGAACTCATTAAGATTTTTTAAAAGTGGGAGATGGGGAGGATCTATGAAGAGCAAAGGCAAAATCTCTCTGCTGTAGAAGAGTTCAGTGCAACGTGCTGTGACGGACCAGCTGTCCCTGGATTATGCACCGGGTTTGAGCAGCGGAGGATGCAAGAAAGAGAGAAGAGACAAAGTTGGGGTGGGGAGGCTCCCCCAAGCTGCGAGTCCCATTTATTAATCACACTAAGCTTATATGCAGGCACCTGCATATTATTACTGGCACCTGCTCAACTGAAACCAGGACGCTAAGCTAGCCGCAGAGAACAAGGCATGGCACACTCTCTACTTTCCATGCTTCATGGGCTATGGGGTAAACACACTGGGCTGACTCCCTATACACAGTGTCCGTTCTGGGTCCACCTGGCATAGGGCCAGCCTTCCCCAAAGCCCTTTTCTGCTAGTTGGGCCCTGCCAAACAGACTAGCAGTCCGTAACAATGGGCAAGAAAGACAAACAAGTAACATAAAAATGGGATAATATCCATGATTGTCCTATCTGAACCATTGTTGGCCAATCTCTGGGCATTGCCAGCTAGAAAAGCTAGCCAGATGCCAGAGAGAGGGCACAGACAAGATGAGGTGCACAGCACTGGCATGAAGCTGAGGTCAGACAGCCATCAACTCCAGCAGTTGGGCAACAGGGCTGGCAAGTTGGAGCAAGAGCAAGCCTGGAGGACAAATGTGGCATCAGGACTGACAGGGTTTGGGGGACAGGTAGGGCAAGGGAAAGAGAAACCTAAAGCGGGAGACCTAAGAGAGCTGGTTGGAATGTTCATTCTGTTGCATTGGGGATTTCTAGGTCTCCAAGACCTAGAAACCAATCCCAGGGGACACTCCACTGCTGATCTTAAGGCCTATATTCCCCAATTAAGTGTCCAAAGTGGCAGGGGGCCTTGTCAGTTGGGCTTTTTGAGGCTTCACAGAGGATGCAACAGAGAGTTTTGGCTGTGTAAAAGGTAGAAGATGGAAAGCAAATGGTACAAGATGAGACTAGGAAATTAATACCCACTGCCAACATTCATTAAGTACTTTCAGTAGGACAAGAAGCATGTGACATACTTCACGTATACCGTCTTATTTAAGCCGCATCATAAACGTATGGCATAAACTCTGTTATTAGCCTTACAGAGCACATTAAGAAACTGAGGTTTACTCAAAATCCTCAGGCCCTGTTCTTGTCTTTTACATTCTTGCGGTTTGGCCCAATCCGTGTCTTCCTGAGTCCTGGCTGTGACCTGCATTTGTCAGTTCCCATGACTTCCCTATCATCGTTGGCCCACATGGAAGGATGGGCAGCTGATGGGAGAAGCACTGTTATCTTCTGGTGCCTCTGTTTTTTCCTTTGGTTTCAGATGATTCTCTGGTTTGTTCCATTTATTTATCTTTTCTTATCAAATTTATTTTTTTTTCCGGTTGTTTCTTTTCTTTTCTTTTCTTTTGCTACTGCTTTCACATGTGTAGGAACACTCACACCTCAGAGCAGTATGTGGCTTCTTTCAATCTGGAAACCTCAGAATGATGGATCTGTCGTTGATGGTTCTGTTGTGACAATTGGTGGCAGGAAGGTCTTTTGGGGCCAGAGTGTTCTTTCTGGACATGAATCTCTATGGACTTAATATCTCCTCTGATGGGACATAGCCCCAGCCTCTACCCTTCTCTTCACCAACTCACGGCATCAAACCTACTTCATAATGCAAGTTTGAGCGTGTTATTGCCATTTCACATCTTTGTTGAATGTGTTTTTACATGCCAAATCATTTTGTTTATTTTCTCAAAAACTAATTAGACTGCCCCTACTCCTCACACATTGGCTCATCCTCTTAAGTCATGGAGTTTTCATTCTTGTGATACACATGCCCTGTTTTTTGTTAATCATGTCAGTGCAAGGGACCATTTGGTGTCACCCAATCAGAGCCCAGGGTCGCGTGTTCACCAGCCAGATGAGAGCACACAACAGTTGCAGAGTCTGAGCTTTCTTAGAACCTGGTTTCTTGAGTTGTTTCGAACAGATAGAAGGATGTTCTCTTCTGATAAGTTACTGTTGTGTATCCTGCAAATGTATAAGATAAAATATGTTTTACTTATTTTTAAAATCTATTTTAGATAGGTTTTTTCCCCAAGATTTTATTATTATTTTCAGAGAGGACAGGGAAGGGGGAAGAAAGGGAGAGGAACATCAATGTATGGTTGCCTTTCACCTGCCTCCAGCTGGGGACCTGGCTGGAGACCGGGCTTGCAACCTGGTTCTGTGCCCTGGCTGGGAATGGAACCAGCAACCTCTGGGTTCGCAGGCTGGTGCCTATCCACTGAGCCACCAACCAGGACTATTTTAGATGGCTTAAAAATGAAATGTATAATCCTTTCTTAAAGGAAAGAAATATAAATACATTTAAGTATTGTAGGCATAGTGTCTAGATGTGGCTGGCCTGGGCCTTCCTTGCCTTTGGCCGCTGCAGCCAGAGATGCCCTGTGCCTACTTTCAGTGCATAGGCTCAACTTCTGCTTCCAGAACCAGCTAGCCCTTTTGTAACAAAGAGAAGGAACAATGTTTCTTCCAATGTCAATAAACAAAACTCTGTACTGGAAAAAAAACTTCTGAGGTTTAGGGAGGTTGTATAACTTATCCAAGATTTTACACTAAAATGTGGATTTAATTCTAGAGCCGTCCTATTAACTATTAAATTAACTATTGCTATTCACTACTGAAGTTCAACGTGTAACACAAGTATAGTGAGACTTGTTCAGTGTGCTGAAAGGTCTGGACTGTCTCTTGTAGGCAGTGGTAATGAACTGAAGGGCTCAAAGCCAAGACTGATGTGGATTTGGTGATGTGGTGAATGTCATCAGCTCGGTGACTTTTTGAGGATGCTTGATTAAAATAATTGTCTGAGTCCTCAAATCCTGTTCTAAGTTAAGAAGAATTGCAATGCCTTCTTGCTGAAATGCTATGATATTTAGGTAGAATAATGCCTAGGAAGGCAAGTTGTTAACTGCTGAGCTACAGATAAATATTAACTATTATGAATTCTATTGTATTTCAGAAAACTCAAGCAGCCATGGGGCTGAGCCCATGGGGACTGCTGTAACGGTCCAGATGAAGGAGGGCATGCACTAAGGCTGTGGCAATGATGATGGAGAAGAAGTCCACACTTTAACAGATAATTAGGTCAGTTCACAAACTGGACTAAACGGCTGATTGCCTATGGGAAGGGGAAGGAAGGGGGGTCAGGATGATTCAGAGTTTTTGTTGAGTAATCAGAGGACCGTGATGTCATGAACTCAGGAACAGGGTAGGCAGGATAAAGCACTTTGTTTCAGGACCATTGTGAGGAGGTGGCTATGAGGCATTTGGCAATGGGGGTGGTGAAATGCGTGGGGCTGAGTAGGGGGCTCAGAAGGGAGGTGAGCTGCAGAGTGAGACCTGGACACTCCCGCAGGTGTGTGGTTGAAACAATGAGAGTAACTGGAATGTAAAGTGCGATGGTCTGCAACCTTTCAAAGTCAAGGAGCCCTCTCCACTCTCACACAAAAATAAATGGCTGATGCAGAAACCCAATTGTAAAACAGATCAAAAGAAAGCTTTTTGGGTCGAATCTGGAATGAATTGCCTGGAGCGCATTTCTTGAGACCATCCCTGAATGGGCTTCCCTGAGCCCAGTTTGAGAGCCACCAACTTAGAGCAAAAAGGGACAAAGGAGGGTTAATTGCCATACTGAGTCCACAAGGAAATAGCTTACACAAAACCGGACTGGAATTTTCTTTTTGGATTTTTTGTTGTTGTTGATAAAGATTTTATTCATTATTTTTAGAGAGGAAGGGAGGGAGGCAGAGAGGGAGAGAAGCATCAATGTATGGTTGCCTTTCACCTGCCTCCAGCTATGGACCTGGCTGGAGATCTGGTTTGCAACCTGGTTATGTGCCCTGGCTGGGAATTGAACCGGTGATTCTTGGGTTCGCAGGCCATTGCTCAATCCATTGAGCCACACCAGCCAGGGACTTTTTGGATTTTTTTTTTTTTAAAGCTGTTTTGAAACTAATTCTTTTGGAAGCCTCCCTAAGTCATATGAGGTACTAATTTGTTTCTGGCCTGATTTTACAGATGCCTGACAGTGTGACAGTGTCCTTGTTTGCACACTGGAAGCCAAAATGCCATTCAGTTCAAGACAGTTGGCTGAGTGCTTAGGCTAATGTCTATGTTCAAGTCCATGAATGTTGGTTTTCCTCACCAGAAGATGGTTCTTGTGTGCACATCTGCTGGACCCCTAGCACTGACATAACTGCATTTATAGTTACCATGAAACCCTTATTGGGTCTTTAAACTATGTAAATGTTACCCATTTATCTAAAAAGCTGTTTAATAAAAATTATCCTAGATATTTAACATGTAAGCATCTTAAGAAGTTGACTTGATCAAACTTTTCCTCCTTATTAAATGTATTGAGTCTGCTTATTTCAACATGGTTAAGGCCATAATCCCAAATCTAATAAAAGCCATGTGGTTTGGTTATTAAATCAGAAAGGCCTAATCACGTGATAAAGACAACAGAGCACCCTGGCTGGTGGCACAGTAGATAAGATGCCAGCCTGAGAACTCAAAGGTCGCTGATTCAATTTCTAGCCAGGGCACATAACCAGGTTGCAAGCCAGGCCTCCAGCCAGGTCTGCAGCTGGAGGCAGGTGAAAGGCAACCATACATTGATCTCTCTCTCCCTTTCTGCCTCTATGCTTTCCTCTCTTTCTAAAATTAATAAATAAATATCTTTAAAAAAAAAGAGAGAGAAAGAACAGAGCCAAGAAAGGTGGGCAGGAGACAGAAGAACTGGCAGTAGGTGACATGGTAGTAGTTAGTTAAACACAACCACAGAAAGGAACATCTCTATAAACTATCAGTGATTTAACACAATGTGAGTTAATTTCTCACTCCAGGTTCAATGTGGCGGATGTTTATGATCGGTGTGTGGGCGGTCATCTCCTGACTTGGCCTCAGTGTCCCCGCCTGGATCCTCTGCCATTTGGTTGGTGCTGGAACCGGGAGCAGAGGTTCTGTGGGCCAGGCCTGACGGCGAGTGCAGCACTTCTGAATGTTTTCCCTCGGCCAGAACTAGTCACAAGGCCTTGGCCATTGGCCTGGGGGCCGGGATATAGAATCTAGCCTGTGCTCAGAGGGTGAAAGTGGGCATGCTGAGCACCTAGCCAGCCTCTGCTACACATTAAATAGAAATGCCTATGTGCATGTTGTGCAAAAAGTAGGAAAAATGAATTCCTCGTATATAAAAAGTTTCAAACTGATTCATCTTCTACCAAGTGTGTGGAAGCCTTCATCTAAAGGACTGACAGAAGCGAATATTGAATACTCTCAACCCTGCCATCAATATCAGTTAATTCTTAAGTGACGGGGCATTACCATGTTGTCAAAAGCACCCCCAAAACAGAAATGTTGACCACTTTTATAAATCAGGATCAATAGAAAACATTGTTTTTAAGACATTGTATTACAAATAATGGAGCAAAAGCACATTTTTATTTGATGCAGCTCAGCATTATTACATAAATGTTTTCTTTACAAGCTTCTCAAAAAAACTTCATGTTCTTACCCCACCCCCCAAAAAAAACACCAAGAATTTTATAAAAAGCTAGACATATAACCACTGAGTCATAGAATAATTGGAATTCTAACAGGACTATAACTGTAAAGCAATTTTTTTTTTTTTAAACAGAACATCGTTCTGCTTTTTTAAAACTCCACACAGCAGGTAAGCATTTTATGGGTCAAGAGTTTCTAACAGCAAAGTGTTATGCAACAGCTCCGCTTAGAATAGGTTTTTCTTTTGATCTTCTTCCACACCAGGCACATGCCATTTAGTGACACCCTGAGGTTTGGGAGGCTTTTGGATTAGGCCTTCTGAAAAGAAAAGTTTATTGGACATCATGTCTAAGAAAAAGCTTTGATGACTCATAAAGTGAAAGCCTTTTGGTTCCTTTCAGGGGAGATTTCCCAGCTGATATGTTGAAAGGGAAATGGCTGTATTATTATACTTTGGCCCTGGGGAGAACCACAGACCCCAGCTGGCTTTTTGCAGGAAGGACCAAGCACTAAGCCAACTTTGATTAGACAGCTTTTAAACAGCACAAAGACGACAAAGACATTTTCAGCCTATAAAAGAGAGAGAGAGAGAGAGAGAGAGCCAGTAAATCTATGTTATAAAAAGTGTAAGGATTGTTCCAGCAAACACTTCCTTGTGAAGAAACCTACATTAGGCTTGTGCCCCTCATAACTCATCCTATACGACTGGTCCATGCCACTGAGGTGTCTGCTAAGGTAACTTTTGCCTCAGAAAATAACAACTTGCATTAGAAAATGTGATCTAATCAAACCTGATTTAGAGGAAGAGCCCCAGTAGAGTCTTCCTTCTTGTCTTCTACTTTCCTTCCACCCTTTGGTTTTGTTTTTTTCCTGCCTGGAGGGAGGATTTAGTAAATGTGCCTTGGTTTGTAATCAGCATCAGAACCTGATAACTTAATAGTTGGTAAACAGCTTTAAATTCAAAATAAGTTTTTGGAGTTCCTCTTCCTCTTCTTCTTCTTCTTCTTCTTCTTCTTCTTCTTCTTCTTCTTCTTCTTCTTCTTCTTCTTCTTCTTCTTCTTCTTCTTCTTTTATTTTTTTTTAACATATCCAAAGAAAGCTGCTTTTCTTTTCTTACCCACTATTTACAGTTCTTTTAATGCTAGAATTCTACCTTGAATGTATTTTGATCTTTAACCCTTCTGATTAGATGGCCGTTGCAAAGAAAACTGAGAAGTAGCCACACCTCCAGTTATGCTTGCAGCAGGCATTTCACAGAGCCTGTAAGCGGACTGCTCACCTACAGACAGCCAGTTACTGCAGGCAATCAGAGGTGTGCTCCTCGTGTTGAAGAGAAAGCCTTAATTTAATGAGAGCTCCATGTTTATTCTTCTCTATCACCTGCTCTTTATTTTATTTTATTTTTTAGAGACTTTATTTATTACTTTTAGAGAGAGGGGAAGAGGGAGAGGGAGAGAGGGAGAGAGACAGCATGTACAGTTGCCTTTCACCTGCCTCCAGCTATGGACCTGGCTGGAGACATGGCTTGCAACCTGGTTATGTGCCCTGGCTGGGAATTATACCAGAGACCTTTGGGTTCACAGGCTTGTGCCTTATCCACTGTGCCATCAGCCAGGGCTATTTTTTTTTTTTTTTTTTTTTTAAGGAGAAAGTTAAGTTTCAGGCTTAGGGTCTTCAGCAGGCAGTTTTATCTAAAAAAAGAAAGAAAGAAAGAAAGAAATTAAATACTAAAAAGGGAGTCACTTTGAAGAAAAATATTGAGCCCTGACTGGTGTGGCTCAGTGGATTGAGCACTGGCCTGTGAACCAAAGGGTCATGAGTTCGATTCCCAGTCTGGGTACATGCCTGGGTTGCGGGCCAGTTGGGGGTGTACAAGAGGCAACTGCACATTGATGACTCTCTCCCTCCCTCTCTTTCTCCCTCACTTCCCCTCTAAGTAAGTAAATAAATAAAATCTTTAAAAAAAGAAAAAAGAAAAGAAAAATATTGAACTGGTAAAGTTAGTGGGCTTATGAGTGAATCAAGACTGAAAAACACAAGTACAGAAGGAAGAACACTGGCCTAAGAGCCAGAATCCCTTGGTTTCTGCCCTTTGCCATTAATTAGCTGCATGACATGTGGCAGTCAATTAACTTCTTTGGGTCTCAATTTCTTCAGCCAGAAAAGGTTGCAGCTCTATCAGTGCTTTTTAACTTTAGAGGCCCATCAGAATCACCTGAGACCCTTTAGGGCCTCCCGTGCTTGGGTCACATCCCAGACCAATTGCATCAGAATCTCTGGTGTGGGATGCGGACGTCAGTATTTTGCAAGTCCCCCAGCCCATGCCAATAAGCAATCCAAGTTGAAAACCACTGCAGCAAATGACTGACAAGGCCTTTAAAACTTCCATTTCTGTGATTCTAAGTTCAAACAATAGGTGATATAAAAGATTATGACCAAGAAATAAATCTTTGTAACCGGTGGAATGAGCCAGTTCATAGCCATCGTTCATGGATTCAGAGAGTCAAACATGTACTGCATACAGTTCCAATTTGGCGCATGAACTAGACCGGGTATATGGTGGTGAGCAAGGCACATGTGGCCTCTTCCTCATAGAACTGACAATTCAATGGGCTAGGAGCTATATGAACACATCACAGGAGAATAATAGGGAAAATGGTAACACATAGGAGGGGCATCAGCAGTAACTCTTAAAACTTTATTATTTAGAAGAACCATGGACAGGGACAATGAGTGGGACTGACTTTGTAGGGGAGTGGGTGGGTGGGGAAGGGGACAGAGGGGAGTAAAAAGTGGATGGATGTAATACAACAACAATAAAATTAAATTAAAAAGAAAAAAGAAAAAATACCTAGGAATAAACTTAACATGAAGTGGGCAAAACCTATTTGAGGAAAATTTTTAAACTCTTGATGGAATAAAAAAAATGTACACTTAATGAAAAAAACCCACTTTATTTATTTATTTATTTATTTATTATTTTTAGAGAGAGGGGAAGGGAGAGAGGCAGAGAGAGAGAGAGAGACACATCAATGTATGGTTGCCTTTCACCTGCCTCCAGCTACAGACCTGGCTGGAGACCTGGCTTGCAACCTGGTTATGTTGCCTTGGCTGGGAATTGAACCAGAGACCTTTGGATTTGCAGGCTAGCACCTTATCCACTGTGCCACCAGCCAGGGCCCACTTTATTATCTGAATTCTATAATTAACATCAAAACCTCCTTCCATGTGGTTGGCATTTTATCCACCAGGGCTACCAGCTCACAATGATATGACATCTGCTAAACAGAAAAGTCACAGGTGGGAACATTTCAGATTTGAGGTTTGCATGACATCTGCACATCAAACTCTCAAGTTGGCACTTAGTCATTTGCACTCATTCAACCAGCTTTTTGTCTATATGCTAGGTAGAGGTATCATGCTAGGTGCTGTAGATACAAAAATAAGTATTTCTGTCCTTAAAATGTATGTGGTCTAGGGCAAAGAAACTCAAGTTGTATAGTGCAGGGATTAAGAACACAGGCTTAGGAGTCCAACTGCCTGGCTTTGAATTCTGTCTCTCTTACTTACTAGGTGCAGCCTCAGTGGTACCTACCACCAATGGGTGTTGCAAGGACTTCATGAGGGAATGAGTATAAAGCGTTTAGCATGGAGCCTGGCAGACAGTGAATATTAAAAAATGGTGAGCAGTTTCTGTTATTATCACATCACAATGTGGGGAAAGGCCAAAGAGGCATAAACAAGAGGATGCTTTGGAACATATGGCCACTATTCTTAAACTAGACCAAGGAGGTAGGCCTTCAGGAAAGGCTTTCTGAAACAGGAGAATGGCCTAAAATGAGTCCAGAAGATTAATGAGGAGTTAGACAGGGGAGGGAGAAGGGAGAGGAAGGTGAGGCTGAAGGTGTCCCGGTAGAGGTTGCCAGTGGAAAGGGGAGCCCCTTCTGGGTAGTGTGGCTAGGATGCAGGATGAGGGCAAATGCACCCTTGGAAACTGGAGAGGGAGCCCCTCACCAGCAAGGGCCTGGCCCTGCCAGAAAGCTTACCTTGTACCCTGAAGGTAGCAGGGCCTTCAAGCAGGCGGGAAGATCACCCTGGAAACTGACAGGGGGCAAGGCTGTGGAAGAACCAGGAAATTAGTGACTAGGGGTATTTGTGGTTAATTTAATGGGGCCAACCTGTCTGCTTAGATATGTGGTTGGACATTATTCTGTGGGGACACTTCTGAATGGGATTAGCATTTGAACGTGTAGAGTAAGTAAAGCAGATTGCCCTTCCCAGTGTCGTGGGCACCTTCCAATCCATCGAAAGCCTGACCGGGAGAACGAATCCCCTCTCTGCCTGTCTTTGAGTTGGGACACGGTCTTCTCTTGCTTTTGGACTGGCGTTTGACTAGAAATTTACATTATTGTCTCTCACGGTTCTCATGCCTTTGGACTTGGACTGGAACTACACCATCATTTCTTCTGGGTCTGGATTCCTCAGTCTATTATAATCACATGAGCCAGTTCCTCATAATAAATCTGTTCACACACACACACACACACACACACACACACACACACACACACACACACAATACTGGTTTTATTTCCTTGAGAACCCTAACACACCAGGATAGCCCTGCAATCCTTTAATTCTCATTGGTCTCTCTTTCCATACTTCCCTCTTTCCCACTGACCCTTGTTATTTCTAGCCAAGTTCTCTTTCTAACATATATCTAGCAGGCCAGGTTGTCCCTTGATATTCTTCTCTAATTCCCAGTTACCTATACTTCCTAGTTCCTAGCCTGGAATAAAAGATCCTTTAGAACCTGCCCCCAGCCTTCCTGCATCTCCTTCCCTGGCCTCCCACCATCCTAAACTCATCATAGTTTTTCGGGCATTTGTGGCACCTGCACCCACTGTTCCCATCATCTGTAGGGCCCCTCCCCCTTTCTGTCCCTGGCTGGCTAACTGCTAGTTAGCATTTAAGCTCCAGCTCAAGCATCACCTCCTTGGTAAATCCTTCCCTGATTCCCCAAAGGTACATAACCTGAGCCCCCTTCTATTCTATACCTGTCTCCACTGTGGCAGGCATTACAGCTTTTCACAGTGATTTATGTAGCGTCTCTTTCCACCGATGAACAGAGAGGCTCCCCAGGGTCTAGACCATGACAGTTTCAGTTTGGAGTTTGGATCGCAAGAGCTTAGAATTTAGTAGGGACTCAAGCCCCTATGTGTTGAAATGCTGGACACGGACAGATATATGAACCCATGATAAATGAATGGAAGAGACAAGAGAAAACAAGAGTGATGCTGTAGACTTCTACTCATGACAGGTCACTCTGCCCTTTAAATGTCCCGTTAAATGAATGGCATGCTCCTCTTTCCCACGAACATTATATACCACATTCCAGTAACAGTCAACAATCAACAGTGGGCTTGTTTTTCGTATTTTTAGAATTCTTGTCAAATTGTGTACAGCTTCTATTTGGGTTTGAAGAGTCTGGGCTGATTTGGGGGATGGCTGTTCTCTCTTTTTACTATGCTTTCATTTGGCATTGGAAAAATTTCAGGAACTTATTCTGAGACTTTTAAGACATTTGTTCATAGCATTAAAAAAAAAAGCAATTAGCATTTTAGGGAGGGTGGAATTTCCGAAAAATGTTGTTTGATCTTTTGAGTTATAATTAAATACATTTCGGAGTTTTCACATTTGAGCTCTCTAACTTGTGCCAGAGTGTGGAAAGACTTTTTAGAGGAATGACACCTTTTAACAAGAGTTAGAAACATACGACATTGAGATTAAGGAGCAGGCACATTTATTGTGGCAACGGACGATGGTAGGCCTGGCGAGTTTCTTATCACAACTCCCATCACAAAAAAAAGAAGAGAAAAAGCCCAGGTGTAGGGTTTTAAGAATGAACCCTCAGGAGGGGCAGCAGGGGTTGGTTTAATTATTTTTAAAGTAACATTAAGGCTGAAAACTGCTTGTAACATTCCTGGCACACAAACTTATTGGCCTAGATGTTTTGCTGTTGAGCAACTAGGGAAATGACTGTTTTTCACTGTGGCCAAAAGCCTGCTGTTTCTCCTCTGACTCATCTTGTGTTTGAATTTTAGAAGCTTGGTATGTATGTGGAAGAACATGGAAGCTCCACAACCTAAATGAGAAGTTGGACTAGACTTCAGGGTGAGTTTTGTGAGACGGTTCAATTCAGAGTATATTTTCTAGGGCCCTTAATGGTTGGGGTAAGGGATGATTTTTCATCTGTAACTTTTTAAAAAAATGTAGACACAATAATAAACAAAACAGCAACCGCCACAAAACATGTTCCCCTTCCTGCTTGGCACTGTGAGCTGATGTACATACAGCAGCTGACTCTGGGTAAGGAATTGCTACTTCTGAGCTTCATTTCCCTCATCTGTAAAATAGGAAAACTATCTGCCATGCTAGTTTCTGCAGGAGATAAATGAGTGACTATATGAGTAGATGCATAGCTTAGTGTCATGTCTAACGTATACTCATGGCTCAGTAAACAGTAGCTGATGTGGTGGCTGATGTTGACTCTAGTATTAATGATGTAGTAGGAATGACATCTGCCTGGAAATCAGAAAATCAATTAAAAATAATAACAGCTAGCATTTCACAAAGATGGCACCTCTGCCCCCCTCAAAGTGAAGCCAAGGCAAAGGCTTTGAAGGCAAAGAAAGCAGTGCTAAAAGGCGTCCACAGCCACACAAAAAAGAAGATCTGCACGTCACCCACCTCCCGGAGGCCTAAGACACTGCAGCTCCCAAGGCAGCCTGAGTATCCTCAGAAGGGCGCCCTCAGGAGAAACCAGCTTGACCACTGTGCCATCCTCAAGCTCCCCCTGACCACTGGGTCAGCCATGAAGAAGATAGAGGACAACACACTGTGTTCATGTGGATGTCAAGGCCAACAAGCACCAGAGCCAACAGGCTGTGGAGAAGCTAGGACACTGATGTTGCCCAGGTCAACACCCTGATCAGGCCTGATGGAGAGAAGAAGGCACATGTCCCACTGGCTCCAGACTACGATGCTCTGGATGTTGCCAGCAAAACTGGGATCATCTCAACTGAGTCCAGCTGGCTAATTCTAAATATCAAAGTTTTATACCATAAAACAAACAACCAAAAACACCTACTTAACCTATTAATAAGCCTATTAACTTCCTTAACTTATTTTGAGCTATCATCTTAAAATGAGGATTTTGGTTCAGACAACTTTTCAACTTTAGTATTGATAACTCTGTGACATGCTCTCAGCTCCATCTCTTGAAGTCCCTGCATCTTTCCTGAAATATTCTTCCAACACAAGCTAGTCTTTCTAAGATGGCCAACGCTGCGTGGGTGTGGAATAGCTCTGCCTTGCTGCAGAGGGAAAGACTTTCATGGGTAACACTTTTCAAGTCCAAATATATAACATTCTTTTTTAAGTGCTACTGGTACAGAGATAATATTTAGATGTGTCTCCAAGAGATACTATACCACTGTGAGTGAGAAAAGAAGATCAATGCCTAGTCCTATCTTCAGGGAGTTTAGCCATTTTAATGCGGACACTAAGACGTTTTTACCTGGAGAAATAAAATTCTCCAGATTAATTCCAATTAAGGGCAGGCACCCATAATAGCAGAAATTATCCTTTGCATGAGAATAACTTGTTGCCTGTATAAAGCTCTTTGTTGTACACCATGCCATTTCACCCCTGCAATAACGTATAATATTAGGCAGGTAGAGCAGCTATGAACATTCCTATTGCTGAAATAAGAGACCTGCCATCCAAAGAGGAGTGTGACTTGCCTCCGTTACGTAGCTCATAAGGGCATGTGATACGCCAGACAGCACCAAGGTGCCTGACTTTGTGGAGCACCTACACACCTCCTTATACCAGAGCAGAAGTAACTCTGTCTTTCCCCACAGCTTTTTGGGGGCACTGACAAAACATTTCAAGATTTCCATCAGATAATTAAGCAAAGGAAAGTTTTCAAAGAAGGATCTCCAGGTCAGCTTCTAGGTTTGCCTGCTGGAAAAGTGTAAGGGATAAAGGGAGAGGAGGCTCTATGCTCATTCTCTACCCAGCAATCCCATTTATTGATCATTGGAACCTCTCTGATTGGTCAGTGAAGATGCTGATGGATGGTGTGTAGCTATACAGCTCCGATTGAATGGGAAAGCCTTAGTCCTATTGAGTGAAATACTTTTCGAGGATCTCTTTCACTAGGGCTGGCTTGGATGGTAGAAACCCAATGCAGGCAGGCAGTTTAGTGCAGGCCTCTCCTGAGGTATAGTTTGCATGAGAGGACTCTGTGTAGAAATGGCTGCTAGGCTCTGCTTTTATATTTGAGCCCAGTTAGCCACTAGGAGCCCTTTTCTGCCGGTATCTTCTTCCTCAGCATCCAGAGGTTGCAGACAAGCAAAGCTGGATGTTGAGCCTTTGACAGGTTGGGCTAGCTGACCCTGGAGGGTCCTTTCAGCTGGAAGGCCAGAGATGTCCCTTTTCTCTTCCTGGAATCAGCCAACCAACAGTGCCCAGTACCAACCTTTGGCTTCCAGCAGGCACTGTATAAGTTCCCCAGATAAAGGAAGAGGAAAGCCTCAGGAGCTCTCACCCTAGTTCCTCCTCACTTTGTCATGAACAGGTCCACAGCCTTTCTGTCTGCTGGGAGAGAGCACTGCGTCAGTCTGAATAGAACTCCCGAGCCTTAGGAGGTGTGTTGGGCAGTAAGGTTTGGGGATGGCAGAATCACAGCCAAGTCTCACCTGCCAATATGATCACACGTGAGGATCCCCTGATGGGGCCAGGTGCACAAGTGCCCCAGAGGTACCCAGAGATATGGGTCTGTGTAGCCCTCAACCCATTTCACCAGCTTCCCAAATGTTGGGATCCATTTTTTAAAGCTCTAGAAGAAAACAAAGTAGCTTTTTAAAATATATATATATATATATATATATTTTTCAATCTGTCAATCTTTGCAAAGCCTGGCTTATCAAAATCCAAAAGCATCTGAATGAGCAGCCTACAGACAAATTGTGAATGTACCACTATTAACCGTTGGGCAGATTTATTTTAGTTTTAAAAACTTTGATGTATGAGAGAAGCAAACTGGTTGCCACTCACATGCCCCCAGCTGGGGACCAGCCAGCAACCCAGGCATGTGCCCTGACCGGGAATCAACCAGCGACCTTTGGGTTCACCGGCCAGCACTCAGTCCGCTGAGCCACACCAGCAAGGGCTCCCCTAGGCAGGTTTACATAGAATAATGATGTCTGCTTACCAGGACCAACTTTACACAGGGGCAGCCTTTTCCATTTAACCTTCCCCTCAACCTTGTGAGGTACATGCTCTTCCTACTATTCCACATCACAGTTGAGGAAATAGACTCAGATACCGCAGGATAATTCATTTCACTTTGGTAGCAAAAGGTGAAGACCTGTGTAAACCCAGGTCTTGCCTTTAACCACTAAGTCACATTTCTCCTGGATGGACTAGAACAGCGATTTTCAACCTTTTTCATGTCATGGCACACATAAACTAATTACTAAAGTTCTGCAATACATCAAAAAAACTATAATGTTTTTGCTGATCTGACAAAAAGTAGGTACAGTTTTGACTCATTCGCACTTGATGGCCATTGCTCTGTTGGTTGTTGTCATTTGTTTATTTGAAAATTTAAGGGAGAAGAGGTCAGTGCCCCTGAGTAGCCAGGTATTGCACGTCCTAAAAGTTCTTGTGGCACACTGGTTGAAAATCTCTGGACTGCAAGGATCAGAGCTTCCGACTTAAGAACTAGCTCATCAGTGTGGCTGACTGCTCCTTTATTCAGTTCCCTCCTCATTTCTTCCCCATTCACTCTCACCTGTACCCCATAGTCTAGGGATGCAGCTTCTCTTAGAGACATTAGGAAATGCAGAAGCAATGTTTGGGAAGAAAGTTAAAAAGATTCATGAGTGTGATGGGGCTGAGTCTCAAAGTGTGTACATGTGTGTGCGTGCTCGCACACAGGTGTGCACGCTGACCCTCTGTTATGGATTCATCTCTGTGAACATGAAAAGACCTCTGTGTCCTTCAGCTTCAGTGAGTGCTGCCCAGAATAGCCTTGGCCTGGCTGTGCCTCATCTCCTTACATGGCAGCACCTCCGTTACTGCCCAGCAGCCTATCTGGCTGCTTTTCTGCCTCCCCACTCTCTTCCCTTCCCTCCTGACCTCCCTATCCTTGCTGCAGATCAGCTCCCGGTGGCAAATTTGGTGTGCACACCCCCAAACCAAATTGCTCTGTTCCTCGCACCTGCTCTGCATCAGCTCCTTTGCAGGATTGTTTTTGGTTTCCTCCTCTGGTCTATGTAGCACCTGCTGTGCTAACTCTCTTCCAACTTATTCAGGATAAGTGTGAAATAAGGACACCCCGGGCCAGGGCTTCTGCTGGACACCTCCCTGAAGTCAGCAACCTGCTCTCCCCTGAGATGGTACCCAAAATAACAGGGCTTAGCCTCTAAGCACTGCTGAATCCCAGCTCTGCCACTTGGCTAGTGCTTCACTTTCTTAGACTCAGTTTCATTATCTGTATGATGGGTACAATAATCCCTTCCTCAAAGAGCTGGGAGTAGTTACTGAGTTAATGGTTTAAAACACTTGGTTTGTGACAGCTATTGAAAAAGTTCGAGCCCTGGCTGGTAGCACAGTGGTTAAGGCGCCAGCCTGCGAACCCAAAGGTCGCAGGTTCGATTCCCCAGCCAGGGCACATAACCAGGTTGCAAACCAGGTCTCCAGCCAGATCTGTGCCTGGAGGCAGGTGAAACGCAACCATACACTGATGGCTCTTTCCCTCTCTGCCTCTCTCCCTTCCTCTCTCTCTGGGAATAATAAAATCTTTAAAAAAAAAAAAAAAAAAAAAGAAAAAGTTGTAGGCCCTGACTGGGTGGTTCAGTTGGTTGGAGCATCTTCTCATATATCAAAAGGTTTCGGACTTGATTTCTGGTCAGGGCACATACCAAGGTTGGGAAAAAAAATAGTTGTCGCTATTATATTAATATTATCATTATTATGTGTCTTGTTCCTCACCATTCATGTGACATAGATCTTCCCTCATAGTCACTTCCTCAACCCAGCATTTACAATAAAAAAATAATAATTATTATTATTTCAATAACCTTTATGAATAGATGTCATTACCCCAATTTATAGACAGGTTATATAACTTTCTCAAGTTTGCACTGTTTGGAAAAAGAACAACTGGGATTAATTAGTTCCATCTCTGACTCCTTTAGGAAACATTTACTGGGTGCGTCTTTTTTGTTTGTTTTTTCTTTAAAGATTTTATTCATTATTTTTAGAGAAAGGGGAAGGGGGGAGGAAGAAAGGGGGAGAAACATCAATGTATGATTGCCTTTCACCTGCCTCCAGCTGGGGACCAGGCTGGAAACCTGGCTTGCAACCTGGGTATGTGCCCTGACTGGGAATTGAACCAGTGACAAGTGGGTTTGCAGGCCAGTGCCTATCCACTGAGCCACACCAGCCAGGGCCTACTGGGTGCTTCTAATGCCATGAATTCAGCTAAGGGCTGAGGAGACCCTGGTGATCGGACACAGGCCTGGGGGTGGGGGGTGCACTGCCAAAGGGGGAAGAAGCAACTAAATGGGTAATTGTGCAATTACTGGGATAAAGGAATTCAAACAGGCAGCCAGGTGGCAGGACTCCAGACCTATGTGGTGACTCCATCACCATAGAGCTAAACACAATGTGAGCTAGGCTGTGTCCTGAATCTGGCACCAGGGGACAGGCTTGGGGAGAGAAAGAGGAATTCTGATGGGAGAGAAGGGACAGTATAGGAGACCCATGGCTAGCTTTACTAGAGAGAGATTTCAGAGATTTCATAGGTAGAGATGAGCAGAAGGCATGTAGGTGGTAGGGCAAACATAAGCACGAGGCTGAGGGATAGAGGATGCATGGTAGGGAGAGTGCTGAGATACAGTGGGGCCAGATCACCAAGAGCCTACAGTGCCAGGCCGAGGAGCTTATTTTGAAGTCAACAGGCAGCCATTGAAGGTAACTATTTGGGGTGGCAGCATGCTCAAAAGGAGAGAAAAAAGTTTTAGACAGATGATCGAGAAGGTCTATCATTTTAATCCAGGTTAGTCTCCATTATTACAACAGAGGTGGTGGTGGCGGCATACCAATTGCAGGATTTAGATAAGATATGAGAAGGGTAGGGAAGATAGAATGTGGTTGATCAAGGCTCTGCTGCTTTGACTAGTCCAGCCAACCCTCGGTGGAAGAGTGCAGTAAATCAATCAACTTTAACACAAAGTATTTCCTAGACTCAGAACAGGAAGAGCAAGAACATGGCTATAGATATTATACTGTCTAACGAACTGTATCAATGAAAGTGAAACTGCCATTCCAAACACAATTATAAAGACATGCTTTTAAAAGAAAGAAAATAAACACAAGCACAGAAAGGCAGAAGTTGACAGTATCCAGGGGAAGGGGTCCCATGGCTCCCCGGATTCAATTGCCTTATCACTTCACTGCAGTGGGTATATTTTCACAGTTCTATGTGTCTTGATTGCCATTAACCTTTCAATTTATGCCACCGACTCTCTTTCTCTGCCTTCATATTCACTAAGCTATTTCCTAATTATGATTCTGCTTTGCATGCAGATCCTTCTACAGAGGAACAGAAACCTAACTCAGTGGCCGCCACAAACATCCAGTACATTTGGCAAGAGGCAGTAGAGTGCGGTGGTTAAGAGCATGGCTACCAAGTTTGAAACTTTCCGGCTGTGTGACCTTGGGCAAATTATTTCAAAGCTCTGCAACTCAATTTCCTTATCTGTAAAATGGGGCTGATAACAGTACTATGTCTCAAAGGGTCATTGAAAGGGCTAAACCACATAATGCCTACAACAGTGCCCCCCTATAGTAGGTGCTCAATAAATCATAGCTACAGATCTCACTGAGAACTGAAAGCAGCACCGTGATTATACATCAGTCTCTCATGAGGATGGTAAGTGTGAGTCAGTCTTGCAGGATGCTATTTCCTTTGGAACTAGTAAGATTGAGTTGATGAACATACGAAGCTGAGAACAAGCTCCTCTATCATGGTGATTATGTTTGCTTGCCTGTTTCCCACAAAATACTTGTAACTCCTCAAGAGTCCCAATACCCTTATTGTATGTGCTCAGTACATTCTTACAGAATTTATAGCTATGATTCCAATATTGTCACTGCTCTATTTTGGTGGTGTTCAATCGAAAAATAATCACATGTGTGATTTTAAACTTTCTAGTATCCACACCTTATAAAGTATAAAAGTTAGGTGAAATTATGAGAATATCTTTTATATTGGACTCCCACCTCACACCATACACAAAAATTAACTACAAATAGAATGAACACCTAAATGTAAGAGCTAAAACTATAAACTATTTAGGAAACATGGGTGTAAATTTTCATGACCTTGAATTAGGTCATGGTTTCTTAAATATATCACCAGAAGTACAGCAACAAAAGAAAAAATAGAGGATTAAAAAAAAGTCAACATACAAAAATCAGTTGGGTTTCTACACGCTAATAATAAACTATCTGAAAAGGAAATGAGAATAATCCTATTTACAACAGCATTCCACCTGGCCTCCGACAGTGATGTCCCCTTTTAGCCTTGAAGTGTGCATAACCACTACCTCATTCCAAACCCAGGTCCCTTCTTATCCACTCTCACTTCTGTGTCCCCCACTGGGACATGTGGGATCCTCTCGCTGCCTGATCACGCCATGTCACTATTCTGCTCTTCTAGAGCCTCCTCTGGGGAGATGGGCTCCTCTCAGAGCTCCAACTTAGAAGTGCAGCACAAGACTCTTTCACTTACCTTTCATCTAACAGGGCCTCCACTGTTTCCACATTCCCTCTTTTAAGAAAGTCAAGCAGTAGCTCAACTTCTCACCTGTAGTCACATCTGTTTCAAATTTCTCAGTTCTTGCTGCTGCCCATGCTTTTACATATCACCTTAGTTGCAAGAGAACTCCAAGTCTGGTATCATGTTCTGCGTTTTCTCTACAAGGCTTCTGAGCTGTGCTTTTAAGGTCACCTCTAAACTAAAACAAATGAATGGAATCCAACATGAGTGGTCTTCACTTTGAACTTCCTCTCAGTGAGTTTAGGCTGCGTAACACTCGTCTGGTCATAAGCTGGATGTTGTGTTTTCTGCTGGCATGTGGGGCATCTCATCATTCTCCTGCAACATAACCTAGTTGGATTCTAATAAATGCTCCAAGGTAATCTGCGTTTAATATTTTTCTGATACTTACCAAACTGTATTCCTTTGGCAATAGATTGCAAAAAGAAGTGCTTAAAGACACTTTCCAAAAACGGCAATCTGAAATGAACCAGGTTTTTAGAAAGATAATCATAGGAACTTATAGCCTAGCATATTTTTAATTTAAAAATTCTTTCATATACATTATAATAAATCCTTTATTTATTAGAATGAGATGATTTCATTTACATTTTTGATGGGGGACTCAAATGCTGACAAATTTTAGCTTTAGGTAGCAGCTAATAAGCGTAGTAACCAATATATGTAAAAAGCTCTTGTTTCAGGAACTGGAGGGATGACCCACCTGAATTCCAGGTAACCAGTCGCAGGCCCACCTTTGTGCCTCAGGAGGACTGCAAGCAATTAAGATGGTATCTGAGCCATTACATTCCAGGGTGGGACCACCACCCAGGACAGAGAGGAAAGAATGCTGCAGCTTTGATCTCATTAACCTTTTCCCTGAATTCCAAACCCCTTATAAAAGGGCCTGATTATAATGCAATATAAGACAGTCTGTTAGGGTGCACACCCACCATTTTCTCAGATCACAGACCATCTGAATAAAGTATCCATAGAAACTCAATCCTTGTCTCTGCTTACTGGGTCTGGTAGATGACAGGCAGCAGGACACTGGCTTTTCCAGTTTCATTTTCTGGTTAAAAACTTAACTCGCAAATCTTAACCGGTGCCTCACTCAGGAATGTATTTGGCTTCAAGTAAGAGAAGCCCTGACTCACCTGACTTGTTAAAAATGAGGAAGTTATTATTTCACATAGCAATGAGCTCAGAGTTAGGTAGTTCCAGGGTTTTAGAGGTTTGATGATATTGTCCAAGTTACTTGCATCTTTCTGCTGTGACGCACTCAGAAGGTTGTCTTCATTGTCAGTGTCTTCCAGGATTGCAAGAAGGTGCCGCAAGCCCAGCTTTTGCCTATTCGCACAGCACGTCTAAGGCAGCCTCTCGGCAGGCACCCTCTGTCCGGAACACAGAGACCCTTTCCCGGGATCCTCAAATACCTTCTCTCACGTCCCTGAGGCCAGAGTCCCATCACAACCCTATGAAATCACCATGATTAACTTAGAACAACGAAGATATACTCCTCAGGCTGCCAGGTGCCCTTGTCCTAAGCCTACAAAGGTTACACCAAATTAGGGTCCTGTTAGCAGCGGGAAGGACTGACTGTCCGGTGGGTGGGCAATCACCAGCGTCTACCACAACCACCATGTATATATGTATGTACATATGTGTGTATGTATGTATGTATGCCTGTATTTTTGTTTTAAAGTTTTAGCTAATTTTTCTCTCATGTGTATTTGTCCATATTCCTCTTGTTTATGATTGGGGATGTTGAAATGCTCCCAGCTTACTTTTCAGAGCACCAATTTTTCATTATACTGGTTTTAGATTTAGAAGGCTTGGAAGAAGGGGCTGAATTTATATCGGCTGTTGCAACAAAGTTTGGAAGGTACTTTTTGGACAAATTACCAACTTCTGCTTGCTGTAAACAGCCAGTCCTCGAATCTAGGCTTTTTGGACTAAGCAGCCTCAGTATCCCCCCACTGGCACGGCATCTTTCTTGTACTTGCTTTATACACTAAAGGGTAGAATAAGGGTAATATTGTTCTTCCGTTGCAATATAAACCCATAATACATTCTTGCAGAGCACACTAACCTGTCTCTCTATGGGACCGTAAGAGGCAAGGCGCTCATGTCTACTCTTCCCGTGTTTTTCCTTTTCCCAGCAAACTGGCCCCTTAACCCAAACTGGGTGAAGTTGTAGAATTCATTCCAAAACTTGATGCCCAACAGGCAGTTACTCAAACCAAATCTGCACAACAGTCAGACATCTGCTTCTTTTATGTAGGTCAAAGGATTGAAGTACCATTCAATTGACTCTATGAGGGAGGTTCAGGACTGTCAAAGACAAACTACAATGTGAAGATGTGCCTGGACCACATTTAAAACACAGGGCTGATTAATAGGGAGCAGCTCTATTCCCTGCTCCTGGTTCCACGTGGGTGGCCGAAAGCCAGAAGCTAGAAATGGGATCGAGGTAATGGTGACCCAAAAATGTTTCTCCGGCTCCCACCTGGTTTGCTGTATGAGAATGTCAGTTCCCTCAATGCCCTCCAGTCCAGCTGGGAGACCTGAGAGAATGTCTTGTACGTGCAGGAGAATGAATCTTCTCTCCTGCCTTCACCTGCAGAAGCTGTGAGTTCCTCCTGGACACTCCATCAAAACAGGTGTCAAAGACCTGGATGCCTGCCTGAAGCTATTCCCTCTCCTATATCCAGCCCACCCACTCCCTTTCCTGCCAGAGGAGACCCAAATGTCTTCCCTAGAAAAGTCACTGAAACCCTCCTTTGTTCTTTTACTGCAACCTCTTCTCGGGTTTTGGGTACCAATCATGGGTGTAGGGCAGGGACCAGCCAGGGTACAGACAAGGGCTGTGCTGGGGTATACCCACCCCTGTGACTAACTCAATGTCCTTGAATAACCTTGAGACTGCCTCTCTTTCCTTAGGATGAATTTTCACTTTCCTTCAGAGGCTTTTTGGTCCTTGATGAACACAGGCCCAATCGCTATCTCCCCTTCTATTTTCAGGCAACATTGAATACCAGGGGAATCCCACCTGAAGCTATCAGGATGGGATCTTCATAAGTAAAGACAAATGGATGCATATTTCCATTTATGTTGTCCCTTCCACCAAGAGATGGAATCTTATCTCTTCACCTCTTTGCACGTGTGTGAGGTTGGCGATGTGGTTTGCTTTGGCCAGTGACACAGTAGCAAATAAGATACAAACAGAGGACTGAAAAGAATTTGTGCAATGGGGTCTGCTCTTTTTGCTGCATTTGGAACTCAATGGTCAGCGAAAAGCCTGGGGTAGCCTGCCAGATGCTGCAGACACATGGCATAGTTACCTCTGCACCACAGCCACCCAGACATGTGAGTGAGGCCATCCATGTTCAGTCAGCATTTGAGTGAACTGGCTGCTGACTGTAGCCATGTGAGTGAGCTCAAGCGGGACCAACAAGAGAACCACCTTGCAGAACTTAGTTCAAATTGTCAATACACAGAATTTTGAGTTACTCAGTGATTTTTTTTTTTTTTTAAATTACTAAGTCTTGGGATTATTTGCTCTGCAGCAAAAAAAAAAAAAAAAAAAAAAAAAAAAAAAAAAAAGAAAGATACATTATTAGAAAGATGGAAGAGGGAATGTGGAATTGATAAAATAAATATCCAAAACTGACGGTTAAACTTGACAACTAAGGTCTTCTTCAGATTCTGGGATTTGGTGAGTAGATTCCGATGTCTATAACAAGTGCAAAATGTAATTTACATTTCTAATTTAAGACCATATTTTCTCCTCCCCTTTGTTTTCTATTGTAAGTCTCAGAGAAACACACTAGGTGACCATAAAGTACCAACTGATTATCGGTCTCATTACTTCCTGGCAGTACCTTGTTCTGTTGCTGCCAAGGCAGTACCTTTTTTGAATTGTGTACTGTCTGTAAATATTAACTTCCCATGACTCATACTGCAATCTTGGATAAGAGTTGTATTTAAAAAAACAAAAGAGAAAGAATTGAGGCGTGGCCCTGGTCAAGTTACTCAGTTGGTTAGAGTATCATCCCAACGCACCAGGGTTGCAGGTCTGATCTCCAAATAGGGTACTTATACGAGTCAACCAATGAGTACATAAATAAATGGAACAACAAATTGATGTTTCTGTCTCCCTCAGTTCTCTCTCTCTCACATCAATTTTAAAAAGAGTTGAGACTTACGTATGAATTAGATTTATAAATAAAAAGAGATTGAAATCACTTGCAAAGTCACATTCAGCTCTAAAAGAATGCAGCTGCTATAGCACTAAAGGAAATTACATCTAAGCTTCCATCCGGTACAATGCAGTTTTCAGCAACTAGGACACGGGCATGAAAACAAGAGGCATTAATGGAAATGTCGATGAACTAATAATCCCCACTGCTGACTGAACAACCGAGAAAGACCAGAGTAACAACAACACAGGGTGCGTTCTCAGTGTTTTTACCTAGCGCTGGCAGCCAGTGACTAAGCAGGCTTTCACAATGACAACGTAACTAAATGAATTGTTTATCTAAATAATTTCTCCATGTTAGGAAGAAGTAACAGTCCTTAATTTCGGAGATTTCATTTCGCTGAGGTTTTTGTGGCCTGCCCCCCAGGTTAGAGATTTCCCAGGTGGGCCACCACCCTGCCCTGGTTTCCAAACCTGGTGTCCACCTTAGGTCACATGGAGGGCGGCCCAGAAGAGAGGTAGATGCATCTTTGTGCACATGTTGCACTGAGGACTGTGGGCCTGTGCTTCTGGGGACAAGTCCTCTTTCAATTGCTATTCAGTGACTTCTCCTTTTCTGGCGTTGACACAGTTTTCTCTTTGAAGCACAAGGACGTCAGGAGAGGGCAGAGACAGTTCTCCTCTCCATTTATGCTGCTCTCTGCCTCTTTCCCCTGGCCCAGGCCTCAAAGGGTCTCCTCCCCCAGGTAGCTAAGAGCTGACCCAGCAGGGTGATGGACTAGTTTGAAAGTGCAGCTGCCCTTATTCATTACAGAACATCCTTTCTTCTTTTCTTGCCTTTTTTTAGCCTGAGGGACAAAGACAGAGAAGGGTCTTGATTTTCCTCATTAATGTGCTCCAGCTGGTGGCCTATCCAACTTCTGAAATCACCTGTGACATGACAATTTTTAAAAAAATGCTAGCATCTTATATTATGTAACTTTTTGGGTAATAGGATGGGAATTCAGTTTTTAAAACTTCTCACCAACAGTCTATCACCCAGACAAATGAAAATAAGGACAAAGAGGATAACTGTGACGAACAAATTAAATAGCCTGCTATGCCAAGAATGTACATGAATCATGTTTTTCAAAGGCTGTGTTTCTTCTCTGTTTTGGAATGACTGCCACTTCCCCGTTACCAAGCCTCAGACTCCCAGAGGCACATCTTGGTTCATCAGCTCCACTGAATCCCCCATTCTTGTTCGGAGAAACAAAGATGGAGGGTGTGATGGGTTGAATTCTGTCCCCTGAAAACATATGTCAAAGACTTAACCCCTAGTATCTATGAATGCAAGCTTATGTAAAAATAGGGCCTTTTCGGATGTAATCAAGCTTAAAATGAGGTTGTTGGGGTGGGTCCTAATCTAATATAACTGCTCTCTGCACTTCAGAAGAGATACTGGGGCAGACAAGGGAGGGAGAACACTATGTAAAGACAAAGGAAGACATTGGACCCCTCCAGCCTTGAGCCAGGGATCTCCAAGGGCTGTTGGCAGATAACCAGAAGCAGGGAGAGGCAAGGTAGGATTCTTCTCCCCTATAGTTTTCAGAGGGAGCATGGCCAGCCACCGACACCTCGATTTCGATATTCTGGCACCCAGAACTGTGAGACAATACATTTCCGTTCTTTTAAGTCACATAGTTTGTTATGGGAGGCCTAGCAAATGCATACAGAGAGTTTAGGCAGATTACCCATGATTACAGGGCTGGTGACAGTGTAAGATGCACAAAATGAAACACTTGTGGGTCCCGTTTGAAATTTTCATCCTTGTCCAGGGTTTAGTCTTGTGAGGTGTAGCAACTCAATTGTGGGGAAAAAAAAAATACATGGAAGTACTTTAAAATGAAACCAGAGTTGTCCTGCCAGAGGGACCTCCTCGTGTGTCTTTTCTCTCAACACTTTGGAATGTTTAAAACAGGGCAAGATAACCTAAGCAACATTGTGTCTGACAGAACTGTTTGCAGGAACAACAAAAAAGCAGATATTATGACCATACTGGTATCTACCAGACTGAAAATGAAAAACATTCTTTAGAATAAAGATCATTGCTATATTATCAGCACCAACAAAAAAACCTTCCTTCTACTGATGTAATTGTCTCTCTTGCCTCTGACCCCTAATCAGAACATTATTTGGATTTCTGCCTGAATCAATGCTTCTCAAGTAGTTATTCTTTAATCTTAAATAAATGCTTCTTGCCTCTCACTTGGAAAAGCCTTTTATTTTTAGGTTTACGTTTTCATTTCAGATTTCTATAGTAATTACCCTCAAATACTTTTCTTTTCTCCCTGCCCTTTTTATTTTGAAAAAAATTTTTGAAACCTACAGACAAGTTGAAAGAATAATACAATCAATACTCCTGCTTTCTTCATTGTGATTCAGCAATTAATATTTTGCCATGTTTGTTTCTGTCTCTTTATGTATGTTCACTTTTGTCTTGAACCATTCGAAAGTTACAAACCTCATGACATTTCACACCCCAAAATTTCAGCATGAGTCTCCTAAGGACAAAGATATTCTACATCATTACAATCAGACTCAGGGTACTTACTGCCAATACAAAAGGATTATCTAATAAAAAGATTGTATTCAAACTTCTCCAATTTCTACCCAAATATACTTTATAGAGATTTTCTTTCTTCCTCCTCTCCCTTCCCCACTACTCTTTTTTTTTTTCTTGGTTTTTGGATTCAATACCCCATCACTCAGCCACCACCTCTCCTTAATCTCTTTTAATTTAGAGCATTCATGCATTTTTTGTTTGTTTGTTTTTTAAAGATTTTATTATTTTTAGAGAGAGGGTAAGGGAGAGAAGCAAAGGGAGAGAGACCTCAATGTATGGTTGCCTTTCACCTGCCTCCAGCTACCAACCTGGCTGGAGACTTGGCTTGCAACCTGGTTATGTTGCCCTGGCTGGGAATTGAACCAGCGACCTTTGGTTTGGCTGACTGGCGCCTTATCCACTGAGCCACCAGCCAGGTTATTTATTTGTGTTTTGTCTTTCACACCATTAATATTTTTGAAGAGTCCAAGCCATTCCGACCAGGTTGTCCCATAATCTGGGTTTGTCTATTTTTTCTCATAATTAGATTCTGGCAAAACAGTCTTTGGTAAGAATGGCACCAAGGTGATGCCGCGTGCTGCCCACTGCCCTACATCAGGGACAGCATAATGTCAGCATCATTGATCATGTCATTAAATTAATTTAATTGGCAGTTACTATGTTTAACTCATATAAGAGCATGAAATCACATTGGTTGCATTTACAGATACCTCCTGCAGTAATTAAAGAACAATCTGTGTGGGAGAGGGGGAATATTTGAGTGAAAACTTGTTCTTAACTACTTAATACAGTGCATCCGGAGTTAAAAACAAATGTTGACTTAGCATTAGATATGACTTTGCAGCTGAAATGCAACACTTAGTGTGCCCTGCTTCATTTACTGCATGTTCTTCGCAAGTGGTGGTGGAGGTGGGTGGCAACTCAGGTTAAAACTAACCCTCCTCCTTTACAAACCACCAGCCTACAGAAATCTGAAGGTCATTTTTATGGCTTTTCCAGCACATAAATATTATTCAGGATTTGGCCTCTGGCAAAATTTTCTGACTCATTAACATTTACAATGAGCCCTGGCTGGTGGCTCAGTGGATAAGGCGCCGGCCTGTGAACCTCAAGGTCGCTGGTTTGATTCCCAGCCAGGGCACATAACCAGGTTGCAAGCCAGGTCTCCAGCCAGGTCCGTAGCTGGAGGCAGGTGAAAGGCAACCATACATGATGTCTCTTTCTCTCTCTGCCTCTAACCCTTCCCCTCTCTCTAAAAGTAATAAATAAAATCTTAAAAAAAGAAAAAAAAAAAGGCAACCATACATTGATGGTTCTCTCCCTCTCTGCCTCTCTCTCCCCCTTCCCCTCTCTCTCGAAATAATAAATAAAATCTTAAAAAAGAGTCTGTAAGATCTAAACTTCCTTTAAAAAAATTTTTTTACAATAAAACTTAAAGCATACCCCCCAAAAAAAAGTTAAGTATAGCTAGGTAACCCCAACATCTCAAGCACAAAATTACATCAGTTAAATCAAAGATTTGCTTTCAGCAGGTCAGTATCACGGATAGCTCAAGTATCATGGATAACACAGAGCTTGTACTATTACACTGTGTCAAGGTGGCATTTTCCTTGCTGGCGACCACAAAGGACATGAACTTGAGACAGCAGGACAAAAATAGATCCGTAAAGCTATGTCAATCATTTCTGAGAGGTCAAAAACCCTCACAGCTTTAACTGGAAGTTACTACTTTTAATTCGTATAACAACACGCCTAAGTGTCTGAGTGAATATTAAGCGGGGTGATTGAGGTATATAAGCCACTAAGCACATCCTTGGTGTTCCTATGCCATGGAAAGGGTAGCTCAGCCGCTCTTCTCTGTGTTGTTTCCCCACTAGATTGTAAGTTCCATGAGAACAGGGACTTGGTCTTGTTGGTTCTCCAGTGTTCAGAACGGTGTCTGGCACACGGTGGGTGACCAAAAATTATTGAATGAATGAATGACTAAAATAGTCTCGTTCTTCAAGGCTAGGCCACTTCAACATTTCTTAAAAACTTTTAAAAACATATAATCCTGTGTTCTCTCCACCCCCTTTTAATGATAAAACTTGTAGCTTGAGAGTGAGTACAGGGGCCTCCAAGCTTCCCTATTTCAATCTCCAGCAGTTTAGCTAATCATTTCAGGACAGACTTCAAGGCACACCAATGTGCCTTGTCATGATCCTACTCCTAGAAGCCATCTCTCTCTTCTCTCTCCCTCTCTCCACCCCTTCTCTCTGCCTTGCAAAGCAGGAACCAGAAGGATGTGTAATATTCCATTGTCCCATGGAATATTATCTATGTTATCTCCTTCCAATATTTCCACTGCTGAGTTGCTAAAGGTCATGGGGAAAAGAAAGTCTGCAGATTGTTAATAGAATGTATAATTTGCTTAAATAGTTAACTTTTTCCTCTACATGATTTTGTCTAGAAATATTTCGATAAAATTTTTTGGTTAATTTGCTTAAATAAGAGTTAACTAAAATAAATGATCTATTCTATAAGCTTTTTTTTTTTTTTGGTTCATGTACAGATGCCCTAGTTTCAAGGAAGCTGAAAGAAGAAACTAGAACACATGCTCTCTTGACTCAAAGATGGTAGACAATGCATGGTAGAGAAGGGGCAGAAGAGAGGCTCTTTTTCCAGAGGAAATAGAGATAATAAAAAAAATAAAATATGAGGTAGCACAGTGGATAAGGTGCCGGCCTGCGAACCCAAAGGTTGCTGCTTCGATTACCCAGCCAGGGCACATAACCAGGTTGCAAGTCAGGTCTCCAGCCAGGTCCTTAGCTGGAGGCAGGTGAAAGGCAACCATGCAGTGATGTCTCTCTCCCTCTCTGCTCTCTCCCTTCCTCTTTCTCTGGAAATAATAAATAAAATCTTAAAAAATAAAAATAAGAGAATAGTAGTAGCTTATGCTTATTGATGCTTATTACTTTGTTTATAGTAGCCCTGCAAAGTTAAGAACTATCATTCCCATTGTAAAGAGGAGAAAACCGAGGCTTAGCAAGGTTGTGACTTGACAGTCTGACCTCAATCTGAGAGCACATCTGACCTCAGAGCCCTTACTTTCCCATATGTAGGAAGAGCTTCCAAGTGCACAGTTGATTGAGAACCTGTTACAAGTGTCACCTGGCAAGTTTTCAAGGAAGTCTTTGATCATTTCTTTTTCTTTTTAAATTTTTTATTTTATTTTTAAACTTTTTTTCTTATAGTTTATCTTTTTCTTTTGTTAAAGATTTAATTTTAGAGGGGAAGGGCGGAGAAAGAGAGGGAAACATTAATGTGTGGTTGCCTCTTGAATGTCCCCAACTGGGGACCTGGCTTGCAACCCAGGCATGTGCTCTGACTGGGAATCAAACCAGCAACATTTCAGTTCACAGGCTAGGGCTCAATCCACTGAACCACAACCAGCCAGGGCTGATCATTTCTTAAAGTACTTACATTAGAAGAAGCTCAATGGCAGATACACTGTACGCTGCCCCAGAGTTCAGAATCTCTATATTCTTGTTAAACATCTATTGCTATTATTCAGTTCTTTTATCATTTCTGTCATTCTCCTTCAATCCTTTTTCAAAGGTGACACATCCCTAAATTTATGGATATAGCTTGATTCCTTAGAGACATCCATATGCAAGTAGATCAAAAGCTTTGCTAATGGAAGTGAAATGAAGCAGGGACACTTGGCCCAACCAGCTTTTCAGCCTGGCTGCATTCAAAATGTCATTTTCCCTGCCCTGTTTAAACTCAGATCTGATGGTTCATGATTTCTTCCATCCCCTTGCAAAATACCAGGGGGTGGGGGCTAAATACATAAAGGTCCTTATTGTTTAACCTAACACTTAGAAAGAAGCAGGAGGTTTATATTCATCAAGCTTAATTATATCTAAACTTCGTAAGATTTTATGGGGAACAATCCTTCTAAAACCACTATTCACATTGGCAGCAGCAACTTCCCAAAGCTACAGTCCAAATTCTGCACCAGTGTGGGTTTTCTTTTAAAGCCCTCCCTCCCACACACGTTCACACTGCCCCAGACACAGGCGAGAAGAAATGTAAAACCCGTTGTAATTTCCCCTTCAAGTCAATGTGGTTCAACTTCTGGCAGGTAATAGCAGGAACTTCTTTACGTAGGAGCCTCTCTTCCAACCCCAGCTCATATGTAACCATCTGTATCAGTGATTTTTCTTCCCATCTTATGGCAGACATGAACTAATAACTAAAATTCTGCGGCATGCCAAGAAATATATTTTTTTGCTGATATGAAAAAAACATAGGCATAATTTTTTTTGAGTCACACCAGATGGCTATTGTTGTGTTGATGGTGGTCATTTTTGACAATCTAAGGGAAAAGAGGTCAGTACTTCTGACTAGTCAGTTTTGCATGTTTTACAAATCCTTGTGGCACAGCTGTTGAAAAATCACTGATTTATAACAAGGGCTCCTAACATTTTAGATTTCAAGGACCCAAAATGAATGAATGAATGAATGCAAGAAAATTCGGACTGCTCTGAGGTTGACAAGTTTTATTCTGCAATTAAAGAAAACAAATACATAGGACTTCATAAGGTAAAGGGCAATGTAACAAAAAACATGTAAGCACTAATTTCAGACTAGAGAATTGTTTTTAACAATAAAGGTAGTTTATGGAATTTAGTTTATTCACAGAAAAAAATCACTGCCTTGTCTTTTTTTATTCCCGGTATGACAAAAGTCAGTGAAAATTCTATTAGACATCAGCATATCTCCTCTATCTACCGTTTGGAAGAACTAACTCCCTTCTCCTTCCTCCTGAAGTATTTTTTGAATACTTCTGTTATATCACACAGTTTCATAGTTATTCCTGTTAATGTTTACCTCGCTACATCACAGGTTCTTCAAGGCACAAAGGTTTTGTCTTAGCCTTTTATCCACCGACAGAACATGGCACAAAGCCTAGAACACAGTAAGTACTGTAACAAAGTATGTATTTATTTGTACATAAGTCAAATGGAAAGAGAAAGTTATCTTATCTATAAACTTTCATATCACATTAGACCCTGGAGGAAGGCCCCAGAGACGTAAATGAAGTTGTAAGAACATTCTAATAGAATGGGCACACAGCAATTACTTGCAAAGTTCAACTGAAGTTGAAATTAGTCAACACCATTATTCTGAAAACCAATCTCAGCTAAGAAATCATTTTTTAGCCAAGTCGTGTTCAAACATTGATAGTGACATCGATTTATACATACTTCAAGTGAAAATGGGATTTTCAGATGCAGAGTGAGAACCATCAAAGGGTAGGGTAATAGCTAGTGACAAGTAGGTCCTCCGAGTTCCTTTATCCAGGTAGTTTACTGGTGAGCGGGTGAGCCGTGGATCTGCGACCTGAACGGAGTTGCTGGCAGTTCCCTGAATCCAGGAAAACAGGATGTCCTCATTTATTTCCCTGACAAAATTTGGCTACAGCTCAGCAACGCAGTAAAAATATGTTCCATAAAAAATCTTCATGGATTTTCTCATTACATTGACAAATGTGGAATGAAATAGTCTTATGAGAGGCAGAATTAACAAAAACTTTTATCCTTTCCAAACACACACCTTCCATGAAGCAAAGAACATAAAAAGTGAAAGGAACTAAAATTATAATTGTTTCTTGCACTACCACATTCAGGGAATGCAATGTAGTGCTATGTTCGCTATTATTTTAACTCCTTAGTCATAGCCAAAAGTCAAATTTATGAAATTATCCAAGTTAGTGTTATGGTAAGGGTCAACTTTCCTCACTGTTGGCAGTGATTAAGTAGAGTTACGAGGCTACAGAAAGCTTTCTGGATGAAACTGTGATGGTACTGGCCATTGTAAGCAGGATCGGAGGAAGAAACTGCAAACTTAGCACACCCCTGCTTGCTGGTACTCCTTCTCTCCTAGCCTTCAAGATGAAAGGAAGAGCGAGTTTGAGGGCCAAATTTGAGCATGTTGGGATTCAGTGCTTTTGTAGAAGCATCATTATGTCTCCTCATCTGCATTACTGACTCACCACAGTTGGAAGCCCCAAGATGGTGATGACCCCCAGTGGGCCATCCGTGGAATTCACACCCTGGTGGAGTTCCCTCCCAGGTTTCACCAGGGCTGGTTTGTGTGACCAACAGACTAATACAGAAGTAATTATGTGTCACTTCTGAGATTAAGGTATAAAAGACATAGCAGCTTATGTCTCAGTGTCTATCAACCGCAGATCATTTGCTTTGAGGAAAACCAGCTCCTGTGTTGTAAGAAGCCCTATAAAGGTTCACAAGGCCAAGAATGAAAATGTTCTGAGAAGCTGCTCCAGATTCCTGACCCTCAGAAACCAAATGAGAAAATAAATGTGTTGTTTGAAGTTGCTAATTTTTGGGGTCACCCAGCAGGAGACAACTAACAGACACACTGTGATCTTGGCTAAGCTGGAAAAATTGAGCTTCTGCTTCCTCATCTATAAAGTGGGGATTAATGTATATGTATCATTCTCATTTATTCCAGAATGAATTTATGACCACTTTCAGGGATGCATAAAATACAGGACAGCATAAATAAAAAGAGGGAGGCTAGAAAAACAAGGGTGAAGAATATAAAAAGAGAAATGGGACAAAGGCTAAAATAATATTACTACACAATCTTATAACTGGGCCACAATTCTGGCTCTTAAACTTTGAGTAACTCTTCTGACCAACCCCTTCTCTATCTCCCTACCCAGACAGAGTCAGGTATGATTCAGTTCAGAGTCCAAAAATTAAAAAAAAAAAAGAAAATCCAACTACTTAAAAGACATGTAATTATCCTTAGGACTAACATGAACCAGAATTTCCTTGGGCACCGCCTTCAGACATACCACGTGGAGCACAGGCCAAGACCTTCACATACGTAGTGTCTTGTGTCATGCTGTCTTGTGTCATGCGCGCTCATCATGGGCTCCCATGCAATAGTATCTGCTGTTGATACCACCATTCAAGACAAAGTTTTACTACTACTACAACTAACTTCTAAAACACACTTGCTTTTCACAGGTTACTGCTCTTAACTTTTCATCCTCATAAATATTAGAAACAGCCACTATTCAGCCATGAATTTAATGAAAAGAGTTTTGAGGAATCCCAGATCTTCCAATTATTTTCCTATATACCTTCCACCTCAATAAGAACCTTGGTGGACATAAATGTCCATTCCCATGGTCACCCATGCAGAGCTTTGATCCTTTTTAATACACCTTTCTTTTTACCCTTTCTTATTTACCTACCTACCAAATCCTAACATGTTCATTAAAGTCATTAGGGTTTCAACATATGGAAATGGGGGGACACCATCCAGTCCATAGCAAGGTCCAGTTATTCTCAATCTAGCCTGATTCATCTGACTATCACAGCACTTTTCTTTCATAACCACTTAAGTGTCAACCTGGGTCTAGATGGTAGGAAATCTACAAGCCTTTTGCCTTCATCCAGTACAGCTCCTCCTCTCAGATTCATCCCTTCTCTTCTCTGGGCCTTTCTATACTGTGAAACCTACAATGCACCGCTACCCACTTCGTTTTTCTGGGTTACTTGCCCATTCTTTAACCCTGTTGCAATTCCTGGCTCAGAGAAATGTGTCTCAGAGTTGGAGGGACTCTAAATGAGCACTCCGTGCAATCCTCATCCTTACCCATCCGCATCCATTCACCGATCCAACACTTACTGGGTACTTCCTGAACCAAGTAAAAGTGAGTATGATAGGTTCAGCCCAGAAAGAGGTCATGATTTACAGAGGGAGACCAGAATGCAGAAGATTGTAAGTTCAATGTTCAAAATGTGAACAAAGGGCATTTTTTTGGCAATTTATTCTAGCGTTTCAAATTCCAGAGTGTTCAAACATAAATTCAGCTTTCTTTTTTTCCTATGACTGTCATTATTTGAAGGCTACATTGTGAGTATCCCTGAATTTCTCATACGTTCCAATTCTAGGCTCTTTGCCCTGCTGGCTGCCCACCCCTGGCTTTGCTGGAGACTTTTTTTATACCTTTCACAGTCTCGTGGGGATTCTCCAAGCCAGAGTAGAGGGAAGCTACTACCTCCCTCCATATACCTTTTGGGGAAATGGAACACCCTTACTACTTCTTATAGACAACTTCCAGTGATTCTTTCTCTCTCTCACACTTTCATAATCTGTTCTCCAGAAGCCTGCAGTACAAATTTGAATGGCTCCTACTGGAGGTTGTTGCATACTGTCTTCAATTGTCCACTCATTTTTAACTTTTTTTTTTTAAGCATCTAAGCTGTCTACCTAAACAGGTTTCTTGGGGGTAAATATTTTCATTATTCATGGTTTCCTTTAATAAATATATGAACAAATGAGTTTCTTTTCTTTTCTTTTTTTAGATTTATTATTTTTAGAGGGAGGTGAAGAGAAAGGCAGAGAGGGAGAGAGAGACATCAACGTATGGTTGCCATTTTCACCTGCCTCCAGCTATGGACCTGGCTGGAGACCTGGCTTGAAACCTGGTTATGTACCCTGGCTGGGAATTGAACCAGCAACCTTTGGGTTTGCAGGCCAGGGCCTTATCCACTGTGCCAGCAGCCAGGGCCAAATGAGTAACTTTTAAGGGAGAAAGTGCTGTGGTGTGCAGAATAATGCCCCTCTCTAAAACATGTCCACATCTTAATTCCTAACATAGATGGTTTCATAGTGGAGGGGCAGGGCTCTCTGAGGAGACATACATCCCTGCTCCTGCTAACCTTCCCTCAGGAACTGAATTCTGGCCTTGGAACTGGCCTTTGACATTTCAGAGTCCAAGTACACTGGAGGTCACACGCAGTGGCTAATCCCTGGTGAGCTGCGTCTGGGGCCTCGTGGGGTAGGTGGAATTAGGGCTCCTCACTTCAAAATAGAGTCTCCTGGATTATCACAGTAGGTCCAAGGCAAACACAAGGGTCCTTTAGAAAGGAAGGTAGAGGGCCCTGGCTGTGGCTCAGTGGAAAGGTGCCAGCCTGCGAACCCACAGGTCGCTGGTTCCATTCCCAGCCAGGGCAGATAACCAGCTCTCTAGCCAGGTCCATAGCTGGAGGCAGGTGAAAGGTAACCATACATTGATGTTTCTCTGCCTCCCTCCCTTCCCCTCTCTCTAAAAATAATAAAATCTTTAAAAAAAAAACAAAAAGAAAGAAAGAAGGCAGAAGAGATCAAGAGTCTGAGTAATCTTCTACACTGCTAGATTTGAATACAGGGAAACCATGAGCAAGGAATGTAGGCAGCATCTCATACTTGTTAAGGCAAGAAAACAGATTCTTCCCCATAGCCTCCAGAAGGTGATGCACCTTTGCCAATATCTTGAATTTAGCCCTCTGAGACCTATGTCAGCTTCTGACCTCTGAAACTGAAAGATGTATGTGCTGTTTGAAGCCACTAAATCTGTGTTATTGCTACACAGCCATATGAGACTCAAATATTTAAGTGCTACCACTAGGTACTATTTGCCAGCCATCATTTTGACATTTTCATTTAGTTATCATTAATACTTACAATATACCTTTAATTTAAAAGTTTTTAAAGATTTTATTATTTTTCAGAGAGGAAAGGAGGGAGAAACAGAGGGAGAGAAACATCAGTGTGTGGTTACCTCTTATAGGTGCCCTAACTAGGGACCTGGCCCGCAACCCACGCATGTGCCCTGACTGGGAATTGAACTGGTGACCTTTTGGTTCGCAGGCCAGGACTCAATCCACTGAGCCACACCAGCCAGAGCTGATTTTTAAAAAGTTGAAGCTACTGGGTAAATTTGAAAAGATTACTTGAATTCAGGTCTGATTTCAACTTATACCCATTTCAAAAAACCACAATGCCTTAAGAAAGGATAAAATCACAACCCACATATTGTGCCTGAATAATTCTCTATTCTGATTAGATTTCCAGATCCCATTTTTCCTGGTAGAAACTGGACACATAATTTAATAGCTATTATTAACATTCATCTTTTTTCTCTCCATGACCTTTTCTCTCTCATGATATTACTTTATATATTCATCTACAGATACTAATAATATCTGGTTTCTAAGGAAAATAAGCTTTTATAGCCTCAACTGGTTTTCCTGAAAAAACATAACCAACCAACCCTGGCCACTGGCTCAGTTGGTTGGAACGATGTCTGTGCACTGAAAGGTTGCAGGTTCAATCCCCAGTCATGGCACACAACCTAGGTTGGCAGTTAAATCCCTGATGGGGGCGAATACGTAAGGCAATTGATAGAGGTTTCTCTTTTACATCCGATGTTTCTCTCTCTCTAAAATCATCACATGAGGATTTAAAAAAATAAAACACAAAAACTAACCAAACCACGCCACACTCTGATAGGAGTGGTCATTCAGTAGTGACAGACTAAGCTGTGAAAAATGTACTGCTGGCCAGACACAATACACATAGGTGGAAAGTCTGCAATTACAAGGATAGTTTGCCCTCAAATCCGTAATGAAAACATGAAACTTTTTTTTAGTTCTTTAATTATCTCAAATCATTCACCTGTTGCAATATGTCCCCTTTTTCATTTGAAATATATTTGTTCACTCATCATTGGGTGCCTATCGTGTTGCAGGTAGAATTATCAGTCACTATAACATATCACCTCAGAATGCTCGGGTAAATGGTTCTTCTGTTTCCTACTTATGAGATCCTGAGGCAAATGACCCTTGTCAAGACTCAGTTTTCTCTCCTGTGAAATGGATATACAGTTACCTTATGAGTATCATGAAAATATACTAAGGCAATGCATTAGAACCAGAGTGGTTAATTTTCATTATATCCCAGGCCATGGGTTTCTAATTAGTGCATGAGACAAGATGTCTGCTCTGGAGAAACCTATACCATAGCAGTTAAAATGTGTACAGGTAAGCAAAGAATTTTCATTTTTAAGATGTATTCAAACCAGCAGCTATGTTTCAGTCATGGCATAGGGGTCTGCAGATTGGTATAACCTGATTCAGAGGTGCCCATGACCTGGTAATGATTGTAAAAAGTGCTCTAGACCCATCCCAACATTTCGGTTCTCCTGGAGTCCTTTCATTTTTTACCCTTTGCATTCTGGGGAATCTACAGAACTACACTGAAAGAAAAATTAATATTGCCAGACTGTCCTACAGCTAGACAACCACATTGCCTCCACCACCTCACGTATGTATCCTCGGCAATCAAAGTTATCCCCGCTAACAGGGATTTTTTAATTATTCTCCCTGTTGCAGTCCCTACAAAAGATCCAAAACCTCTAATTAAGCTATCCTTACTTTTCATATTCTTTGTCATGTTTCAATTAGTGCTCAGAAACTTCTGGCCCACTAGACAGACTTGTCCCTAATTTTGCAACAGAACAAAGCTTCTATTTTCCCCTTGAGTATACTATTGTCTTAAGAATTCTGATGAGGACACAATACTTTTAAAATATTAAATGAGACAAATGTGAAAGCACTTATTACAGCCCTGATCCACAAGAGATAAGCCAGGCTACCTGTTGTTGCTTTCTGATAGATGGTTTGTCATTTTCAGGGCATAGTTCTAAATAAGTTAGTTTCTAAGAAGCAGCTCTCTACACTAGGATGGTAACAAAACAGGTACCTATTGCTAACATTCTCCGTAATTACTTGTTGATTTCCTATCCAAGACCCATAGGGAAGTAGGGGCTAAAGAGGAGTGTGTGGGCTGGTCTCTCTTCCCTCTAATTGATGATTTTGGCAAGGCTACAGTAAGTCATTAACCAGCAGACCGACAACACCTCAAACCCATGTGCAGGTCTTTTTTAAGCCTCCTGGCTGGCATCCCTGGGACTCTGCTGGGCCATCTCCATGTTGTCCCAGCTAACCTCCAATAACCCCAAAGGTTTTATCACACGCCCACAAGAACACCAAGCCAAACTGGTTAAGCACTTGCTCGTTTCCAGGTTTATCCCAGGGCAAGAAAATGACTTAAAGGTCTCATTCAGGAACTGTCTTTGAATTTTTTGTCATAACAGAAAGCTCGTGTGTGGACAAATAGGTGCTTTTACACAATGCTTTCTTGTACCATACCACTTTTGAAGCCCCTTCCTCTCTCCTTGCGTGCCCTTCTCTTCATTCCTGGGTTGTTTCAGTGCTACCTTCCTATACCTTCCAAGTGTCAACAGATATCAACAGGTGTTTTGGTGGCTAAAACGGTCTGAGCGGTCACAGCACCAAACCCAAGGACCTACCACAGCCCTGGCCAGATGGCCACGTGTTGATGACAAACAGCAGTTCTAAAGCAAGCCTATTGGGTGGCCAAACAGAGCTCCATCTAGAGACAGGAAGAAAGCCAGGCCAGAGAGGAGACCAGGCTGAGATGCTAAAGGAACATGCCCTCCACCCCACGGCGATGCAAGCAGTTACTTCCTCTGCAGAAGGGCTGGGACTTTTTAAATAATAAAAATACATATAAAATCATACAACTTTGCAGCTGAAGGGAAAACTGAAACCTCTAAATGAGGATTTCAAAGCTATTACTTTGGGGAACCTTTATTCTGATTCCAGAAATCCCTGGCATTGCCTTCGATACTCATGACAAATTCTTTTGACTATATTTAGTGGTGGCAAATGCCAGTTATTTGAGAGTGGGTATCATTTTCAGAAACAGCCAAGTCATTCAGAACTAAGAATCACAAGATGGGGAAATCAGTACTATTTTGGTTTAAAAACCAAGGTGTTAGCTATAGTGAAACAAGTTGGAATTTCCTGTACAGATCTAAATACAATTTGAAAGGGTACTCTTAAAAGTACTCTAGCCCTGGCAGCACCAGCCTGTGAACCCAAAGGTTGCTGGTTCAATTCCCAGCCAGGGCACATAACCAGGTTGCAAGCCAGGTCCCCAGCCAGGTCCGTAGCTGGAGGCCGATGAAAGGCAACCATACATTGATCTCTCTCTCCCTCTCTACTTCTCTCCCTTCCCCTTTCTGAAAATAATAAATGAAATCTTTTTTTTTAAAAAAGTTATTTTCGACCTGCGGCTGGGAATTTGCGGATGCAGAGGGGCAATTAGATGCACTGCAGCATGCTGTTTTATATAAGGGTCTTAAGCATCCATGAATTTTGGAATCCGTGGAGAGAGGGGTATCTGGAACCAATGTCATTACACCATAGGATGACATCCTGGAGTCTCATTACTCTATTTTCACAATTATTAGGAAAATGTTTATAGACAACAGGCACACCTCACATGAATCTCTAAAGTCTTAGGCAGAAACTCTTAACATCAAAATTCATTCTTAGTTTCAGTTAACTGGTCTTCAAGTCTGCACAGTATGGGCTAAGAGCTAGTGGCACTCTTTACATAAGACTCTCCCGTCTATTAATAACATCTACTAATAGGTAATTGTAGAACATAGTGCACCTGGGGATCTGGGTCTCTTATTCTTTAGGAGTCCTTAACCTAAGCTAGACATACTTACCTGGACACATATCTATATTAATAGCCCTACTTGCGTGGCTCTTACTATTGCTGCTTTGAACTTTCTAAGCACATATACATTTATAGCAGCTCGATTATATTTTCACTGTTATGTTACTATTTTTATTCTTATCTCCCATGCGAGAACTGAGTCACAAAGGTGTTGCCCAGGACCAAACAGTAAACAGCAGAGCTGGGACTGGAAACGTGGCAGTTTGGCTCCAGCTATGCTCTTACAACATTGCCCTGTATGAGATCAGAGATCTCATACATTAATCAAATTCTCAACAGGAAAAAAGGAGAATGAGGAATACTTCAAATGTTTGGGAAGCCTCCTTTAAGAAGTAGAAAGAAGGGGGGGGGGTGATGTGAGGCAGATGAACCCATGTGTGCCAGGATGAAAGCCACACAGAGGGGTCACAAGAGTTCACAGGAAGCCTAGGGACAGCAAAAAGCCTTTACTCTCATTTTTTCTATTTTAAAGATTTTATTTCATTATTTTTAGAAAAAGGGGAAGGGAGAGAGACAGAGAGGGAAAGAGACATCAATGTATGGTTGCTTTTCACCTGCCTCCAGCCACAGACCTGACTGGAGACCTGGTTTGCAATCTGGTTATGTGCCCTGGCTGGGGAATCGAACCTGCGACCTTCCGGTTCGCAAGCCAGCGCCTCATCCACTGTGCTACCAGCCAGGGTTTCCTCTCATTTTCTTAGAGAAAAGAGGGGGCAGGTGGAAAGGCTCAGGGGTTATGAAGAACCTGTTTCTGGAACTGTTTTCTGTATATCAAGTTCTCCCTAATTACATAAAAATCACATAATGCAAGATTAATAAAAATAAAACTCCACAATACCATTAATGTGACAGTTTCTATATCCAGCTCCCTTAGTGAACTTGGTTGGCTAGTAATGATAACCTTAATAAACAAAGTAAACTGTTTAACATGAGGCAGGGTAACCGCAAACGATTTACCTGATTTACCTCCAAAGGAAGTTTTTTGAACTCACTTCGCTTAAAGAGGGGGTACGTGTGGAAGGACGCAAGTGACGAAGCCCTTGAGGTGTCTTCCCCTTACTACAGAATGCCAATGTCACCCCAAACCTAACCTCATTACCCAGAAGCAGAAACGGAGTCTCAGAAAGCAGAAATTACTTGACGGTCCTCTTGATTCCGAGTCAAGAGTTCTTTTCACTTCTGCAGACTGATTCTACCCTGTCCTTTGTAATCATTCCGGGCAAACGACACAATGCTGACTTCAAAGCCACAGCAACCCTACAGGGAAAAGGATTCCTTCATCACAACTTCCTCTTGCTTTAGTTTAGACCGATTCCCCCTTCCTGCGCCCCGAGGAGCGCCCAGAAAACTTTATCCGAGTTAATGCTCCTAAAATGTGTTAAGTATCACACGAATGAAACAACAGACAATCTCAGGACGCCCTGGACTTACATTCCAGGATGGGGCAACAAGGAATTTGGCTCTTTCTTAAGCAGGGCGCCGGCCCCGCAGGCGACCTACCCCACGAAGCCTGACCCCACCCGCGAGGCGCCCGGGAAGCCCGGCCGCCAGGCCTGCCGTACGGACTTGCAGGTCCCCCGACGAGGTGAAAGGGATTCGCGGAAGCCCGCCCGGCGGGGAGCAGCCGATTCCCCGAGCCCCAGGCGCGTGGGGATGCCGGGGCAGCCCGAGTAGTTCCTCCCGGCCCGGCCCAGAGCCAACGTTGTCACCGCCACCCAGTCCGCAACCGCCGCCCAGCCCCGCCGGTCCTGATTCCCTGCATGGCACCGCCCCACCTTCCACTGCTACCAGGAGCGCGGTCACGTGAGGCGGGCCGGCGGAACCAATGGGCGGCCAGCCGATTGGAGAGGATCGTCTGACCCCCATGACGTCACAAAGCTGGCAGGGTGCGCGCCGCTTTGTGGCCCTCCTGCCTCAGCCCGCTCTCTTCCTCCCCGCCCCTCGCCGCCGCGCAGCCAATCGCTGGGCAGGAAGCGGCGCGGGTGGGACGCGCGGGCGGGGCGGGGCAGGGCTGGGTGGCTGCGGGCCGCGCGGGGGCGGGGTGGGGGCGCACAGTGGGCCGACCCGGGCGAGGAGCTGTGCTACCGGGAGTTGCACCAGGCTGTGTGGAAGGAGCATCGGGTGGTGCAGCCGCCGCGGCCGCGTCCTCAGGAGGAAGCGGCTCCTTTGCCGTGCCCGGTTCGTATTCCCTGGGAGGGCCCCGCGCCACCCCGTTTGAATCCTACGCCCGCCGAGTTGGGAAGGGGGTGCCCGGGCGTGGGGCGCGGCGACCGCAAGCGTGTGGAGGGAGGAAGGGCAGACGCGGCCGACGTGGAACAGGCGCCGGAGCGCCAGGTGCGCGGGGGCCGAGGGCGCGGCGGCGCTGGGGGGCGCCACGGGACTCGGGATGGGGTGGCCCCGCGCGTCCGCTGTCAGTACTGGGACGCCGTGGGGACCCGCGGAAGAGGGCGCGGAGAGGGTGCGGCGCGGGCTGTGCGTCGTTTGCGCCCGAGGGTTTCCCCTTGAACACCGCGGGGTCTGGGGTGACACCACGGAAAGCCTGTCGCGGGCTGTCCCTCGTCTGGGCCAAAGCGGTGGCCGCGCGGGGCCGGGCGGGGCCGGGCGGGGCCGGGCGGGAAGCGGGCGAGGATACCACGCGCCCGAGTGCTCCGTGCCCGGGCTGGATGGAAGGACTGGCCCCGGGGCGCACCTCTGCTGGCTTCTCTGTCCCCGCTGCCTTGGGCTGTGGTTCTGTTCTTCCCGCGGGGTGGATTGGTTTGGTTTCCTAATGCTCCCCACCCTTTTCTCCCGTCAGTCCTCTTCCGCCCCCTCCCTGCCCAGCCCCTTTCTCCCGGGTGGAACGAGACCTCGCCCCTCCCCCGCTCCCGTCTCCCCGCCTCCCCGCTCCCCCCCCTTCCCCGCCGCCGCCGCCGCCGCCTCTAATGTGCATCTCTGCCTTGCTTTCGATGGGCCGGTGCTGCTGTCGCTGCTGCTGTCCGCGCGGGTTGTGGATGTTGTCGGCTCCGTGTTGTGATGACAGGAGAATGTGTGTGTGTCCCGGGCCCAGAGGAATTGGTAGGTATTCACTTTACCTGCGTTGGGTACCTAGGAAGGATGTTGACTGATACAGTGTGTGGATGGTTTTAAGTGGGTTGGTGTGGAATTAAGGGGCGAGATGGATAGAAGACGAAGGTTTCCTGAATGGGGTAGATTGGATACCTTGGTGATTGCAATTTCCAGGTAGGGACAGCGGGATCTATCTAATCAAACAAGTGCTGGCTTGGGGCTTTGTGTCTTCCAAAGGAAACCGGTTTCTTCATTCTTGGAGCGATAACGGGAGCTGTGAAATGGCTAGGCAGTTCCAGAAAACGCTGAAAAATCGCAGTCTTTATGCAGGGTGTTTAATGCAATTGGATTACATAAACTGAGGCTCCAGCATATTTAATAACTAGTATAGGTAGTGTTTTTTTAATTTACATTAAAAGCTTTGCAAAGCTGAAGAGCTCCAGAGTCGGTGCAGTGACAGCATTTTCTAATTAATTTGTTCTGTAGGTTTATTGATGACGTGGAATCATTTCTTGGCACAGGCTCTGCTGAGCAGCACATCAGTAAGAATGGGTCTCTTTCCAATTGCTGGTTGCAGTGCATCCTTCCTTGTTAGTCATTGGCAAAATCAGCCAAACCAGCCTAAGATGAAGATGTTGCATGTACTGTGGCTCAGTCTGGATAATGGAATAGGACCTTTTCAGTGAAAACAGGGTCAGAAATAACTTGAAAATTCCATCCTGCTCCAGTTTACCAACAACTGTACCTTGTTGCTGTTCTTGGCTTATAAGAGCTTTCTATTTAGCTAGTTCAACAAAAGTTGTTTTCATTGGTTTTGTTGTTGTTGAGTCACCTAATTTTTAGTAAGATCTATACACTGTGTGCTCACTTAGGTTTCTGAAAACATTTGAAGTACTTTTGACTTTTAAGGGTATCTGGTCTGATGGAGAGAATGTATTACTTGTACTGGTGATGACAGGACGCCCATGAATCCCCGATCAAGGTTTTTGTTGAATTTCAATTTCCTTAAGAATGTGCCTTTTTTTTTTTTAAGACTATCTTTTGAAGGACTGTTGGGAGTTGGAGTATTGGGATGTAATCTCTCATACCATATGCTAAACTGAATAAGTGAATGATAGAGTTGATAAAATTCACCTTCTGCTTTTTTATTTTTAATCTTGAGAGAACGTTTGCTTTGAAGAAAAAATAATTATTCGAGCATTTCAGTGCATACTGTTTGAATGTATTTTATTAGTCCAAGCATTTGCTGCATGACTCAGTTCTTTCGCAATAATATTTCATTTTGCAATCAACTAAAAGCACATAGAATTAAAAAAAAAAACAATGTAAGGAAAGTGCATGTTTGGTTGACTTGTTATTATACAGGGTAGGACAAAAGTAGGTTTACAATGAATACATGAAACAGTTTATTCTATTATTACTGATTATTTCCTGTATAAACACTTACTTTTGCCCCACCCTGTGTAGTGAAATCCTGTTATACATCTATCAAATTACTTTTTCCAAACACAATACTTTGATTCAATCCGTATTCCGTCGGAAGCATTATTTTTTTTACTGTAGGATTCTTAAGTTTTAAAGTAAGCACAAATACGAATTTATAGAAAGTTATGGAGAAACTTTCTTTCCATTAAGATTGGCGTCTGTTTCCATTTTAAATGATAGAAAATCTCTGTACAGAGCATGGTATTAGTTAATGTGCTTTCTATGAGCAAACCTAAGGAGGTATGGCTCATGTCTGGAAACCAGTCATGTGACTCAACACTTGCGCACATCTCCTGGCTCAGTCATGTATACTTAACCTTTGGGTGACTATCAGGTATTCAGTTTGAAGTACTATTACTTACGTGGTTAATGTTAATAGATTACCTTTGTGGAATTTCTATTTTATTATTATTGCAGTTCAGAATGCTTATTAGTTATTGATCTTCTTTCCAAAATTCTAATCATTACCCTTTATTGCTTAATGTTGTCTTTAACTTTGTCAACAAATCCCTGCTTAAATAGTACGGTTAAAATAATAACACTATCACTTGCAAAACAGAAACAAATAAGGATCAGTTATTCAGTATTTGCTTTTCTCTGCTCCTTCAACATCCTACTTACCTCTTTTGCTCTAATTACTTTTCAAATGAGGGTATGCTAAAAAACAATACATAGCTAACATTCTTCTGATATTCGAAATTTATTTTTTGCTTCTTAATGGCTTTAACTTTTGGAAGGAATAGCTAATATTGAGATTCAGTTGATTTTTATCTTCCTTATTTCCTTTTGTTTACTGGATTTATATCCTTATTTAAAGCATTTGTAAAACCTATTTCTTTATAGGCCAAATGAATACTTTGAGGCAATACCTTAGAAATTAGGGGAAATACTGTTGAGGAAGAAGGAACATAGTTTTCTTGCATAAATTATCTTAAACTTTTTTATTGTGAGGGACACAGTAAATTAAATGAAACTTGCATTTGATTTTTAAAAATTATTTATTATTTTCAGAGAGGGGGGAAGGGATAGAGACAGAGAGAGAGAGAAACATCAATGTCTGGTTGCCTTTCACCTTTCTCTAGCTATAGACCTGGCTGGAGACCTGGCTTGCAACCTAGTTATGTGCCCTGACTGGGGAATCGAACCAGCAACCATTGGGTTCCCAAGCCAGCACCTTATCCACTGTGCCACCAGCCAGGGCAGCATTTGATTTTAAAGCCTCACTTCAGCAACCATTCATAAAGGCAGACAGTCACAGAAGAGGCCTTAGATAGAACCTGTTTTGATGTGTTCAATTACATTTTAGGAAAGTGGAGCCTAAAGAGGTGAGCCAACCTTTATAGGATTAATATGACAAGTTGGTGAAAGACCTATGTCCCTAAGTGCACCAGATTGGTGCAGTGGTCTAAGAAACATTGTTTGCAAGGCTATTCACTGCGGTGTGGAAAGGGAATATTGACATTTCTTTTTACTCCTTATGTGAAACTTATATATGTTCTAATGAACATTACATTAATACAGTAGTATGTGTATAACTTAAAAGTAGTGCGTGAATACACTTATGTTGGGGGTGCATTCTAACACTTTCATGGTCATAGCCATGTAATCAAATGCTGACAATTGAGCACAGGTCTAGAAATGGGGTGTTCATAAACGGGAGAAGTCTTTTGGATCTATGGGAGATCCAAACCTTTTTTAAGGACAGAGAGGGAGAAAGGTGATTGGCCAGATAGACTGCCACTGCATAATGTTATGTAACATTTATTTCCTTAGCACTCCCCAGCTAAATCTATTATATAGTGCGCGCAGTTTGTGCTACAAAAAGGAATATGATGAAAAGAGAAAAGTAAAACTGGACTACTGTTCAATCATGGCTCCGTAAAGGATTGGAAAGTGCTCAGCAGAATATACCCTGTAGAAATAGTAAATGATGTGGGTATAAAATGTAGTGCTTCATAGTATAGGGCTTAGTAAGTAGAGTCAACTGCTAAATATTTGCTATAAAAGCAAAGATAGGTTAAGTAATACGAAGTATAACTTTTTCTTTGTGTGTACCTGTGTAATTTGCATTGTAGGAATCCCTGTCCGAAGTTCCAGCCTGCCACTATTCTCTGATGCCATGCCAGCACCAACTCAACTGCTCTTTCCTGTGATTCGTAACTGTGAACTGAGCAGAATCTATGGCACTGCATGTTACTGCCACCACAAACATCTCTGCTGCTCATCGCCTTACATTTCTCAGAGTCGCCTGAGGTATACATCCCATCCAGCATATGCTACCTTTTCCAGGCCAAAGGAGAACTGGTGGCAATACACCCAAGGAAGGAGATATGCTTCCACACCACAAAAATTTTACCTCACACCTCCACAAGTCAACAGCATCCTAAAAGCTAATGAGTACAGTTTCAAAGTGCCAGAGTTTGATGGTAAAAATGTCAGTTCTGTCCTTGGATTTGACAGCAATCAGCTACCTGCAAATGCACCCATCGAGGACCGGAGAAGTGCAGCAACCTGCTTGCAGACCAGAGGGATGCTTTTGGGGGTTTTCGATGGCCATGCAGGCTGTGCTTGTTCCCAAGCCGTCAGCGAAAGGCTCTTTTATTATATCGCTGTCTCTTTGTTACCCCATGAGACTTTGCTAGAGATTGAAAATGCAGTGGAGAGTGGTCGGGCACTGCTTCCCATTCTCCAATGGCACAAGCACCCCAATGATTACTTCAGTAAGGAAGCCTCCAAATTGTACTTCAACAGCTTGAGGACTTACTGGCAAGAGCTTATAGACCTTAACACTGGGGAGTCAGCAGATATTGATGTTAAGGAGGCTTTAATTAATGCTTTTAAGAGGCTTGATAATGACATCTCCTTGGAGGCCCAGGTTGGCGATCCCAATTCTTTCCTCAACTACCTGGTACTTCGAGTGGCATTTTCTGGGGCCACCGCTTGTGTGGCCCATGTGGATGGTGTTGACCTTCATGTGGCCAATACTGGTGATAGCAGAGCCATGCTGGGTGTGCAGGAAGAAGATGGCTCTTGGTCAGCAGTCACGCTCTCTAATGACCACAATGCTCAGAATGAAAGGGAAGTGGAACGACTGAAATTGGAACATCCAAAGAATGAGTCCAAGAGTGTGGTGAAACAAGATCGGCTGCTTGGCTTGCTGATGCCTTTTAGGGCTTTCGGAGATGTTAAGTTTAAGTGGAGCATTGACCTTCAGAAGAGAGTGATAGAATCTGGCCCCGACCAGTTGAATGACAATGAATATACCAAGTTTATCCCTCCTAATTATTATACACCTCCTTATCTCACTGCTGAGCCAGAGGTAACCTACCATCGGTTAAGGCCACAGGATAAGTTTCTAGTGTTGGCAACTGATGGGTTGTGGGAGACAATGCATAGACAAGATGTGGTTAGGATTGTGGGTGAGTACCTAACAGGCATGCACCACCAACAGCCAATAGCTGTTGGTGGCTACAAGGTGACTCTGGGACAGATGCATAGCCTGTTAACAGAAAGAAGAGCCAAGATGTCCTCGGTATTCGAGGATCAGAATGCAGCAACCCATCTTATTCGCCATGCTGTGGGCAACAACGAATTTGGGACTGTTGACCATGAGCGCCTCTCCAAAATGCTAAGTCTTCCTGAAGAGCTTGCTCGGATGTACAGAGATGACATTACAATTATTGTAGTTCAGTTCAATTCTCATGTTGTAGGGGCGTACCAAAACCAGGAACAGTGAATGAATCTTATCCTTTTGGTTCTCAAGTGAAACATTTAAAGGAGAGCGAGATGTTTTTTTTCTAATTTATTTATTTTTTTAATTATTTTTTTATCCTTATCTGAGAACTTTTCCTTTTTCATTGCTTTTAGAGATAGAGGAAAGGGGAAAGAGAGAAACATCAGTTGGTTGCCTTCTTGTATGCGCCCCAACCGGGGATTGAGCACCTGGATCAAACCTACAGTCTGGGTATGTGCCTTGATTGGAAATCAAACCCACAACCTTTTTGGCCCACGGGATAATGTTCCAGGGAAGTCATACTGCCCAGGGCTAGACAGATAGATTTTCAAAAGATACTAAAATAATAAACATTTCCAGTGGGCCATTTTAAGCATTCACCCGTTTGATCTTCTAGCTAGTCAAGAATCCAATTGACTTGGCAGTAGGGCGGTCGTTATGCCTGGCTCAGACAGGCCTCACGGTGCCTGCACTTGAGGCAAGTCAGGTCCTTATTACAGATGTCATGTGACATTGGTTTCTTGTATCAGTCTGAGAATCAGGAGGACTTGGCAAGCAGGATCTCAGATAGGTCAAAAGCAAAGGTCTGCTGGGTGTATTTTCTTGGTAAAAAAAAAACAAAACATTACACTTGCAGGCTCATTTTGTCACTTAAGAGTCCAGTGTACATGAGAATATTTATTGCATGATTTTCTAGGTATACAATCTATGCATTTATTCATACAAGTTTGTTTTATCCTGAGGTGGTAAATGCAGTACTTTAAGCCATAAATGACTAAGAACCAACAATTTGAATTTGTAAGTATTTGTGATTATTTGGAATGCTTTTGAAATGGAAAAACAAAACTACCCCCTTCTTTACCCAATTTCCTAATGTCATCGAAATATTCTATTTTGCCACACACTTGAATACAATAAAGGTTTTAGTTTTATCTACTCTTATATTGATGTGAAATAAAGAAAAGGGAATGTTTTTAGTTTGTATTAATGAAAAGCTTTATTTAGTTTGAAATAACAGATCTAGAATGAAAAGACTGATATGTTCAACTTTTGTCCTCTATAGCTACCAGCACGTCATTCTTATGTAATTCCTGAAGGCTTGGCAAGCTGTAAGTGTGTGGGTGGTAGACTATTGCTGGTAAATCATAATTCTAATTTCATAGTGATAAGAAATTTTACCCCTTGGCATTTTAAGGATAGCATAAAGTAAGTTTAAATATCAGTTTGGGGAGTAAGGCTTACCTTTGGGTATTGAGACGAGGGAGGAAGTTTTTGTTTTTCCCCACTTAGACATAATAGGTCAATTCAAATATTTGGTTTAAAAATTACTAAATGCTTTAAACATAATGTAGCTTATAAGTAGGAATGTTGAGATATACACATGAGAAATTTTAAAAGTAACTATTTTGCATGCCTGGTGCTTAAATAGAACACTTAGTAGCATCAAGTGTTATTTGCAGCAGTCTCCGTAATTATATGCAGTCTCTTCTAATGCCATATCAAAGTAAATGAAAGTAAACACTCAAATTGGCTTTTCTGGGATCTTGATTTGTAGCAAATGGCATTTTGTTCGTGTGTTTAATGGTAATCTGTGTACAGCTGTGCATATACTTTCATCACTTATTCTAACAACACTTAAAAGAAGGACTATTTTTGAGGTTCATACAGATTTTAATACAAAACATTATCAGCTTTCCCCTGTGTAATTAGTTGAGAGGTATTTAGAAGTCCTTTCAAATTTCAGTAGAATATGAACTAGATGTTCAAGGACTCCCCATGGGGTGGACACTAAAGCACCGTACAACTGACTGCAAAATGTTTCCAGTTGAAAAACAGACTCAGGAAAATTGCAGCTCAAAACATCGTATGCTTGTTTTCTGAGGTCTTCTTCCCCTCATTTTTTTGTTTGTAGTCCCCCACCCCCATCCATTAGCTTGGAATTTCTATTCCAGGCAGCATTTTCGAGGGGGAGAAGGCTGTACTATATATTTACTTCTAAATGTTTTGACAGAGACTCTTAAATGAAATATATGTAGACTGCAGTAGTAATTAAAACCCATTTTCAGGCTACTATTTGAATTTCTCTTGAACACCACCCTGAAGAATTCCATATTATTATATACTTAAAGTCTCATCTCTATATGGTGCAATAAATATAAATTTAGTTTCCTGTGGTTATAATCAACATAGTAATTATTATTATGTAAGAACCTTTGTCAGCAGTCCAAAAAGCTGGTCTATCCAGAAGAAAAATGCAGTGTGGAGTGCAAATTGTTGAAATGAAAATAATTGGATGTTATAAATCCGAATGTACTATCATCTGAAAGCACTAGTGATTTTACTATAATTTGTTGTCACTATGATGTTATATGTAGAATTAAAGAAGACATGTAACCTTTCATTGTTTAGCCTTAAGCTTTTTTATTATTATTTAAACTTTCTAACATATGTACTGACTTCTGTATTTATATTTAATCACTGGCTCATGATATTTATAATATGCTCTTAACTAGTTATATGGAGTGGTATGGTACACAGTACTTGATAGACAAAACTGTCTTATAAAAAATGTATCTGTGTGAAAACAAGAAAAGTTTATATATAATATAGAGAATGGTCAGAGAAGTGCCCACAGTGAATTAAAGTTTCATATCTGCTTTCTGAATGGCCTGTGTTGTTGTTTTTTTAATTAAATTTATTGGGGATAACATTGGTTAATAACATAATTTTTGTGTACAAGATTTTAACTTGACATCTGTGTTCTATTGCATGCTCATCACTGAAGTCTAATTTTTCTTCCCTCATCATATATTTGACCCCCTTCAACCACTTTGCCCTCTTCTCACCCCCATTCCCCTCTGCTAACCATTCTGTCGTCTGTATATATTGGTTTTTAATAATAGTAAGATTCATTATATTCTTTCTGTGGTAGTATATTAAAATTTAAAAACTGGTAGATGGATAGAAGTTTATTAAAAACTTAACATTTTCATTTAATAAAATGCATAGCTTTAAATGTATCATTTGAGATTTGGTGACCACGATCCCAATAAAAGATAAAACTTCCATGACCCCACAAAATTCTCATGCCCCTTTCTAGTTATACCCCTCCACATAACTATTGTTCTGATTTGTATCACCAGAGAATACTGCGGCTTGTTTTGAAAATGCATATAAATGAAATCATAAATGTTTGTACTCTTGTGACTGACTCAATTTTTTGAGATACATTTATGTTGAATGTATTCATAGTCCTATTATCAAGTAGCTTTCCTAGTATGAATATGTTTATCCATTGTTGATAAGCATTATTATTCCCCTCTCTCTTTTAACACTTTTAGATGAGCAATTCTCAGAAATACTGTTTGGTTGAGTGTAGCCTTAACTTTGCAAATACAGTTACAGATAAGTTTTCTTTTATACCTTAAAGGGAGAACTTTTTTTTCTTAGTGCCCTTTAAACAAGTGATGAAATATTTTCATGGTGAAAAGTTTAGGATTAGAGTGGTCCTTTGCTATAGACCTCTGTACATCTTCTACTGAGAATTTTGTTGAGTTAATTACATGTATTAAATGATTGAGCTAATGTCTTCCTATAAGAAAGGGAAACTACCTTGGTTTTTGATGATCTTGGTTTATTATTTTTACCAATCATTGCTCTATGATTAGGGATGAGGAAGGAAGCAGCTTGATGCTGGCAGTTAAATTAGGACCGGGATGGCATGACTGACTTTTATTAAACAAGATTCACACTGCTGGGAATGAGCTTCTCTGTCCCCTAGTCAAATACGCTTAAATACGGGTTATTATTAGCTCTGTCTTTAGGTATAACAAGAGGGTCTAAGTAAACGATCCGTAGTCTGTAGGTTAACATACCCTAATGCTGGCCTTTTTCATAAATAAGGAAACAATTGCTATTTTTTAAAAAAATATTATTTTTAGAGGGAGGGTAAGGGAGAGAGACAGAGAGGGAGAGAGACATAAATGTATGGTTGCCCCCCACTTACCTCTAGCCACGGACCTGGCTGGAGGACCCGGCTCACAATCTGGTTCTGTGCCCTGGCTGGGAATCGAATCAGTGACCTGTGGGTTCGCAGGTCAGCACCTTATCCACTGTGTCACCAGCCAGGGCCAATTGCTATTTTTCAGATCTCAAGAGCTGAGTCCTGGACAAGCTGGGTAAAGGACATCTTGATGGCATGTGAACTGACTTGTTTCAGTATGAAGTCATTTTCTTTGTTTCAGAATTTACTTGGAAAGTCAGGCTTAATCCTATTAAACCCTGTCTACCCAATTCTTATGACAAAAGTTATACCTTGGGTCAAATCCTAACAATATACAACATTGTTTTCTAAAAAGCTCTCAAATTATAAGCCTTCACAGTGAATATATTGAGAATGTTGAAATTAATGCATTTCACGTGCTATAAATGATTATCCAATTTACATATTTTAAGGATTTATGTTCAGTCATTTAGGTTCATATGCCAGTATCTGGTATTAAATTGTTCTAATAATTTTTGAAATTTGTCTTGTTTATCCATCAAGATTTCTAGTTTTTTTAAGGGCAGGGCTCTAGGGTTTTATTTCTTGGGTCAAACACAATATTGAATAAAAAGTGTTCAGTATTGTACACTAGAGATACACAATAACTTAAAAAGCGAAGTGAACTATAAGAAATCCTCTAGTTCATCAGAAATTAACAGCTCAATTCAGATGCAGAGAAGTAACATTCCTGTTATAGCTACTTTTAAGAACTAGTTTTTTTTTGTGGCAAAGATCCAGTATTTAAATGGAAGCTATTAAAGTGCCCATATACAAATTGACCCTCTCACAAATTTAGCCCCACCCTAGGGGAAATGGCTTCCTATGTTCCTAGACTCTGGTGTCAAGTGAGTCAATTCCACAAGTAAACTCAAGTCCATCAGTAAACCTTACCTAAGTGATCCCCATCCAACTCTTAACACCCCCACACTCTGCCCTGAGCTCTTAATGCACCGACTGGGAAAAGTGTTCTTTGGAAAGGGCCCATCAGGACTGGAGCAGCTGTTTGGAAGTATCTGGCTCTTAGCTCCAGAGGACGGTTTTTCATCTTGGTTCACTTGACTACTCCGAAGGGGCGGTGGAGAGAATTTTACCTTTAAGATCCTGCCCTACAGTCACACTTCTCTGCTTTTCTAAGCCATTCCCGTCTCACTGACTTCTGACTGAAAAACAGGCTCAACCAGACTGCACGAATTTTACTACAGTGCCAGGAGGTGGCGGATCACACTCAACCTTGTAGAAACCTCAAGCCTTGGGTGCGGAGCAACAGACAAGTCTCCCAGCGTGTGTGAGAACCGAAGATTCTCTCTGATGAATCAGTTCGGCTCCTTGAAGGATAGGAACAGATTGGTTGGCAGTGTTGCCTGAGCAGCCAGCCTTCTAGCCTGAAAGCTGTGAAATGAGAAATGTGAAACCTGAGGGGTGGGGGGAAGCGGATGGAAGCTAGAGAAGGAAGAATGGTGTTGGAGATGTCAGTAATAAAGGCAGTAATGGGAGCAGGAGCATCAGATCCTCTCACACCCTGGACCAGTGACAGGAAGGGAAAGCAAAGCAGGAAAGACAGCAGCAAGCTGAATGGGGGTGAGCTAAAGGATTTGAAAACACACTTTTAAGCCCTTATGAAATCATGTATTTTATGTGAGGGCAGCAACAGTTGGAAGGCAGGACAGCTTCCATGAGTTATGGTCATTGGGTCAATTCATTAGATAACAGGGAGAAGAGGAGTGTTTGAAACCCACCATCCGAAAGGACATCTGTGGTGCCCAGATGGACGGTTTTCTTGAAAGAACTTTGCTTAGGAGTCATTTTTCTGACTTCAAACCGGGGGACAGGTTCAACCGTCTGGCTCGACAAAAGGAACTTGCATCATCAGCTCCCTGCCGCTCTTGCTTAGAGGGGCCAGGATTGGTGTCCAGGGATAACCAGACCTCGCAGCATTGTAATACTAACAGGAGCCACAGCTACGGTTTCTTCAGCACTTAACTGTGTGCCAGCTTCTGCGGCAAGTGCACCATATCCATTTTCTCATTTAATTCTGGTGCTGGCTAGTCTCTAGCCCCTCAACCCCCTGTTGAAGCTGCCTCTGCCCTGCTGTGTGTCAGGAAACAGCCCTGCGGGTTGCGCCTGCCTCCTCACTGCCGTTTCCATTCAACCGATGGGTAACCCCAGCAGGCAATGGGAGGGTGATAGGAGCAATACTAGGAAATTTCTTCCTCAATCCCTCCGTGTTTCTGGCCCCATCTCCCGCCGTAGCTGTGTCCCTCCATGCTATAGTGCGCTGTCGGGGGAGCCTCTTGCTCATTCTCAGTGGCTCAGGTAATACTATTCCTCCTTTCGTCCTTCCAGCCTTCAGGATGGTCAAGGCTCGTTTGTTGCTTCTGAGTGCCCCAGCAACCCTTGTTTGTTCCCTCATCCTTGCTCCCGCCTCTGTAGGTGAATCCATTTATTTGAACGATCTGTTCAGAGCAGTTTCCTGCCAGCAGCTTACCAATGTAATGCTCAGAACAACCCGTGTGTTCTCTCCCCATTTTACCTAGGGAGTACTTGTGCAGCATCGCACACTGAACGAACCCATACCTGCGTCAAAGCCCTTGTCTTTAATTGCCGTGTCACACTGCCTGGCCTCTCCATGCAACCAGAAGGATCCCTTTGGAATCTGGATGACCTGAGGATCATAAAAAACTGACCCCTTGAGTCCTGGCTGGTGGCACAGTGGATAAGGTGCTGGCCTGCAAATCCAAAGGTTGCTGGTTCAATTCCCAGCCAGGGCAACATAGCCAGGTCTCCAGCCAGGTCTCCAGCCAGGTCTGTAGCTGGAGGCAGGTGAAAGGCAACTATACATTGATGCTTCTCTTCCTCTCTGCCTGTCTCCCTTCTCCTCTCTCTGAAAAATACAATCTTTAAAATAAATAAATAAAATCTACATTTATTGAAAAAAACCCAAAAAACAAAAAACCCCTTGAGAAGTGGAAACAAAGATCCTCAGAAGAAGTAGCAAAGATTAGCAGGTAGTCTAGCATGAAGGAAATGAAGCCACCTACAGATGGAGAGAGTGTGCCAGGTGAGGACCTAAGTGGAATTGTGGTTTTACAGATTAGAACCAGAGGTATCTGGGGTTTAGCAGTGCTTTGCTATGTCCAGATAGGCAGTTTCTCCGTTCCCCAGTTCACTTGTTGAAATGTTAATTGAAAATTTACTATAGTCTGGGCACCGAGGTGATGGCGGGTAAAAGTAGGGGCTACCTTCAAGGAGTTCACAGTTTGGGAAGATACATGAAAAATACCCTTAAGCAATTAAGAAGGTTCAGAAATGGAAACAAGTATGAATTCCAACAATAATCCAGAAAAGAGAGTGATTAACTCTTTCCTTATGTGGCACAGGGACAAGGCAGGCCATGGAAAGTCAAGGAAATTTCATTAGAAGAAGCAATGCATGAGAAGAGATTTGAACAACACAATTTTGCTAGGAAGCAAAGGACCCAGAAATGACATTCCTGGAAGGAGAGCTTGTGTCAGGGCATGGAAGCATGAAACCATACTGTGTGTTTGAAGACCTCTGAGTATCTTACATGATTAGAATATGGACTATGAGGTAGAAAGACGGAAACAGCAGAAGAGAGCCGTAAGTAAGTACAGAGTGACTGCAGCACCCCTGTATCCAGTGTACCTTTAAAGACAGAATTATTTGAGGAGGCAAAGACCGGCCAAGACAATCATGGGATGAAAGTGTTGGTGGGGGCAGGCGTGGGAGGAAGAAGAACAAAACAATGTCTACTTTCTAGCCACTCATAGATGAGAGATTTGAATAATTCTAAATAAGGAGGATTGGTGGTTAATCAAGAGAACATCTCTGTGACTTACATGTTGCCATTAGTCATTCATGTGTCCACGATCACATTTAGTAACCTGGTAGGTAAACCTACTATGTTTAGTTCAAATGCAGTTGATATTTTTATTTCTCTCAAATCCTTGGTTACTATAGCACATGATTGCTGAACTGTATTCAGGTATGGGGCAACCTGACAACTGAACTTGGGTAACCTAACTAGTCACCCTTCAAATTCTTGGCCACTGACATCTCAGTCAGATTGTCAGCCACCATTTGGTTCAGTCAAATCTAGCAAGTGTTTATTGGGCTTCTTCATTATTTTAGGTACTTGGGATATCTGGTAACTAGCCTCCATGATGGCTCCCAATGACCCCTGCCTCCTGGTATGTATATATGTATGTGTGTATTTTCAAGATTTTACTTATTTCTTAGAAGGGAAAGGAAAGAGAAAGGGAGAAAAACCTCGATGTGCGATTGGTTGCCTATCACACGCCCCCAAATGGGGACCTGGCCCGCAACCCAGATATGTGCCCTGACTGGGAATGGAACCAGTGACCTTTTGGTTTGCAGGCTGGCACTCAATTCACTGAGCCACACCAGCCAGAACTGGTGTTTACACCCTGTGTAATTTGCTCCCAGAATTGCTTTGTGTGACTATTGGAATGTAGCAGATGCATTGAGCTGTGCCTCCTGAGATTAGATTATAAAACACACTGCAGCTTCTTTCTTGGTCACTGTCCTTCCCTTTCTCTTGGATCACTCATGCTGGGAGGAGCTATATGGTAGAGAGTGCCCTGAGGAAAGAGGCTCTTGGCCTCTTGCCAACAGTCATGTGAGTGAACTTGGAAGCAGATCTTGTGGCTCCAGTCAAGTCTCCAAAGGCTGCATTCCTGGCCAGCAGCATGAAGTGTACAGCCTCATGCAAGACTCCGAGCTGTCCCCAAATTCCAACCCTCAATAACTGTGACACTAAGACTTGGAGTAATTTTTTTATGCTCTTAAGAATCTCATGTTTGGTCATATAGACGTTAATGATCAGACTGTCTCTTGAACAGGTGATGTATTCAATTTGATGTATTATCTGCTAAACAAGACATGCAATGACCAAAGTCATATGTTTAAATGTCACCTGGATTAAAAAAAGTAAAAAGGAGATACACCTAAATGCAGTCTTATGAAAGAATTTCTAACATATGAGTGAAAAAATCAAGGTGTGTAGTATGATCTCTTTATGTATGCTTATTCTAAACATAATTTAGAAATAAATTTAAGACTTTATATCATATAAACAATACTTTAGAAAATTAGAAAATACATATTAGGGGACATAATAGATAATCAAGTTCCACCATTATTAGGCTATTCAATGATAATTATTACTAACAATGTAGTGCATATCTGGAGATAATGTAGTATAGTGGAACCAACACTAGCTTAAACACAGGTTGACCTAGGTGGGCATGTTTCTTAGGTTGATGACTTCCTAGAAATTATTTTACCTCTTGGTGCCTCAGATTTTACATTTGTAAAATGTAAAATGGAGATAACAATGGTACTTTCTTCATATACTTTTTATAAGGATTATATAAGATAATGTATATAAAGTGCTTCTGGGAGCCATTTTTACTATTATGCTTCCAGATATTTGATATTATACATACATTATATATGTATTATCTCAAATAAAATCATATTTTACTGTACATATTGATTGGTAACATGTTTGTGCATTTTATAATATGTGCTGAATATCTTTTTAAATATCCCATGTTCATGGTTTGGAAGACTTAATTTGTTAAAGTGTCCATTCTTCCCAAAGTAATCTATAGATAAATGCGATCCTTATCAAAATTCTAATGGCGTTTTCCACAGAAATAGAAAAAAAATCCTAAAATTCATATGGAATCACAAAAGATCCCAAATTGAGTAAGAATAAAGCTGGAGACATCAGATAGACACACACACACACACACACACACACACACTATAGCTATAGTAACTAAGTGAATATGGTCCTGACATAGTAACACACATACAGACCAATGGAACAGAATAGAAAGCTCAGAAATAAATCCATGCAGTTATGATCTTCAACAGGGGTGTGAAGAATACACAATTTGAAAAGGATAGTCTCTTCAATAAATGCTGCCAAGAAAATTGAATATTTACATGCAGAAAAATAAAGCCGGACCATTACCTCATACAAAAATCAACTAAAATTAAATTAAAAATTTAAACCTAAGAATCTGGAACTGAAAATAAGAAACCATAAAAAAACCCTTTTCTTGACTTTATTCTGAGCAATGATTTTTTTTTTTATATAATCCTAAAAGCACAGACAACAAAAGCAAAAATAGAAGCTTTAAACTAAAAATGTTTTGTGCAGTAAAGGAAACAATCACTGGAGTAAAGAGACAATCTACAAAATGGGAGGAGGCATTTTCAGGTCATACCTCTGATAAGGGTTAATACCCAAAATATAGAAGGTACTCAACTCAACAGAAGAAAAAATGTAATGCAGTTTTAAAAATGGGCAAAGATCCTGAAAAGATATTTTTCGAAAAAAGACATATAAATGGCCAACATTTATATGAAAAGGTGCTCAACATCCTAGTTATCAGAGAAATACAAATCTAAAGCACAATGAGATTATTTCATACCTGTTAGAACTAGCTATTTTCAATAAGGCAAAAGGTAACAAGTGTTGGTGAGGATATAGAGAAATAAGAGCCCTTGTGTACTGTTGGTGGGATTGTAGACTAGTTCAGCCATTGTGGAAAACAGTAATGGAGGCTCCTAAAAAATTGAAAAATAGAACTACTATATGACCCAGCAATCCTAATTCTGGGTAGATATCTGAAGGAAATAAAATCTGTATCTCAAAGAGATGTTTATACTCCCATATTTACTGCAGTGTTATTCACAATAGCCAAGACATGGAAACAACCTTAGTGTCCACCAATAGATGGATGGATACGAACATGTAATATATACGTGATATGTTATTCAATGTCAAAAAGGGACATTATGCCATTTGTGACAACATGGATGAACCTGAAGGACATTATACCAAGTGAAATAATCAAGGAGCGGAAAGACAAATACTGCATGATTTCACATGGGGAATCTGAAAAAGTCACTCATAAAAGCAGAGAGTAAATGGTGGTTGTCTAGGGCTGGCAGGTGGAGAAAATAGGGAGATGCCGGTCAAAGGCCACAACATTTCAGTTATGCAGGATAAATAAATTATGAGGATCTAATATACAGGGCAGTGAAACATTGTATTCTTTTTTTTTTTAATATCTTTTATTTCATTACTTTCAGAAAGAGGGGAAGGGAGAGAGGCAGAGAGGGAGAGAGACATCAATGTATGGTTGCGTTTCACCTGCCTCCAGCCACAGACCTGACTGGAGACCTGGCTTGCAACCTGGTTATGTGCCCTGGCTGGGGAATCAAACATGCAACCTTTGGGTTCGCAGGCCGGCACCTTATCCACTGTGCTACCAGCCAGGGCCTATTCTTGTACTATTATTTATTTATTGAATTATGTCTTTTTGCACATGAACAACTGGAAACCTACTTTTGCCAACTCCTGTACAGCTTGGTGATGACTATAGTTAATAATAGTGTATTGTGTACTTGAAATCTGCTAAGAAAGTACATTGTAAGTGTTCTCACTACCAAGCAAAGCTTAACTATGTGAGGTGATGAATGTGTTAATTAGCTTGATTGTGCTGATCATTTCACAATTATATCAAGTCATAACTTTATATCTTAAATACATATAACCATTTTTTGTCAAAAGATGCATTAAAAGTAATGTGATAAATGTCATTTAAAAAAGTGAAATAATGAAAATAACCACCTAGTACTTTGTTTTTCGGACATGCCAAAATATGTTGGCAGTATCTTAATTTTTCTGTTTGTATTATATTACAAATAACTAATATTTTAGTTATCTGGTTTCCTTTTTACTGGATTAATTTCCATAGTTAAAAATAATAACTTGATAAAGAAGGCATGGTATGTAAATACAATGGAATGCTGCTCAGCCATAAATAGATGGAATGTTGCCATTTGCAACAACATGAATGGATCTTAAGATTATTATGCTAAATGAAGTAAATCATATCTCAAAGGACAAAAACTGTAATTTCACGCCTATGCACAATATAAAAAAGAAACAAATAAATAAACAAAAAAGTCATATAGACAGTAGATTGGTAGTTATCAGAGGGGTCTGGGGAAGGCAAAATAGGTTAAGGGGATCAAATGTATGATGGTGAGGATGGAAACTAGACTTTTACTGGTGAGCACACTAGTGTATATAGTTATTGAGTGTGTACACCTGAAACTTATAACCAATGTTACCTTAATAAAAAATAATAACGATAACTTAAGTGGCTAGATTTAGGCTGTTTCGTTCTCTTTACTCCACCTTTGACCTAGTAGCAGAGAGAATTTGCAGTCCTTAGTGGAGGTTTGTAAAATATGACCAAGTGATACTACTGCTTTACAGTCCTTAAATAGACAGGTGAATATTTGACAATATTCAAATTGTCAAATTTGAGACCCAGTCCATAATTTTCCCAAGTTCACCTCCTACTTCTTTGCTTTCTTCCCTGCTGAGGCTCCCATCCCATCCAACTTTAGCCTTATTTCTCTAGCCCTCCTTTCTGGTCAGAAGTGCAACCTGGTGGTGCCATCACATGCCTCACAACGGTGCCAGGCTGTCCCACATCACTGCCTACAGCATTGCTGGTATTGGTTCAGCCAAGAAAGGGTCTAACTCCAGAGTGAGCTGGAGCATAGAATCCCCAGGAGGTAAGGAACCATGACCACCTGATTCTTCATGACTCCCAAGTTCTCATTTCTTTCCTGACTTGAACTATGGTTTTTTCAGTCCCCCAGCTCTATGCTGCAGGGTCCAAATTACAGGTTAGTGAAACCAGGAGACTGGGGGGCTCCCTTCATTCACCCAGCCCCTCTCTACCCTAGACATGGCAGGTGAGGAATATCAGGCCCAAATTGTTGAGAGGGCAAGATTCCACTCTGGTTGGTCTGGGGTGGCAGAGAAAAAAGTACTTGAAATAGTCAAGAAGAATTCCCTCCATCTAACCTGCTTACAAAAGGGCAATAAGACAGCTTTGTTACCTTGTCTGAAGAATACTTAAAGAGTCACAACCCATGTGGTACAGTTTCAGAATGGATTCATAGTTGAAGATGCACTCCTCAATCAGGCATTTCAGCCTTACTGACTTCTCTAAAACTTTAAAAAGAATCTAAGCTATGGTTAACCTTTAAACCCTCTGCCCTCAACTTCTTTCTAGCACTCAGTAAATCCTCAGCGCTTCATAGTCTGTTCCCCAGCTCACCCAGGTCTTCCCTCTGCCCCTCCTCTAGTGAGTATGACCCATCACCTCACATGCTCTCCCTTTTCTCCCTTCCCCGGCCATGCACTTGGCAGCAGAGACAAATTAGGAGGTTGACAGGACAAATGATTTTGTACAGTTGCATTTCAATCTCATTGAGCTGCTGGATTTTGGATTTTACCATGTTTTATTGTGTATTTTTCTAGAAAATAGGATCCAGAATTATTTAAAATTTTTAATTATTTGTTTTTTTTTATTTTTAAAGATTTTATTTATTATTTTCAGAGAGAGGGGAAGGGATAGAGGCAAAAGAGGGAGAGAGACATCAATGTATGGCCTTTCACCTGCCTCCAGCTATGAACCTGGCTGGAGACCTGGCTTGCAACCTGGTTATGCGCCCTGGCTGGAAATCGAACCAGTGACATTGGGGTTCGAAGGCCGGTGCCTTATCCACTATGCCACCAGCCAGGGCTGCAGATTATTTTAAAAAATGTTTAGCAAGTTTACTTTCTACGACAGTGGATTTGTTACCTAACTCAGGGGGCCCGCCACTTGGGGTGCACTATTCAAAAGACAGAAGTGGTTATTGCAAGGTAGTTTTATTTATTTGCAGCAAGGAAAAGACACAAGGGATTCACACCCAAAGCTACGCCTCTACCAAGGGAAGCTTAGCTATTGCTTATATACAATGTTTGGTCAATTACATGGTTTCTTCTTTGCAGCCGGCTACTTATATCCTGGAGTTCCTGTCAGCTCAGCCTGTTAGCTGCATCTGCACAGTTCGGGGCTACATTTTAACACTTAGCAAGAATAGCCTGTAATAAGAACCACCCAGACCTTGAAACTCTTGTCCTACACTAAAAGCTTGACCACTTATTCCTCTCCTCATCTGCACATGAGTGATCATTCCACTACTTTACCACATTCACTTGTATCACTTCCATTTTTATAGAAGAGGCCTGGCCCTCACCTTAGGTGTCGGGCTCCCCAACCTGGGCTGCAGGCAGAGAACACAGACTGGCAGCCAAGTTCATCTGGGCGGCAAGAAGGCAGTTGCTTCCTCACTTGGCCCCAGCCGTTCCAACACTTGTGCCCGTTTAGAAGTGACTCTGAAAGATGGGCCTTCCCCCTTGTACGCTGGTGGTCTCTGTGCCTGGCACATAGTAGGTGCTTTGTAAAGATGATTGGGCCCCATGTTGGTATGGTAGCTCAGAGGCAAAATTGCCCCGCTCTTGTTTATTGCATCAGCAGTTCTCCTGCAATGCCATGGAAGGTAAGGTAGAGGAAAGCCAGCTACCATCACAAAAATTGGATGCAAAGCTCGTATTTGGTAACTTTGTAAAACAGTTCAAACTAAGTTCACGGGGTCTTGCATGTAAATCCAGTCTATTCTCCACTCATGTTACCATACAAGGGGGCTGCACAGAGGACATGCGCATGCTGGGACCCAGGGGTGTACTGGGACTCCTGTCGGCTCCCCTGGATGTGAAAGTACCGTATCCTGAGTTGGCAGGTGGGCTGAGGGCTGCTGCATCTCCAGGTTTCCTGACAGCAGGTCTTGCAGCTGCTCCCCTTTCCCCACTGACGCAGTAGTCAGGGTGCTGGGGTTCACCCCCATTGCCTGTGATGGCATAGAGTAAGATGCTTACACTGGGCCAGCCAAAAACTAGCAAGATAATTGGATAGAAAAGAAAAGCTCTCCCCTCCCATCCCTACAAGAACCCTGGGGCTTGAGCAGGAAGGGGAGATGGGCTTTAGGAGCTCACCATTCTCCCAGATGGTGGCACCTGAATAAAGTAACCTTTTGCACCAGCACCTGTCTCACGCGTTGGGCAGCCCAAATAGGCATTTCTGTTACACTCAGGATTGCCTTTGCCCTGTCCTGAAAAGAAAGTCTCCCTGTCCTGGTTCACTTGAAATTTTGTTTCGTTACCACAGAAGCTTGCTTTTCTGCAGAATGAAAGTATTTGCTTCTGTTACCAAACAGCATCTGGGGGGTCCGCTGCTCGCCACCACCCTCCAGGCAAAATTCCAGAGGCAAAGGTTTGGCGTTAAAGGAAAGAAGTCTTGATTTCAAAATTTTGGAATAACAGCTTTGCACACTAATTAGTCACTTAAGCCTATCAATTAAGGCTAAACTCTTTAACTCTTAGTTACAGCTTTAATCACTTAAACCTAGCAATTAACCCCCTGAGTTCTACCATTTCCCCCTGTTAGTTTTAATTATTTCTATAGGGTTGGTGTACAAGCTAAAACAACGTAAGATACAGAAGCGACACCATTCCAGAAGAATGGCAGGCTTCTGCCTCAGAGCTGGTGCCCTCTAGAACACCCATAGAAGAACCCTGTCACCCTCTGCCAGGCCAGCCAGACCCTAGGCTGCATCGGAGTTTTTTTTCCATTCAAAATACTATCCTGCGGGAAATGCAGGCAGCTGTGTGGCAGGATCATCCAGGCGTCCTCAAGGAAGAAAGCAGAAGAGCCAGAGAGCTCTGAGTCAGCCACCCAAGAGCCCTTCTTTTATTTCAGATCTTGCCCGTAATTCCATGCGCCCTGGAGGCATTCCGGTTCCTCAGCCAATTCCATCCTAGAATGTTGACAATTGCCTTGGCAAACTCCTCCAACAGCCTCTTTCTACTTCTCGCCAGTGATCTGGTCCATTTCTCTGCATCACTTCCTCTCAGGCAAACTGAGTTTAACCACCCTAGTCACCAAGAAATTGAGATCCTAGTTAGTAAGAAGGGGCAGCCAGGGCTGGGAGGCTGCTGCCAGATTCTCTTCCTGCCTCCTCCTCTCCTCCTCCTTTTTTCCCTTTAAATCATCGCCTGAAACCCAGAAAGGTGCGTCCCACTCTCTCCACAAACAGCCGCAGCTCTGCCTCACTGGCATTTGTGATCACCCAACACAAACACAGCTTGCTTGATATCAGCAAGTCCCAGGATAGACAACACTGGAGAGCAATTCAGCACAGCATGTGGTTTTAAAACATGGCGCTCTCAAAAATGAACATAAACAGGAAAGGAAGATGGTCTTCGGTTTAAGACCGAAGATGCTAAGGTTCATGCTCGATCCTTTCCTTTTAGGACGGCATTCCCCGGTTCTTTTTGACTATACAGGGCATATTGTTTAAGAAAGGAGGGCAGGGCCCTGGCTGGTAGCACAGTGGATAAGGTGCCGGCCTGCGAACCCAAAGGTTGCAGGTTCGATTCCCCAGCCAGGGCACATAACTGGGTTGCAGACCAGGTCTCCAGTCAGGTCTGTGGCTGGAGGCAGGTGAAAAGCGACCATACATTGATGTCTCTCTCCCTCTCTGCCTCTCTCCCTTCCCCTCTTTCTAAAAATTATGAAATAAAATCTTTAAAAAAAAGAAAGAAAGAAAGGAGGGCAAGTGCTTCAGTTTCTTCAAGGTTGCAGTAGAGCCATCACTACCCACTAGCTTGAACTATTTGTGTGTGGTCTGGAAACCCGGAATGTGTGCACACCTCCTTTGGTAGGTTTTCACTAAGAGGCTTCCTTGCCCGTAGGCAGCCTCACTGAGTGCAATGGCCAAAGGGTGTCCAGTGCTATTTAAATAATTCTTTCTCTCCCTGTCTCTCTGTCTGCCTCTTGCTCTGTTAGATTAGGCTTGGCCGCATTATGTAAGTGAAATCCAAAATAAGAGTGTCAGAAATAAGTTTCTCTTTTATAAAAATCTAGAAGTAGGTGGTACAGGGCTGCTTTGGTGGCTCCTCCCTTTCTGCCCTGTCATTCTAGTTCATGGCTGCCATCAGCAGGGCTGCTGGAGCTCCAGCCGCTGCATCTGCATTCCAGAACAGCAGGCAGAAAGGAGGAGGTATTCAGGAAAGGTATCCAAAACTTGAAAATAAAGCAAAAAGATGACGGTATCCTGCCAATCACTGTCATGTGCTCCAAGGGTTATCTCACTTGGAGAATGTCATACTCTTTAGTCACTGCTATTTAAGGTTCTGACTCTAAAATTAGATATTAACATGTTAGAAAAAAAAACTGGTTAGATGCAAATGAATTTTTTTCAGGAGAGATGGTTATAGTCCCTTGAAGAACAGCTGCCTCTTTTTTAATCTAACAAACACTCTTATTTCAGGATTTCAATTTTTTTTTTTTTTTAGATTTTCTTTTTTATTTTTAGAGAGTGGGGAAGGAAAAGAGGCAGAGAGGGAGAGAAACATCAATGTATGGTTGCCTTTCACCTGCCTCCATCCAGAGACCTGGCTTGCAGCCTGGTTATGTGCCCTGGCTGGGAATCAAACCAGCGACCTTTGGGTTCGCAGGCCGGCACTTTATCCCATGTGCCACCAGCCAGGCCTAGGATTTCTTTCTTCCCTATTGAGCCAGCTTTGTTGTCTTGCTGGCTTCCCTTGTTAATGAATCAACTACACTTTGGCATGTATTTGGATAACGTATGAGAGTTACATGTTTAACATTTGCATATTTTGACAGTAGGAAAGACAAAATAGCTGTCTCCTAGCCTAGCTAAGTCAGTAATCTTCCCAAAAGGCCCACCTAAAACTTCTCCTTACACTTCATTGGCCAGGGTTTAATAATAAGGCCACACCTAGCTGCAAGGGAGACTGGAGGATGTAATACTGTAACTCAGTGCATTGATACCCTGATAAAAATGAAGGTTCTTTTACTAAAATAGAAAGACAGAGATTAGATAGCAGGGAGCAACTGATAGTCTTGCCAAAGAACATTGAAACATTGATTACATCCTCTTTAACCTAGATTTTTGCCTCTTTCTGTCTTGGCCTCTTTCCAGCAGCCTAAAAGCAAACTCAAAGAGCTCCAATAGCTGTAACCTCTTGGCCTTTATTGTGTGTGTGTGTGTGTGTGTGTGTGTGTGTGTTTCAATTGCTGACACAGAAGTTCTTACACCTTCCCTTTGCCCATCTCCATCCAGGCCCCCCCACCCCACAGCCTTCACCACACTGTCGTCTGTGGCCATGGGCTCTGCGGGTATGTTCTTTGGCTAATCTCATCACCTTCTTTTATTCAGTCCCTCAGCCCTTCCCTCTGAGATCTATCAGCCTGTTCCATGTATCCATACCTCTGGATCTATGGTGTTCAAGTTTATTTTGTTCATTAGTTTCCACATATAAGTGAGATCATATGGTACTTGTCTTTCTTTGACTGGCTTATTCACTTAGTGTATATTCTCCAGGTCCTGTCCTTATTCTTTCTCTAGCTCTCATGACAACCTTCTCCTTTTTCCCCAATCAGTTCTAGAAAGAACAACCTTCCTTGGTTTACTTTCTCACCTCCTTCATCATGAATCTGGAAAAGCTGGTGTTCATGCTTCCTGTCATCTACCAGGCTCAATAAGCAGAGACAGAGGGATTGAATCTTTGTGGACACTTGATTCAGAGGGTCGGCAGTCTGAGAAGACAGCCTGTTGGAACCCTCACAGACTGTCTTACATTCCATTATAAATGGGCTCTTTTATAAGGAGAAGAAAGGTCTAAGTAAAGGGTTTGGAATTCAGGGTAAAAGTTAATGAGATCAAGGCTGCAGCATTCTTTCTTTGTGTCCTGGGCAGAGGCCTTCTGTCCTGGGCGAAGGTCATCTCCCCCTGGGATATAATGGCTCAGATACCATCTTGATTGTTTGCAGTCCTCCTGAGGCACAAAGGTGGAACTGCTCATGTTTACCTGGAGCCAAGGTGGATCATTCATCCAGTCCTGAAACTGTAGCTTTTCACATACATTAACAACTAAGCTTATTAGCTAGAGTCAAGTGAGTGATTCCTCCAGTTCCTGAAACAATAGCTTTTAATATATGCTGACTACAAAGCTTACTAGCTGTTGCCTGAAACCAACATTTTCCAATATTTGAGTCCCCCATCAATCAGACTTTTAGGTTTCTTTCATCTCACCAAATCTGCTTTCACAGCCTACTGCTGATCTTCTACACATCCACCTCAAGTCAACTGCACTTTGCACAAAGCAAATATTTAATGATTAGTGGATTACTCCATTTGTTTGTTGCTTTCTTAGTTATTCTTCCTTAGGATGGTGTTGTGGTTTTCCCCTTAATCATAAAAATAACATTTTTTTTTATTATAAGCTAATTAGGTTCTTTTGACCTGTTTGTGAAAACCTAATTCTCAGATATCACTTTTTTTTTTCTTCAGATATCACTTTGATTCTGTGCAAAATGCATTCTAACTTCTAAAAATGTAACCTAACAGCACACTTTGGAAATAACCCTTTTGTAGGCTCAGTTCTGTTCATTTATTTCTCCCCTCTATTGCATAGAAAAAAGGAACTGGAGGTTTGTTGCTAATAAAAGTGAATTTCACTTAGATTGTTTTTCTGCTGTACAACAGATTCAGTGACAAGATGTTTACCTGACTGACTTGTACAGGCAAATTACCCATTTGAAAACTAACAAGGGAAAAACACCAGTATAATCCCTATAATCCCTTTTCCTGTTTTTGAATCTCTCTCTTGATCCTATTTCAAAACAATCTAGCTATTTTTAAGTTCGGTTGTCCTAAACCAGAGAACCTAGTGTCCCAAATGTACTATATCTTGTTCTCCATAAGCCTCTCCTGCTCTGCCTGCTTCATTTTTCAGGTAGCTTACAGGTCAGGGATTTGGGGCTGGGATGGTTGAGGATTGCCCACAGTAAGTAATTACAACGTGGCAGATTTCATTCCATGTCAAAGGCTGCCTCATTTTTCTCTCTTTATGCTTCTTTGAAAAACCAACACACTAACAAGTAAGTTTCTGAGTGAGTACTTTATACGACATGATGTACCCAAACTTCTCTGTCCTCAGTCCCTCCCAGGTTTGGGGGACATACATGGAGGTAAGAATAAAAGCTTGGAACTTGAGTAAGTAACCGTCATCATCTGCTGTCTTAAGAGCAGCCCCAGCAGGGAGTCACCCAGGGAAGAAGTTGGCCAATTTTGTTTTTTTTTTTAAGATTTTTTATTTATTATTTTTAGAGAGAGGGGAAGGGAGAGAGACAGAGAGGGAGAGACCTATCAATGTATGGTTGCCTTTCACCTGCCTCCAGCTATGGACCTGGCTGGAGACCTGGCAACCACATTATGTGCCCTGGCTGGGAATCGAACCAGTGACCTCTGGGTTCACAGGCTGGCAGCTTATTCACTGAGCCACCAGCCAGGGCCTTGTTTAAATTCTTTTAAATAACACTTTAGTTTTATTATGTGCTAACTAGGCTTATTAGATTCCACATATAAATGAGGTCATATGGTATTTGAAAGGGAAGATTTCATATTAAAATCCAGATGTCTGACCCTGGTTGGTAGCACAGTGGTTAAGGCGCTGGCCTGCGAACCCAGGGGTCGCAGGTTTGATTCCCCAGCCTGGGCACATAACCAGGTTGCAAACCAGGTCTCCAGTCAGCTCTGTAGCTGGAGGCAGGTGAAAGACAACCATACATTGATGTCTCTCTCCCTCTCTGCCTCTCTCCCTTCCCCTCTTTCTAAAAAAAAAAAATTTCAGAGTCTGGCTTCTTGATATTGTATTCCTCTGTTGCAGCAGTTGGTTGGAACTGAGGAGTTGCTCTTCTTACCTTTAGATGGAATTTCCCTCACAGTCTTCTCTTCTCCCTATTATTGAGTACATACCCAGCTGCTTCCCTCATTTACAACGCCTGCTGGGCCCTGTAGGCAGGTGAGTTTGGGATCTCTATTGCCAACAGCCAGAGATGGGGAAGATGGCAGAGGTATAAGGGAAGACTTCACACAAGAGGAGAACTTAAGCTGGTCTTTGACCACTGAGTATCCTTGTATAATAGGGAAGGAAGGGAGGGTGCTCTAGATAGGACAGGCAGAGAAAAGACAAAGTTCTGAAAGTTATTGGGAAGGGTCAAACAGAACTCGAAGAAATGCTAGAGTAATCTTTCTGCATGACCTTGAATTTCAATGGACTTCAGTTCCAATTCAGCCTCTACTTCATACTGTCTGTAGATTATATTCATCTGAGCCTCAATTTATTCATCCGTATAGGGGACATAATAGTAGCTCTACTATATGGGTGTGGTTACAGAATAGGTCACGTAGGTTTCTCTATTAAAAAGTATTTACCGGCCCTGGCTGGTAGCACAGTGGATAAGGTGCTGGCCTGCGAACCCAAGGGTCGCAGGTTCGATTCCCCAGCCCGGGCACATAACCAGGTTGCTAGCCAGGTCTCCAGTCAAGTCTGTGGCTGGAGGCAGGTGAAACGCAACCATACACTGATGTATCTCTCCCTCTCTGCCTTTCTCCCTTCCCCTCTTTCTAAAAATAATGAAATAAAATCTTTGGGAAAAAAAAAAAGATAAATTAAAAAATGTATTTACCAAAGTATCCTATACGAGGACTGTTCAGAAAGTATCGAGCCAATGTCAATATAATTAAAACATTTTATGACTCAATACTTTTGGGACAGACCTCCTATATACTCAAAAATGCTCATATCATAAATATACTGCCATTGGATTTGAACAAATGGAACACATCCAAGCAACCAGCACTCAGATAAAAAACCAGAAGACATCAGCACTCTCGGGGTCCTCCGTATGTCCCTCCATGGTCACCACTCCCCTGACTTTCAACAGTCTAGATTAGTTGTATCTGCGTTGTTACTTTATATAAATAGAATCACATTAGCAGGTATGGTTTCTGCCCAGCTTCTGTACTCTATATATTTATGAGATTCTGTTGTAAGTAGCTTGTAGAACAGATCATTCATTCTCATTGCCATATAAGATATTGTACAAATAGCCATTGTTCATCTATTCATGACTAATTGACGTCTAGGAAGTTTTCTGGTTTGGGCTCTTAAGAATAGTATAGTTTATCGAGGAGTGGAATCCGAGGGTCATAGGCTATACATCTGTTAAATTTTAGTAGATACTGCCAACTCATTTTCCAAAGTGGTTGGAATCAATTTCATACATAAGCAGTATTCTATGAGAGTTCTGTTTGCTCCACACCCTTTTCAGTACTTGGTATTTTCATTTTCATTATCGCCATTAGATGGGTGTATCTCATGATGATTTTAAAGTGTATTTCCTTGATGACTATGAATAGCAAGCACCTTCTCATATGTTTATTGAGCATTTGGATATTCTCTTTTGTGAAATGTGAAAACCTTTTTATTGGGTCATCCATTTATTTTATATTTAATTGTACAATTCTTTATGTACTTGGACATAAGTTCTTGTTGGATATATGTATGGAAAGTATCTTTTTCTACTTTATGGTTAATTTCCCTTTTATTAATAATATCTTTTGATGAACAGAAGTTTTTAATTATAACTACAGGTTTTCCATTTTTTCTTTTATGGTGAGTGTCATTTATATCTTGTTTATGAAATTACTGCCTGTGTTATCTTCTCAAAGCCTTTTTATTTTCTCTTTCACATTTAGATCTGTGATTCATCTGAAATTAATTTCTATTTATGATTTGAGGTAGGGGTCAGAGTACCTTCCTTTTCTCATTAGCAAGCATTAACCCAGCATTATTTATTGAAAGGCTCACCCTTTCCCCTATGAAAAGTATATTTCACTTATCCCTTTGTCATAAATTAGGCTTCTGTTCATGTAAGCATCCATTTCTGCAAATGTATAAATCTGTATTCTGCTTCATTAGTCTACTTGGCTATTTTTGGAATATGCCACACTGTCTTTATATTGAATATATATAGTATATATATAGTATCTAGGGGTTTAAGTCTTCTGGATCTGTTCTTTTCTGGGAGATTGCTTTTGCTATTTTTGACCTTTTGTATTGCCATATGAACTTTAGAACAAATGTCTGTTTCTTCCATCTCTGAAGTACAAGAAATTAGTGCACTTGAAGTGCACCATATTGATTTCTGGGAGTCCAAAAGGGCAGGGCTTGTATGAGTTTCTAAATCAGGTCATCTCCAGTGGCAACCACCCAGTATCTTCTCATTTTTCTTCTCTGCAGCTTACAAATGCCACTTGGGTGAAGGTCCTTTCTGCTCACAAGAATGCCAATGTCCACATCAAAGTTTTCCCTTTAGATGTGGGAAAAGTTTCCATTCTTGGTGGATACCAGAGCAATGCTGTATCCCATGAAGGAGAAGACAGTCTTGCTACTTTATTACCTGAGTCCCAAAATAGCTCAGACTATGCCCAGATTATTGAAAGTAAGAGTAATTTCTTCACCCCTGGGCATAACCCCTTGTCCACAAGCCCACCAAGTGTCTCAAGAAATATAGTTTAAGGGAAACTTAACTTTCCCATATGTATGGGAAAACATATTTGCCAATGATACCTCAGACAAGGGTTTGATATCCACAATATATAAAGAACTTATGCGACTCAACACCAGGGAGACAGAGAGCCTAATTAAAAAATGGGCAAAGGATCTGAACAGACAACTCTCTGAGGAAGACATACAAAGGGCCCAGAGACATATGAAAGAATGTTCAACATCACTAGGCATCAGAGAGATGCAAATTAAGACCACAATACGATATCACCTCACACCTGTCAGAATGGCAATCATCAACAAATCAACAAACAACAAGTGTTGGCAAGGATGCAGGGCAAAGGGAACCCTGGTGCACTGTTGGTGGGAATGTAGGCTGGTACAGCCACTATGGAAAACAGTATGGAGTTTCCTTAAAAAACTAAAAATGGAACTGCCTTTTGATCCAGCAATTCCACTAGTAGGACTATACCCAAAGAACCCTGAAACACCAGTTCATAAGAAGCTATGAAAAAAAAAAAAAGAAGAAGCAGCTATGTACCCCTATGTTCATAGCAGCACTATTTATAATAGCCAAGTGCTGGAAACAGCCTAAGTGCCCATTAGTGGATGATTGGATCAAAAAACTTCGGTACATTTAGACAATGGAATACTACACAGCAGAAAGAAAGAAAACTCCTACCCTTTGCAACAACATGGATGGAACTGGAGAGCATTATGCTTAGTGAAATAAGCTAGTCCGTGAAAGACAAATACCATATGATCTCACCCATTACAGAACAATAATGAACAAAATAAACAACACGCAAAACTGAATCAGATACATGAATACAATGAACAGACCTTCAGTGGCTAGAGGGTAGGGGGGTGGGGGAAAAGGGGAGGAAGAGGCAAAGAAGGGGAGCAGTTTAGTCAAGGAACTAGTATGGAAGAACCATGGACATGGACAACAAGTGGGATTGACTTTGGGGTGGGTAGGTGGGTGGGGAAGGGGAGAGAGGGGAGTAAAAAGGGGATGGATGTAATACAACAATAAAATTAAATTAAAAAAGGAAATATGAAAGGTCGCTGGTTCGATTCCCCAGCCAGGGCACATAACCAGGTCTCCAGCCAGGTCTCCAGCCAGGTCTTAGCTGGAGGCAGGTGAAACGCAACCAAACATTGATATTTCTCTCCTTTTCTGCCTTCCTCCCTTCCCCTCTCTCTAAAAATAATAAATAAAAAAATCTTTAAAAAAAGAAAAGAAAAAGAAATATAGTTCAGTTTCTGTCCTTAAATCCTATCTAAGGAGCCTCAAAACAAAACAAAACAACCCAGCTTATCTTTTCCCTTCAACGCAGGTTCCTCTTTCAACCATCACTTACACAAATAAAGCTCCAGGTAGATGAGTGAGTGCACAGAGACTGAGGCCCGAGGATGAAGATGTTTTCTCTGGCCAAGTAGTCTGAATTCCAGCTCAGCAAGTCAAAAACACTGACCCTCATAAAAAGCACATTAAACAATTCTTGGTTTATAAAATGCACTCAATAAATGACCCCTGAAGAGCATCTTCAGATTGCATTTGGAGTTTGGTCTCTGTGACAAAACAGAGCCAACAATTTCTTTCCTTTTCTTTTTCTTTTTTAAAAGATTTTATTTATTATTTTTAGAGAGAGGGGAAGGGAGAGAGGCAGAGAGGGAGAGAGACATCATTGTGTGGTTGCCCTTCACCTGCCTCCAGCTATGGACCTGGCTGGAGACCTTGCTGGGAATCAAACCAGAGACTTTTAGGGCTCCAGGCCGGCGCCTTATCCACTGTGCCACCAGCCAGGGCTTTTTCTTGTTTTTTTTAAATTTCCTTTGCTAGCTTTTCTTTTTTTCTTCTTTCCCCATCTCCTCTGTTGTCTATTCTTTACTGAATTCTGTTGTTAATTAAATAGCTTAAAATAATTTTCTTGAGTTCTATGGATAGAAAATTATATAATCTGAAAATGATACATTTGTCCCTTTTCCAACAATTTTCTTTACTTTTTTTCATTGGCCTTCCCTTTTTCATTATACTTGCTGTAAAGTTAATGCTATATATGAGGAATGTTAATGAAGAGTTTCATTTTATTCCTTATTTCAAAGGAAATATTTCCAGTGTTCATTAAGTGTCATCTTGGCTGTTGATCTGATCTACTATATGTGCTATATATACTATACTTTGTAGACTATATTTAGTGAATATTCTTTTTCTCTTTTACCAAGACTTTTTAAAGCCAGCATTAGGTTTTAAGTATTATCAAATGCCATTTTGATGTATATTGATCTTTTTCTTTTTGAAAAGTATTAAAGCGTAGGTTAAAAAAACTAAAATAGCTTTTAAAAAATATATAGTCAAGTTTGATTAGCTAGTATTTTAGTTGGAACATTTGCACCTTTCTATATATAAATTGGCATAAATGTATATACAATTATTTTTGGTTGTTATCTTGGTCAGACCTTGGAGTTGGGGTAATGCTGAATATACAAAATGGTTTGGGAAAGTTTTCACCCTTTTTTGTTTTCTGAGGTAATTCACATAGCAGGGAATTGGTAACATCTACATGACTCTGAACCCTTTTTTAAAACATTCTTTGAAAAAGTTTCCAATTTCCTGATCAGGGCCCATACCTAGGTTGCAAGAACAATCCCCATATGGGACACCCCATTAAAGTTTCTCTTTCACATCCATGTTTCCCTCTCTCACTCTCCCCCTGTCCCTTCCTCTCTCTCTCAAATCAGTAAATGTATCCATATTAATTATAGAAATTAAAAGATAAAGGGATACATAAGGAATGACTCTTATACAATATGATTTGATTGATCCCTATGTGGGATATTTAGGTTGTTTTTAACGTGTTCCTCTTATAATTAATATTAAGATGAACCGCACACTCTTATTTATTTAGGCCAAATCCTAGAAGTAGAATTACTGAGTCAAAGTTTACATTTTTAAACCCTTGTTACATATTTCCCAACTGCTTTTCAAAAAGTTGCATCAACTAACTGTGGCAAAAGCAGCATTAGAGAACACCTGTTTCTTGCACCTTTACCATTATTAGGCATTGTGATTTCTTAAACGCCATTAAAGAAATAGCAAGTCACCCTTCCCTAAGCAGACCAGCCTCAGCTCTCACCTGGATGCCTTACAACACAGACCCTTTATTGTCCTCAACTACTGCTATCCCTATTCCAATCAATTCTCCATACTTTACCTTAGAGTGATTCTTCTAACATGTAAATCATATCAGTTCCATACTAAAACAAAACAAAACACAAAACACAAAAACAAAACAAAACAAAAAAACCCTTCAATAGCCCATAGAATGAGCCCTAAACATTCTATGTCTCATAAGGTTCTTGATGTACCTGCTTTCACCTGTCCCTTCTAGTCTTCCCCATTGTCTCATCTACTTCTCTGCCCCACACATACTGAACTCATTTATATTTTCAGGAGTTACTCATGTTGGTCTCTCACTCTCAGTCTGTCTCCACCCCTCTCTCTGCCCTCTAGTCTTTGCAAGTGCAACTGCCTGGGGTTGGAACACTCCCTGCCTAGTCTAGCCAACTGCTTCCCCTTCCAACTGTGTAGCCAGCACTTGGGCATTTTCAGAGCGGAGATGCTCAGACTGGTGTTTGACATTAGGCAACACCGCCCCCCAGAGGACCCACATGTGCTCTGGGCCAGTCAGGCACTTAACTCTGGGAATGCGGCGGGAACTTACCTCTGAATCAGGGAACCCGGTTCCAGCTACATCCGTTATTTCTTCAGTTATTACCACTGCCCCATTCTTTCACCTCTTCTGGACCTTCAAAAAAAAATCCTGTTAGGGTTTCACTGGATCCACAGAGTCTCTTATTCTCGCTTGCATTTTCCATCTTCGTTTCTCTGTATTGCATTCTAATAGTTTTATCTCTTCCAATTTCCAGTCTGCCAGTGTCTCTTCAGCCTTGTATAGCTTACTGTTATACTCTTCTCCTGAGCTATTACTTTTGTTTATTGCATTTTTATTTAGTTATCCGCAATTCTAGAGCCTCCAGAAGAAAGGTAACTCTGCCAACACCTTGATTTAGAACTTCTGTCTTCCAGAACTGTAAGAGAATAAATGTGTGTTGTTTTAAATGATGAAGTTTGTGGTGATTTGTTACAGCAGCGAGAGAAGACTAACAAAGGTGATACTTAATGTGTCATCTATCTAGTTCTACCATCTAGAACTATATTATTCTAGATATATTCTAGATATTATATATTATATTTAATACATCACCTAGTTCTAAGTATTACAGTTAGTGAAAACTTTCTGATGCTGGTCATAGGTCAGTGTTATACTCAACAAAAATTCTAACCTTTGGTGAAGGTTGAGTTTTTGTATTTTCCCACATTGTCTATGCTGTTGCTTCTTCCTTTTGTGTGTTCTTTTTCAAATGTAACATGGGCATCCTATTGTAACATGGACACTGCCCTGCCTTTTGCAGGGTTTGTTGCGTGTCCTCTCTGAGCAGGAAAGTTACACAATCTTCCTTGTGGTGGAGGGGGTTCTTTATTCCTAACCAGCTCGTGTCAGATGTGCCTTTTCTGTGCAAGTGTTAATCACCATTGTCAGAGCCCTCCCGTGGAAATAAACTAAGACAGAATGAAAATGCAAAGATACCTTAAAATGCTATTAACACTCCACTTAACAAGTGTTTAATGTTTTAGATGATGGTCTAGGTATTTAAAACAGGTCGTGGATAGAAAAAACTGGGGTACATTTACACAATGGAATGCCACGCAGCAGCAAAAAAGAGAAAATTTTTTACCTTTTGCGACAGCTTTGATAGACCTAGAGAATATGCTACGAGAAATAAGCCACGCAGCGAAAGATAAATGCTACACGATCTCACTGATATGTGGAATCTAATCAACACAATAAAGAACAAAATAGAAACAGAAGCATAGATACAGAACACACTGACGGCTGCCAGAGGTTGGGGGTGGGGAAGGGATTAAAAAATAGGAGCAGGTGTAATAGCATAAACAATTCAAAAGAAAAACAGGTTGTAAAGAGGGTACTGGAAAAACACAGCGCTCTGTGGCCTGCAGCCAAGTACCCTCGCTGCCCTGCTATGACCTGTTCAGCCCTGCACCAGCCACTCAATCTCCCTGTGCTCCAGCGTCTTTCTCAGAAAACAGTGATTGGGTATTCTGAAATGCATTTTACATTTAATGCATTTTATGTCAATTTGAAGATGTAAAAATAAACTCCTTGCTCTTGAGTTCCTCGGGGGAGACAAACTGCTCAACAAATAACAATGCGACCTGATTGCTAAGGGGCAAGGCCTCCATGAGCAAATAAAGGGAAGAAAGTGGTAGAGGTATTCATTAACGAATGAAATAATTTGAACTGCGGCACACAAGTGCTGTGTTAGGTGCTGGGTAATCACTTACCCTGAGAATAAGTGGAAAGAAATGTGTTGGGTCACCCTGGGCCACAGACACTCAGGACTTCCCTACTTCTGTCTCCGTGAGGTTGATCTTGTTCTGAAGTGGTGACGCCTACACAAGCTAGACACCTCCAGGTGTGGAGTGGCCACAGCTGTGGGCTTAGGAAAGACCCTTCACCTGTTTTTCTGGGGCCTCACAAACCTCAACTCAAAAATTACACCCCTTCCAAGCTCTGCCCAGCCTCAATGCTGGGGCTGGGCTGACCGTCTTATATAACACGTTGCCCAGGACAGATGTGGTGTGCGGTTCTAACACTGACCACCTTTCAGGCCCTTGCTTTGATTTCCCTCTTTTCACCCTAAATAGGCTGGTTCAGTTTCCTCGTCACAAAGTCTGATGCTCCCGAGTCTTTTTGTTTTCTTGTCCTGGAGTTTAATTTAGTTCTCAAGACCCCCTTCTAAGGCTGTGGTAGAAAAGCTAATCTTGCCAATTCCAGGTAATTTCATCACTTCTCTAACCCCTGGTTAAATGGAGTGGCTCCCTAGGCCTGTGAGATTCAGTCCTAGCTCCCTCCAACAGTATGTTACTGTTCTTGGCCAGCTCTACCCTCTTCAAATTCTCTGTTTCAGCGATACTTTAGCTTAATAATAATAATAATAATAACAACCTAAAATGTATCTTATTCTCTTTGGACATGACATCTGCCTGGGAAACTGCTTCTGTCTCCCAAAACACCACACAGTGACCCACACTTGAAACTCCTCTTAGCCCAATTAATTCCATCTTATCCCTTAGATTTCAGCTTAGTCATCACATCCTTCAGGAAGATTTCCCTAACTCCTGGAGCTGGGCTCCCAAGTGCCCAGTGATATGCTCCTCATCATACTGTATTATAATTGTTTCTTTACTTTTTTGCAAGCCACCTTAGACTGTGCCCAGGGGCATGGCACTTAGAAGGAATTCAGTAAATATTTGTAGACTAAATGAATGAATCGATGTCTGAGGTAGGTTGGCTAACCCCATTTGCAGACCAGGTTGTGGCTTGCCCAAGGTCAAGTCACAGAACAGGGGACAGGGATGAGATTCAAATCCAGGCCTGCCGGGTCCTAGTCCAGTGCTCTTCGTAGTGTTATTTTTCTTAATTTGAAACTTATAATAACTTCTTATTTAAAAACAAAAGATTGTATTTACTTACTTTTAGGGAGAGGGAAAGGAAGGGAGAAAGAGAAACATTAAAGTGCTAGAGGCACATCTATCAATTTCCTCTTGCACAACCCCCAACCTGGCACCGGTCCGGCAGCACAGGCATGTGCCCTGAGTGGGAGTTGAACCAGCAACCTTTAGTTTGCAGGCTGGTGCTCAATCCACTGAGCCACACAGCCAGGATATAACTTGTTCATTTTTAAAATTAAATTTACGGAAGGAACTCCTACCCTTTGCAACAACATGGATGGAACTGGAGAGTATTATGCTTAGTGAAATAAGCCAGTCAGTGAAGGACAAATACCATATGATCTCACTCATTACAGGACAATAATGAACAAAACAAACAAACAAGCAAAACAGAACCAGATACATGAATACAATGAATAGACCTTCAGTGAGCAGAGGGAAGGGGGAAAGGGGTTGGAAGAGGCAAAGAAGGGGAGCAGTTTAGTCAGGGAACTAGCATGGAAGAACCATGGACATGGACAATAAGTGGGACTGACTTTGGGGGGGTGGAATGGGTGAGTGGGGAGGGGGACAGAGGGGAGGAAAAAGAGAATGGATATAATACAACAACAATACAATTAAATTTTAAAAATTAAATTAAATTAAATTTATGGGTGACATTGATTAATAAATCTTTCTAGTATTTCATAAGGTTTGATATAAGCCTGGCTTTTCAGAAAGGTGAAAGGGAAACATGCCCTTCCCCTCAGGTGGAGCATTGTCACCTACATAAATAACTAGGAAAAGTGTGGAAGAAAATACAAATAGAAAATCATGATTATCTCTGGGCAGATACAAGGTTGTGGGGGTCTAGAACCATACTTGTAATTAATTTCTCTTTCTTTCTTTTGAAGAGAGTGCATTCATGTACTACTTGTCTAGTTAAAAATTAAATTTAGGCCCTGGCTGGTAGCACAGTGAATAAGGTGCTGGCCTGCGAACCCAAAGGTCGCTGGTTCGATTCCCAGCCAGGGCAACATAACCAGGTTGCAAGCCAGGTCTCCAGTCAGGTCCATAGCTGGAGGCAGGTGAAAGGCAACCCTACATTGATGTCTCTCTCCCTCTCTGCCTCTCTCCCTTCCCCTCTCTCTGAAAAATAATAAATAAAATCTTTAAAACAAACAAACAAACAAACAAACAAAATTAGATTTAGCTCTGGCTGGTGGCACAGTGGATAAGGTGCCAGCCTGCAAACCCAAAGGTAACTGGTTCGATTCCCCAGCCAGGGCACATAACAAGATTGCAAGCCAGGTCTCCAGCCAGGTCTATGGCTGGAGGTGGGTGAAAGGCAACCATACATTCATTATTTCCGTCTCTGCCTTTCTCCCTTCCCCTCCCTCTAAAAGTAATAACATCTTTAAAAAAAATTAAATTTAAGGCCCTGGCTGGTGGCTCAGTGGATAGGCGCTGGCCTGCGAATCCAAAGGTCACTGGTTCGATTCCCAGCCAGGGCACATAACCAGGTTGCAAGCCAGGTCCCTAGCCAGGTCCGTAGCTGGAGACAGATGAAAGGCAACCATACATAGAAAAATAATAATAATAATTAAATTAATAAAATGAGTACCACCAAAGGAATTAGCATCGATGCTTCCTTTGCTGCTAAATTTAAAAAGAAAAAGGAAAACAACCAAAATACTTTGGCTCTGCATTTTTTAAATGTTCACCATCACACTCAGTACTGAAATGAATTGAACCGAGAAGATGGACCGTGGCAAGCGAAGTGTGACAGCGACTAGACTCTTCACAGATGATTTGTCTTGAATACTCTTTCTTTGTGTGTGTGTTTATTTCTAGTCATAAAGCATCTGGTCTGTATAATTATGGGGAGCTGAGAAAATATAATTGGCCAAACATGCAGGGAGTAGATGGCAAATCTTTATGGCAGGAATGTAGCTCTAGACCATACTCCTTCTCAGATGAGGGCCTTATTCATGTGGGAGTGTGAATGCAGTGACTTCTTCGTTCCCGAAGGCATTCCCATTCCTATATAGCTCTCTCTGGTAGTTTTTCAGTTTAAAAACCTGTCTGCACAAACTACTTCTTTGGCCCCCAGCCCTGTTTCTGATGCTGGGTGCATGTATAAAACTTCATACTTGTTGATTTAGGGGTGCCCTTAAGGTACATATAAGGTCTAGTTCAAAAGTAAACGCCTTTTGGACTGGTAAGAACAAGAATGCCAGAGGAAAAAGTGAAGCAATGGAAGCAACAACTTCTAGATAACCACAAACCTCCAACAGGGCACACAATTCCGTCTTACAGGAAGGATGAGGTGACAATGTGAATACACACGTCCAGACTTCGGCGCCCTTTGGACAAGCACTTTGCCCAGATGACACAGTGGAGAATCCCTGCTTGGAATGGACTGATTACACGTCACAGGATGTAATTGGTACTCTCTTTATGACATTGTAATGGAGAAAGACTGTTATAGCCATAGGACGTGGACAGTTTCATATGTAAGAACATATATGAAGCCTGAAGAGTGAAGGATTTCTAAGTAATTCTGTTTACATGAACCCCTTGGTTGTGCTTTGTCAAGTGGTGAATAAGGCTAATCTAAAACAAATAAACAAACAAACAAAAAAACCCCACAAACCAAATGCCTCCAGAAGGCCTGACTGTGATCTGTGATCTGTGACTGCACATGAATCCCCTTTAAGAGCAATGACCCATATTTCATTATCCCAGTTGCTGAGTAAAGTACTGGGAAGGCACAGAGCCTGTATAGGTGAAGTATCTGTGTGTAAAGCCAAGACATCTCTCTCTTCCCTGCACGAAATCTTGCCCAAGTTGCTCCACCTGGCCTCCCCCGGTTTACTCACTTATACAAAGCTGTGGTCCTGTTACATCAGGTGGTGGCGAGGATCAAATGAGTTAGTGGGAGCCAAGAGTTTTTAGGACAGTGCTATACACACAGGCCGAGTAACTGACAACCGTTACTGTTCGTTTTCACCACCTTAGCTCCCTCATTCCTTCATCACCCTGCATCCCCAGGTGTGTCTCCCATTGGCTCACAAACAAGTATCATCTGTCACGGTCTCTTGGTCTTCCTGTGTGTGGTCCTTCTCACAGATCTAGGGGATAGTGCCTTGTCACCTCCTCCAGGACCCAGCATCATATAACAGTGGACATCTCTTGAAATGACTGCTTGCTTGACACCCCTGCCCTTTCTCCTCTGGTCTCCATGGTCCAAACTGACCTATGTGAACCTGGTCCCCTCCATGGGTAGGTAGTTTAGGAGTTGTCCTTAGATTCATGGTGGGCCAAGCAGTATCTGTGCTCTAGGAATTGGAAACTTGCAACAAACAGGCTCAGAGGTTACAACCACTGAGGCAGGCTAACGAGAAGGTTTCGTGAGTTTATGCGAAGGCCACACTCTCAGACACACCTTCAACTTCTTTGAGAGTTGGAGGAGGGTGGACACTTGCCCCATTTAGAGCATCTTCCCCCATCTCTACCGCCTCACTAAGGTGAGAATTAGTGCCTCAGAGTGCAGATTCTATGTCACTCCCTTTAATTGGCAGGCTATAGACTGCCTGCCCAGCTGAAAGTGGGTATTTTGCTTATAGAGTTGGAGCAGGCAGAAGAGTTATCATCCGGAGAGGAATGGAGAACGTTTGTGAAATGAGCAGATCTCCTGTCTGCTGTAACATTGGGCATTAAAAAACATCACCAATAGGTTCACTAGAGGGTTATGGACAATGTACAGAGATATGAACACATCTGTTTATTTGCGTCTTCTCTTGAGTGCCACACTTGTGAGACTGGTCTAGAGGCCAAATGGTATAAAGAAAAGGACAGTGGCCTCAGGACCCAGGCAAACTCAGGTACAAAAACTAGTACCCTCAAAAGTGTTCTTGTGATCACAAGCGATTCAGCTAACTTCTCTATCATCAGTTTCTTTGTCTCTAAAATCAAGATGGCAAGACAATGCTATTCAAGACTCCTTTAGTTGTAAGTGACAGAAACCTAACTCGAACTCGCTTAATCCAAAAAAAGAGACTCTATCAGCCCCTGTAACCCAGCCAGGGAAGGGCTGGCCTCCACGGTGGCTGGTTTCAGGGACAGGATCATCACCAGATTCTCCATGCGGCTCTCATCTTTGCTTACCTTTGAAAGTTGGGTTCATTCTCACCTCCTGAAGATGGGTGGCCTTCAAGGGCACAGAACATGTTCTAGACTCAGATCTTTCCAGATAAAGGCCTTTGTTCTTTGTGCTTCCTCTGGAGCCTTTTTTAGGGCATTTGATTCCTCAGCCAAGGACCAATCAGGAAGCCAGTAGGAGAAGATGCTATACTTGGCTCAGCCAGGGTTGTGGGACAGCCTGCGGATGTGTGGGTGGTGGTATAGTGGCACTTTGGAGGAAATCACTAACAGCTGTCCCAGCGTGTCCACTTCCTCACAGTAGCTTTGTGATTTGAAGGAAGTCACCTAGTAACACACCTGCTCCTGGAATAGTTCCTCTCGTGACCGGCCTCTGAGATACTTTGGAGAAAACATGGGCCTCTCAGCTTCTCTGTTCCCCTGACACTCCTGACTCATTGCGTCCAGACTGGCACTTACAATTCTCTCCACGCACCTTCCTGACTCACTGCGTCTGCAGACAACCTCACCCCCAGGCTGGAAGCCATGCCAGCACCTTGGTCTCTCCAGGGCCTCATAGCCTGATGCTGCTTCTACTGCAGCCACATGGTTCTTCTCTGTGCCCTTGGGTCCGTTCTCATGATCATCACTGTGGTCTGTTACCGCACAACCTTCTAAGCAGGAGCAAGCTCTGATCTGGTCACTACCTTGCTTCAAAGTGACAGTGACTGCCCATCGCCCATGAAACGTGGAAAAAGATTCCCCAGCCTTGCATTTAAGGACTGTCATGATATAATCCTGAGTAACTTCTAAGTTACCTTTTTGGGTATTAGGTATTCAGACCCTGCTCTTATTGTAGGGCAAACAAACAAGAAGAAAACCCTATGAGAACCCACGTAAGGAAATGAGCAGGAAGAAGTGGGATTGGCTGCTGGCAGGTTGCTAGGCAACTGTGCAGGAAGAAAGCAACCTGTGCGGAGGCAGATGATGACAGAAACCCAGGAGAACTCTGCATTCTTTGATTTACATTTCAGTTGGAAAGACCTATCAATTTAGGATGATATCTCTGGAATTTTGTAAAGGCATTTGCCTCTGACACTTAATATATTCAGGCTCAAGGAATTTTTCCATCTTTGGTGGTGAAAAAGCCTATGAATTATTATTGTTGTTGGGGAATGTGTATGGGGCAGTTGGTGCATATGGAGCAAAAGAGATTTTCTAAGTAGCAAGAAGGAAGGATAAAATGGAAGTCATTATTCTGCTTTCAGAACCTGTTGCCATTATTGGGTATGGTTTCTTTAGAGACTTTGTTTATATGTATTTATAAAGAAATAAATGCTGAGCTCAGGCCTAGAAATCCAAATGAAAAATATGCCACTCTCAGCTCTAAGATGGTATTTGGTCTATGAAGCTAAGATGCCATGTAGTCTGCATTCTTTTATTTTAAGACTATCTTTGCAATCTGCTGCAAAAGTTTTATATACATACTCGGGCACACACATATATGTATACAAACATGTGTATATATTTAACAAAAATGTGAAGTTTTTATTTACTACAAGTTTTTATTTACCTAGCTGTTTTTTGTTTTTTGTTTTTAAATCACGATGAATAATTATTTTCAACCTGCATTCATTGACTCTTAGAAATGCTTGCAAATATTCTGGCACCTAAGCATAATTAATATGGAAAAGAGCAGATGAGACACAGTGCAGGGGTGGCTGCTACTCCAATTTCTGCTTGTCATGGCCTTGGTCCGGCTCAGCTGCTCATGCAAATGAAGACCAAGGATGTGAGCAGTGACCAGTGAGGCTCCAGATTTGGCATCTGTGCATCAAATGACTCATAGGTCAAAACCAGATGTTTCAAGCCCTGCTCTGGCTGAAAAGTCCCACTTTTGCTGTGCCTCACATCCTGTTCTGTTTTCATGGAAAATAACATCAAAAGAAATAAATACACATTGATCGAGTTCTCTGGCTGGCTCTCATTTTTTTCTTTCTGGTCCTAAGTTTCTCTTTCTGTCTCATAAACCTGTAGTTAATTTAGCATTTGACATGTGAGTTTCTAAAACAAACTCCCATGAATACTGCATTGCCATGTTTGGTTTTGCTGTCCTCTTGACATCCCTTCTGGTTTTTGTTAATATTAAGAAAAAAAAAAGAGAGAGATGGGGACAGGGAGAAGGGAATTTTCTATGTGCTTTCAAAACAGCAACTTCTAGACAACCATCAGAAAGGCAAGATATTCTAATTTTGCATCTTTCCAGGCACTGAAAAAATAAGTCATGCTTCAATAACTAAGAAAGATTGCTGACAACATCATCCCTGCCTTTTTCTCCTGCAGAAGTCAGAGTTGTCCAAGTGCTCTTAAACACTAGACTTCTCTGTGCCCTTAGAGAACATCAAACTTCAATCTTCATGAAATGCATGTCAATATTTCCAAAGGAGAAGAAGTGCTCACAAGTTTAAATGTCGAACTTATGATTACTAAGAAAGGAAAACTATACTTAGTACAGGACAGGTGTTGGTAATTGCTTTGTACTGTGTGCCTGGACTAGTATGCTCACTTATTCATTCATTCATTCATTCATTCATTCATTCATTCACTCTGTATTCATAGCTAGCAATGAACATGACAACCAGGTTCCTATTCTAATAGATTTTACAGGCTTATTGGGGGAGGTGATAGGAGATCTATATAGATGGACATTGCATGAGTACTTACAAGTGCACTTTATTTTAAAGAGAAGGGCATGCTGTTCTATATAATAGCACTAATCTACTCTGGATTATGAGGAAGATTGAGGCAAAGATGGCCACCAGCTTTCCCTTCCAACCCTCTAAACACTTGCCACTCCAACAGATGGAGTCTATTTTCCCCCCTTTTAATCTGGGCTAGCCATATGATTTGCTTTGATTAGGAGAATGTAGCAGAAGGGACTTCCAAGCATAGTTCTTATGATGCCTTGCAGCTTTATTTTCACCCTCTTGGAAGCTAACCGCCATGTAAATAGGCCCAGGGAGAGAAATCTCATGGAGAGCGAGTGGGACCCCGTTGACCATCCCAGCTGAGGTGCCAGACATGAGAGTGAAGTCGTCTTGGATCGTCTGGCCTTGGCCAAGCTAGCGTAGCCATAGTTGTGTGGAGCAGAAGTGAGCTGTCCTCACCAAGCCCAACTCCATCACAGACTCATGGACAAATAAATGGTGGTTGTTTTAAGCCCAACTTGAGGAGGTTTGTAATATAACTAAAACAGAGGGCTTCCCGGAGGAAGTTGTATATAAGATTTTTTAAAATTCATTTTTAGACAGAGGGCAAGGAAGGGAGAAAGAGAGAGAGAAAACCATCAATGTATAGTTGCCTCTTGTGCACACCCAACTGGGGGCCTGACTGGCAACCCAGGCATGTGCCCTGACTAGGAATTGAACCTGCAACCTTTTGGTTCGCAGGCTGATGCTCAATCCATTGAGTCACATCAGCCAGGGAATTGTATATAAGATTTAAAGAGTGGGCAGGACTCTTCGGGAAATGGCTGGTGCTCTAGGCAGATGAAGCATCATGTGAAGAACCCACCATGGCTGGGGAAGTACGGTGTGGTCCAGGGCTAGGAGAAACCCAGTAGGACTGACCATAGGAAAGCTGGGGAGAGGAGTGAGTGTGAAGGCTGGGAGGCAGACAAGGTCCAGACCATACAAGACTTGTACATAAGAAAATAATATATACAATCCTCCCCTTCATCCAACATGGTGAGTTTAGCAAAAATGAAAGTAAGATTTATGCCCAGAGAGGAAAATTCTACTTCCTGAACCTTGTTAGCCATAAGACAGAGACGCACTGATGATTACATGTAAGGTCTAATGAGAAAGAGCAGATTCACTTATCCAAGATATATCTATTAGTAGTGATCACCTTCATCCTGGGGAAAAGAACCCACAGAGCATGCCTACTAAACATGAGTCTGTGATGTGCACACAAAATGCTACATTTCAGAGATCCATGTACCTGCCAAAATCCAGAGGGGTTGCCAGGCAAACCTGTGTTGCCTCATTCAAGTCATGTAATCATGTGAGCTTTATCTGTAATGTTTCAATAATAACACTCCCTCTATAGAATGACTTGGAGTCTTAAGAGAGAAAAATATATGTAAAGCACCTAATGAAATATAAGAATTATTCAAAAAATGATAGCACATTAAAAGAGAAAATATTGTACAGGCACAGTTCAGAGCAGCTAAGTCGTATCTAGTTTACAATAAAAGTGGAGTTGACTCATTTAAGACAAAAGTATCCTTCTATTGCCTTTATTGTATTTATCAAAAAATCTATTTCTGTCAGTGAATACGGACTATCTTGAAAAAAAACAACAAAGTTTGTGTTGTTAGCAAAGCCTTCTCCTGAATCCTACTCCACTCTCAGTGACATGATAGGTAATCACCAACACATCTTTTGAGATTGTTTGATCCAGCGATGTTCAAATGTGCAACAAGGAATACAAACAAATGGTAATTGGTGCCCATCATGTGCCAAGCATGTTGTATACATAAAGTCATTTAACTTTCCCAGCAGTCTCCAGTGACAGGTGAGGAGAGTAAAGACTGACTTCCCTGACACTAGGTCCCACAACCAGAAAGTGCCAGACCCAAACTCGGCCTAGGTGTGCCTGATTCCAAAGCCCGTGCTCTTTGCCCAGCTGCGTCCATTTTGCACACCTGTGTTTGGATGCCCTGTCATTTCTAGAAAAAGTCATGCCAATTCAAAAGTTATAAGATTTCACAAAGCACCTGCAGTGTCTGTGTAAGAACCCCCCCCCACCCCATCCAAGTCAGTGGCTGTGTTTTTTCGTTTGTTTTTAAAAATTTTTATTTAGTGGCTGTGTTTTGAAAGCAAGTATTATATCAAAGTAGGGGAACCCAGGGGAAGTGGGTTCTTTCTTGGGGGGGGGGGGTAGCGCAATGACCGTGTTAATTGCACATAATTTTATCCAAAAATTAACCCTGAAGTCAAAAGGCTATAGGAAAATGGAGTAAGAAGAACCAGAGCCTCTGGGGCACTAGAGACGCTCTTGGGAGAAGAGATGACAGCTGCCTGAAGTCGTCAACAGATGGAGCTGCGGAGCTGCTCACGCCTTTGTTTTTAGCGGGGCACAGGCTTTGGAGCCCAGAACTTCCGGCTAGCGCAGGAATCGGTGCCGTCACTGCAGGCTGATCAAATGTATACACACTCATGTCACGCACAATTCTGGTAACTTAGTCGGAGAAATATGATTTCAGCACACGGAAGGAGGGGGCAGCTGGCGGCCCAGCGGGGCGTGCGGATCCTGCCTAGGCTCTGACGTAGCCCAGGACAGAGCCGGACGTTTTCCTGCCTCCAGTCGCCAAGGAGGACCTGTGTCATGGAGGACCAGAGGCTGGACCTCAAGGGCTACTTGCTTTGGAAAACAGGAAATCGGTCCCTTTATTTAATTTGACTTATTTATATTAGTTTCATTTATAAGTGATCTCATCTATCCAGATTCGACATCTTCTCTAACAACAAAAAAATGTTTTGCCCATAAATGGAAAGAAAAATCAGCTAGATATGTCCCCAGTGTGGTGCCCGATGTAACCGGAGTGAACTAGGGCCTTGGAGATCCAGCCTAAAATGAGGGACAGGGCACAGCTCCTGGGAAGGAAGAGGCAGCCGTTCCTCCCTGGCAAGAACAACCCACTTAAGCTCCTTGAAGACACAAACAACTGTGCCTGATTTGACTCCCCACTTGGTTCATCCTTTCCCTGGCATAATGCCAAGCACATAGTGGGTGCTTAATACTTTACTGTTGACTGAAAGAAAGAAAGAAAAAAAGGAATGAATGAGTCATTATGGCCTTGAAAGCCAGATAGGAAGACTTGAAGGGGAATGGATTTATATTTAAATCCTGGCTCTTAAGTTTTGGCAGTGACAATGTACTAGGATAGTTATTTGATCTCCTTTTAGCCAGTAGTTCTTCAACAACCATGAGCTGTATTCATCACTGTATTCTCAGTGCCTGAAAAATAACAGGTGCTCAATAAATATTTTGTGTAAATGAGACTCTATGCCTCAGTTTACTTATCTGTAAAATGGGTATCATAATCTACCTAGTAGGATTACTGTCGTGATCACTAAAAGAGATAATGTATTTAAAGTCCTTGGAACACAAGAAGTGTTGAATAAGTCATGGCAACTGTTATTTTTGTTGGCAAACTTTGCCACTGTCCTCTGTCACCTCCAATGTGAACCTGAGACCTAACACTGTGGGCTTCTCCAAAGACTTTGTTGTGGTGGTTTGTGCTCTGCCTGTCCCCTCTTACTCACCAGCTTAGTGTCGAAGTTAGCTCTCAGAGCCATTCAAGGGATATTCTGACTGGGGAGGCCCTGGTCAGAGCTCATTATCCCCATTAGCGTAAGGCTGGAGATCTGGCTTTTAGCAACAGGAGAGACAGAAGCCTCAGTGCTCAGTCAGTGAGAAGGCCATTGGCTTCCTGGGATGGAGAACTAGTTCCAATATCTCCTTCACCCAGCGGGGGCACAGTGGGTGAACACTGCTGTGGAAGCTCAGCTCTCTAAGGAGCCAGAAGCTGGACTCCAGATTTCAGAGACTTTCTGGGTTGGAAAGGTGCTCCCAAAGCTAATCCTGGCATCGGTTTCCTTGCATTTTATTTTGGGAAACATACTAATGGAGGTTTCCACCTCAGGATTGGGGAATCATACACTTAAATCTACACGGGATGCATGATTTTAGTGGCTTAATGGGGGTTCAAAATCTCAGAAACATCTAGAAACTCCCAGAAGGCAGACTCTTGCAATGCTAGAGCTTTGTAAGATGAATGAAGACAACAATTTTTTCCAGGGTGCTCAAGGACAGCCTTGCCTGGAAAATGCTTAAAGAGCCACAATGTTCTGTGATTCAGTAAGATAATGACACAAAGAAAACCCAACAGCAGCATGACTGCTTGAAGATTGTTCTGTTCGGATGGAGATGGGTTAGAAACACCTTTTAGGAAAGGGGCAATGATGAGGACACTGCACTTGTGTCATGCTTTGACATATCTCATGGATTTTATATATGACTTGCTTTCATCTTTAAAACAACTGTGTAAAGTAGGTAGACCAGCCACTTTTAATCCCATATTACAAATGGAAAAACTGGTATTTAAATGGATTATCCAGACTTGCATTTAATTAAAGGTAGATCTGAAATTTGTTTCCATCCACAATGCTTTTTAATGCACCATCCAGCATTCCAGCTCCCAGCTGAATCTGGACTAAGTGGGAGAAGTCAAAACTCAGTATGATGCCACGCCCCCATCGCAGAAACAGATTGTTGTGGTTCGTAGGAAATGGCCTCTTCCAAAGGTTTCATTAAAAGGAGTCAAAGTTTATATCCTATAGAAGTTAACTTTGAATCTCCTTCCTTTCAAATTCTAATATATAGTTTCAAATATGTAATCACTACTTCCCATGAATTTTCCTTCTGAAGTATATATGAAAGAATGTCACCTTAGAAAACAATTTTCTCTAAAAAATATATGAAAAGTTGTTTCCTGAAATTTGAAGCCCTGGCTGGTAGCACAGTGGATAAGGTGCCAGCCTGCGAACCCAAAGGTCGCAGGTTCAATTCCCCAGCCAGGGCACATAACCAGGTTACAAGGCAGGTCTCCAGTCAGGTCTGTGGCTGGAGGCAGGTGAAACGCAACCATACATTGATGTCTCTCTCCCTCTCTGCCTCTCTCCCTTCCCCCTTTCTAAAAATAATGAAATAAAATCTTTAAAAAAAAAATCTATCAAAATTGGTGAATTTATAAAAAAAGAAAAAGAAAAAAAAGAAATTTGAAATAATTTAGCCCATAATTCTTGGGATTCTTTCTTTTTGAAATATGTGTCTTAAAATTCATACATATTTACTTGCTTGTAAGCTTTGGCATACACGTGATTTGGAAAGCAAAACTGCCTTAAGGTGAATTTAGCCGTGATTGACTTGAATGTTTGATTTAATAGCTGGGTAATTTGCAAAGTGAGGTTATAATCACATACCTTTATTCAGAGATAATGCTTGTCACAAAGTCAATTTCTTCACTCTAGTATCTAAAGAGATTTTTTGAAAAAATACTGATGGTAGAACAATCCCTTCTGTTAGAATAAATATGAGAGGCAGCAGCATGTATCTGGAAGGCTTGTGGGCTTTGGAATTAATTGTAATGCCAAACTTAATATGCTCATTATTCATTTATATATCAAAAAAATCATCCTATATGCCAAGCATTGCTATCTAGGCATAGATGATAGTGAATAAAATGTGTGGTTCTTGCCATTGTGGAACTTAGAGTCTAGTGACTTTACTCACTATGTGTCCTTAGGCAAATTACAGTACTTCCCTGGGTTTTGTTTTTCATTGTAAACTATATAATAATGGACATTAAAATCCTAAAATGAGTGAAGATGGCTTCTTCACAAGACTGTGGTGAAAGTAATTAAAATAGCTTAAAGTCCTGGCTAGTGGCTCAGTGGATAGGCACGGGCCTGCGAACCCAAAGGTCACTGGTTTGATTCCCAGTCAGGGCACATACCCAGGTTGCAAGCCAGGTCTCCAGCCAGGTCCCTGGCTGGAGGCAGGTGGAAGGCAACCATACATTGATGCTTGTCTCCCTTTCTTCTTCCCTCCTTGCCCTTCTCTCTGAAAATAATGAATAAAATCTTAAAAAAAAAAAAAAAAAAAGCATGAAGTAGCTGATTCCTGGCAGGTGGTCAGCAAATACTGCTGTTAATTAAATCAAGTTTAGCAGCAGAGGGCAGTAGAAGGCCTGATGACCTCTGTCATCTTAGTAAAATCTCCACAATTGAGCTTTTGCTCTCAAAATGCTACTGATTGAACCTGCACTCTCAGACCTCCCAAACTGGAGATTTTAATTGGCTTTTCTCAGGCATCAATTTCTTCCAGCTCATGGCAGGGCACTTTGCATTACTGATCTTGGCTTCCCACTTGCACTCCTCTCTCCCTTGGCTTCCCTAACTCTTGGTTCTCTCTCCGAATGTCTTCACTTTCCAGCCCCCTTTTCTCCTCCTCCTTGCCCCACCTTATTTATGAGTTCCACTTCAGGGCACAAGGCACCCACATCTTCTTCCCTGGCCATGACCTTCCTTCTGCACTTCAGTCCCCAGTATTTAGCACTTAGTCACACCACCCCCTGAAAAATTCCAGAGCTGACTATCATCTTATCCTCAATGGGCTTCCTCCTCTTTCCTCTCTGTTTCTATTTATGAAGTCACTGACGCTCTGATACCCTGATTGGAACACCTGGAATGTTTTTGGACTCTCCTTGTCCCTCAGTTCCCACATCCAAACAGAGTGCATGTGGACTTGGCCAAGTCTCCTGACTGTCCTCTCTTTCTCCTTCCCATTACCCTGGTGCAACCTCTCATTCCTGTCACTCAGGCTACAGCAACAGCCTCCTAGCCAGGCCCTGCCTTTTCTCCAGCCCATCTTGCTTATTGCTACTAGACTCACCTCTATCCCTAATGCACACCTCTGATCACCTTGCTTCATTGCTCAAAAGTTATTAATGACTCTGCAAAGCATGCGCAATTGTGTCCAATGTCCTCAGTCTGGCACCTCAGCAAGCTTTACCATCTAACTTCAGCTGACGTTTGCCTGTCTTATCTTTCTGGGAATCTCTAGCCTCCTCCTCACACTCCACCATAACCAGTCCAGTGGAGGAGATCAACACTAGGCAGTCATCAGAGGAGCACACATCTATGAATCATGACAAGGATGCCGAATGGTAACAGGGGATGTTTTCAGATTATGAAAATGAGAGCTGTATTTGGCACATTCAAGGAGCTGACCAAAGGTTGGAGAGACCTGAGCGGAGGAGATGGTGTATGAGATGTAGGGCTTTAGGGAGGCCCTGCGTAGATTTTTTCATCACTGGATGGTTTGAAATGTAATAAGAAGGGCGACTTCATTTGCCTTTAGCTTTTAGTGGTCCTCAGAACGCCTGGAATGATGTCTTCTTAGACTGGAGAGAGGTGAAATTCCTTTGGTATCCAAAGGGTACCTATAAACTGATGGGATTTGTTCACAAAGATACTCCAAACGGGGGCTGTCATTTCACAGCTGTTACCACAAGTGGACAGAAACCCTGTAGAATCTGGCTTTAGAATTGCTCTCAGAGGCTGTTGCACACCTCAAATTTCATTGCTTTATTGTCAAATTCAGTTCAAACCTTCTCTCTCTCTCTCTCTCTTTTCGTGTTTCTCCCCCAGGCTCAATATTCTTGTCATACGCCTCTTTATACTTTTTTCTTGGGTTATAAACTGCTAGAAGATTGAGACGAGATCTTTTAAATAAACTTTAATAGGAAAGGCAGCTGCTATGGAGTTAGATGCCCTACAGAGACTTCTATTTATTGCGAAGGTGGAGGAGGATGCAGGGTAGGGAGTAAGGGGTTGAAGAGTTGAAAGAACCAGGATCGGGGCAAGAAAATGAGTTTCCTGCCTTTATCTAGTACACAAGGTGTTGAACTTCTTGAAAAAACATATGCAAATCCAGAGAAATAGCTTCATAAGACAAGGATGGTGTAGTGATTCAAGTGCAGGATCTACAGTCAGAAGAATACTTGGGTTTCAGTTTAAGCTCCATTACTTTCTTGTTGAAATGCCTTGGACAAGTGACTTAACCTCTCTGGGCCTCAATTTTCTTACCTGTAAAATGGGCTAATAATACCTATTGCATATGGTTATTTTCAGATTAAATATGGAAGGCTCTCAGAGCAGGCTAGGCCCAAGGGGAACACTCATGCTTCTCTGCTGTTTTACTATTACTGTTCATAACCAAAAGGGTGCCTCTATATGTGCTTCCTCCAGTTTTAAGATCCTTAGTTCCAAAAGACTTGAAATTGCAATTATGAAGTTAGATGCACATTTTTCATTTATTCTTCTACAGACTTCATTTTGATGGTTCACAGAAATGTAATTAGCATCATGCAAATATTTTGGTTAGGACTGAAAGCTGCCTCCACCATTTAGCAGAAAGAACAAAATGTTAACAGTTATCACGTGAATATGAGAGATGACTGGGTAAGTCCCCTAACAAGTGAGAGATTTTGAATAAAAGCTAATTAGGTAGCAGAAACTTAAGTAACAGCTGCAGGGAGTATTGAAACAGAGCCTAGAGGTTTGTTTAAATGAGGTGGAATAATTTATTATTTGGAACAAGTGAAATAGCAACTTTATATGTGTCATCTGGGTAGGAAATTTAAAAAAAGAAAATACTTCCATGTCATCTTGGAACATTTATGGCCACAAATGTTTACTTTTGAAAAGTATGGTGACGTTAGCCAGCTGGGGTTTACTGGTGTGATGTATAGTAATGGTAAAACATACGTATATTTATTTGATATTGTCGGAATTTCCAGTTATTTCCTAGCCTAAGTATGGCAGCAATTTTCCATTTCTTCATTGTTTTCATTTAACAGCAGTTTTTAAAAGGATTTCAACACTTCACGTAAATGAGAGAACCAAGAACTCTACAAAGCAGGAGAGGGAAGAGAGAGTAGGCATGTGGATAATAGAGGGAAAAACACGGTTGAGTTAACAGCCAATATATGTAAAGATTAAGTAAAAAATCTTGCATATGTCTCTATTGTGAATTTTAGGTCAAATCTTTTTTTTTTTTTTTTTTAAATTCACCCAGGAAGGCATCAGGATAACCTCTGGCTAGACATTAAATAATCGTTGATTGACATCAACATGACCCGCTTGTGCAGCCTTTGGGGATCAGAGCAGAACCTCCATTCCAGGCCACAAGGACAGTCTGGGTACCTTTTCCATCCATGTGCATAAGGACCTGGACATGAAAAGAGAAGATGTGATCTTCCTCCCTACAAACTCATCCTGGTCATTTGTCCTCCTAGAACTGGGAGTGCATAACCTCCTTTAATAATTCCTTTCTAATTGCTGTCTATAGAAATGTATTTGTTGGAGTCCAAAGAACGTGGACAGTATGAAGAACGGATAGGGTGTCCACTAGAAGAGGGTCATAGAAACCCCCCAAATGAGGACATTGTTAGTAGGTTTGCTGCATGGCTCCTTTTCTTTAAGCACCTGCTCCATGGATGCACCTCTGCTTTTGGAAGAAAAGCTCCCTAGCCTGATGTGCCCATTCGCTAAGAGTTCATACAGGAAGAGATGGATGATTCTTCTACATCACCCCAATTAATCCTTAAGGAATTAAAAAAAAAAAAAACAAAAAAACAAAAAACTGGCCATGGTAGCCCCTAATACATTTTTATAGAAAAATAAGTAAGTGAATGGTTTTCATTTTTCCTTAAGTTGTGATAGAGTAGGACTATGTAACATTGTTTTTCTTCTGAGATAAGCAGTGTGATAAGGTTTTATTTTTGCCCCATTTTAGAGGTGGGTAAAAACAGGACTCAGATCACTGAGGAATTTCCAGAGAAGTCAGAAACAAAGTTTTCTATTCTTATCCCATTGCTCTCTATTGTAAAACACCCCACAATTGAAATTTTAAATAAAATTGCCTGATTCTTAGAGAAGGCTCATGCCCTCTAGATATAAGAGATAAGAAGAAAAGTAACAACAGCAGTATCCTTCTCTATCTTAGTTAAGTTTTTTTTTTTTAAGATTTTATTTTATTATTTTTAGAAAGAGGGGAAGGGAGAGAGGCAGAGAGGGAGAGAGACATCATTGTATGGTTACATTTCACCTGCTTCCAGCCACAGACCTGACTGGAGACCTGGTTTACAACCTGGTTATGTGCCCTGGCTGGGGAATCGAACCTGCGACCTTTTGGTTCACAGGCTGGCGCCTTATCCACTGTGCTACCAGCCAGGGCCTATCTTAGTTAAGTTTTTCCAATTCAAAGCCAGAGTCTGGGAGCCCAAGTAGAAGGTATTTTCGGGACCAACCTGTACTTTCTGAGCAACTCTGTAAATTAATTAAAGGGTATTTGTACTGAGCTTTCGTCATGCCAAGCAGACACTGAAACCTCAGACCAGGCTGGGAGAAAGGGTGGGTTTGATTTATTCACTGTTTATAGTGACAAAAACAAGCTGAGTGAAACTAAGGCAGACTTATTGTTTCTTGGGTTCTTGGCCAGCAGGATCTGGTACCTGGCATATTTATTCAGTTCTTATTACTGACATACCAAAGTTTACACAGTATAGGATATTTAAAAAAATTTTCTCCAAAGTAATAAACTCTAGACATTCTTAGGTATCCATGCATTTGAATAGCAGATTTCAAATACAGAGGAACCCCAGGCAATTGGTTTTTCAAGGAAAATAAAATTGTCATTAGCAACAGATAGAACTAACTTGTCTGTTGTTTAAAATACACCTCTTTTCTTTGGTATTTTGTAGTTTCATTATAATATGTCTGAGGATGAGCTGTTGTTTATGCTATTTGCAAATGGTTATGCTTCTTGAATCTGAAAATTTATATCTTTCCTTTTTTTCCTATGTCTTATCTTTCTGCAACCCCTATTAGATTTATGTGGGACATGCTATTTTGTCCTCCATGTCTCTTCATGTTTTTATATTTTTTGTTTCTTCATCTTTCTGGGCTGACTTACTTTGGACGATTTCCTCAGGTCAGTCTTCCAGTTCACTAAATCTCTTTCTTTCTGTGACTTACTGTTGATAATATGTGTGTGTGTGCGTGTGTGTGCGTGTGTGTGTATATATATTTCATAGCTTTAAGATTTTGAAGTAACTTATGTTTTTATAATTATGTATTACTAAAGCCAAGAAATTGATTGGCACAATACTATCAACTAGACTACAGATCTCACAAGTTTTTGCATATACTCATATTTAATGTCTTTATAATTCCATGACATATAGATTAATACCATGATTAACATAAAGAATTATTTTATTATCATAAAGGAACACCCTCATAATGCCACTTTATGATCACACCCTCCTACCCCCATCTCTTAACCCTGGACTACCACTGTCTGTTCTCTAGCTCCCTGATTTTTTGATTTTGAGAATTTTCTATAAGTGGAGCTGTGTAATTTGTAACCTTTCGAGATTAGATTTAATACACTCAGTGTAATGACTTTAAGACCCATCCAAATTGTTGTGTACATGAATAGTTTATTGTAGAGTTCTTTATTCCAGATAAAAGTCATTTGTTAGATATGTGATGTGCAAATAATTTTCCTTCAATATATTTTAAACTTTTATTGCCAAAATTTTATTTCTAAACATTCTATTTGGTTCAGAGTCTGTCTGATTTTTTTTCAGAAACTTTTGCAGCTTTTTTCTTTAAAACTTTAAAATATATATTTAATACTTCAACTTTTTAACTTTTTATAGTTTGTATCCAAGATTTATAGTATTTATAGTTCTAATCCTGCTTCCCTCGCTGTTTGCTAACTCTTTTATATAGTATTTTTTACAGTTTTAGATTGTGACCTTGCCTGTATTGGAATTTAACCTTTGGCAATCCCAACAGGGACTGGGGTAAGGGGATATTCTTTTCTTTTCTTTTTTTTTTTTACCCCTCCCCTAAGGAGATATTCTTCAAGAGAGATTTTGCATTGCTTTTGTAAGGAGCATCACCATCAAAACATTAATTTTTATGCTGTTATCAACTTAAAGTTTCCTAGAGCTTGCCCCTGGCATGAATTTGAACATAAGCCCTCAGGGATATCTTTTTTAACAATCCCTTACACAAAGCTAATAGATGGTTTATAATCTATGACCCCATCCCCTGGCCTGCAAACCCCCAGCTAGGTAGCTCGGTTGGTTAGATCACTATCCCAGTGCGGCAAGGTTGCAGATTTGATCCCTGGCCAGGGTACACACAAGAATCAATCAATGAATGCATAAACAAGTGAGACAACAAATTGATATTTCTCCCTCTCTGTCTCTCTGTCTCTCGCTCTCTCTTTCTCTCTATCCCTCTCTCTCTCTAAAATGTCAATTAAAAGCTTTTTAAAAAAATGTACTTCTTCATGTTGTGGCTTCAGTTCTAACTTCTTGTCTCTAGGGATTTTTAATCTCCTGTCCTATACAGGGATTAGTATGCAACCTCCTTCCTTACAGCAGCTGAAGCCTCAGTGCTTATATTGACCTTATATTTCATATCCCTCATTATTATTATTATTATTTTTTATAGATTTTATTTCATTATTTTTAGAAAGAGGGGAAGGGAGAGAGGCAGAGAGGGTGAGAGACATCCATGTATGGTTGCTTTTCACCTGCCTCCAGCCACAGACCTGACTGGAGACCTGGTTTGCAACCTGGTTATGTGCCCTGGCTGGGGAATTGAACCTGCGGCCTTTGGGTTCGCAGGTCGGCGCCTTATGCACTGTGCTACCAGCCAGGGCCCTCATTATTTTTGGTGATTGTGTATTTTTCTTTATTGTAAGCCCATTTCTTTCTTTCTTTCTTTCTTTAAGATTTTATTTATTATTTTTAGAGAGAGGGAAAGGTAGGGAGGAAGAGAGAGAGAGAAGCATCAATGTCTGGTTGCCTTTCGTATCCCTCCAGCTATGAACCTGGCTGGAAACCTGGCCTGCAACCCAGGCATGTACCCTGACTGGGAATAGAACCGGCAACCCTTTGGTTTGAGCCATTAATTTATTTTTTTAAATGTTTCATTTAAAAGTAGCATATTTATAACGATTTGCTGTGTTTTATTTATTTATTTTAAAGATTATATTCATTATTTTTTAGAGAGAAAGACAGGGAGGGAGGAAGACAGGAAGAGAAATATCAATGTATGGTTGCCTTTCACCTGCCTCCAGCTACGGACCTGGCTGGAGACCTGGTTTGCAACCTGGTTATGTCCCCTGACTAGGGAATTGAACCAGCAACCTTTGGGTTCATAGGCTGGTGCCATTCCACTGAGCCACCAGCCAGGGCTGATTTGCTGTATTTTATCTAGCATTCTTGTGTTTAGTAGTGGAAGAAATTTCAAACTATTTAGATGAGTATTTTCCCCATTAGTTGTTCATAATAAATGTTACCAAAACATCCTGATTCCTTTAATTAAACAGAGTCTGTATTTATAATGCAGATATAAGGTTCTGCATTACCTTGGAAATAAATACGTGTTGTGAGTATAATTATAAGGTTCTAGCTCTCAATTCAAACAAGCCTTTCTTAATCAACTCCCAGCTCAAGTCATTTCTACCCTTGCTTTAGTTTCATTTCTTTAAAGCACTCCCACTCTCTCTCTCTCTCTCTCTCTTTTGTTCTTTCTGATTCTTAAGACATGTTTATTACATATCTTCTTCCCATTGGAATATAAGCTCCAAAAGGTCAAACAGTAGACCAGAGCAGAGGGGTACAAAATAAGTTTTACTCATCCATGAGTCACCAAGATATTGGTGATGTGGACACATGGAGTGTGACCAGGTAGCCAGAGAGAGTGATTGTCTTCATAGATTCTAAAAGAAAACGTCCGCGGGCAAGAATTTGGCAGTTTCCCCAGATCCGACCAAGGTGAAGGAGGTCTCCTCTGAGACACAAGGACTGTTTACCACGCTTCCTGTGTCCTGGATAGAAAGGCCACTGGCGGCATTCCTTTGACCTGGTGTCCTGGGCAACAAACATTAGCATTTTCACCTTGAAAAAGGACTACTACTCTTTGTAATTATTGAGCTGGCCTTCTGGCTTATACATAAGTTTCTTATGAACTTTGTAAGCATATTAGTCCCAATGAGCCCCAGTGGAACATCAAGTTTAATGTCGAACTTGGCCAGGGCAACAAACCAACCTCTAAGACCTGTGCTTCCTCAAAGCTCATTCCTGAGCTGGCAGCATCAGATAAGTCAGCAAGCTTTGAAAAATATCAGTACCTGCCTCCCACCCCAGCCTTTCCCGATTTGGAAAAGGAATGAGTTGGGGGGAAGAAGGGGGAACAACCTTGCTTTCAGCAAGCTCCTCTGATGCTTCTTACGCAGCAGACTTGGGAAACACTACCCTAGATTATTTTCTTTTTCATTCCTCCTTAACTGAAATGCGCATATACATATTTTTTCCTTTCCCACCCCAAAATAATGACTCTCATTGCAGAGGACCTGAGTTGAATGCCATCTCCAGTACTTTGGGTTTAATGATCCCACATGTAACTGCATTTTGAAGTAGGAGTTTGTTATTGCAAATAAGTCTCTGCACTTGGTCTTCTCATCCTTTGGAGCAAGTCCATAGCTGGAGGCAGGTGAAAGGCAGCCATACATTGATGTCTCTCTTCCTCTCTGCCTCTCTCCCTTCCCCTCTCTCTAAAAATAATAAATAAAATCTTTTTTAAAATATGGTTTTTTATTCATCTTAACATCACTACAAGTTAGCACAGTGCTACAGAGCATGGAGACACTGAATAAATGTTTATTGATTGTACAAGCATATGAACGAGTAACTGAATGAATGACTGCTCTGAATTTCAGTGTCTTCATCTGCTTGACAGGCATAAATATAATACCTTCTTGAAGTAGGGTTTTTCTTTCTTTCTTTTTTTTTTTTTTAGATCTAAGGAGAGAATGCATATGTAAGTGCTATGGAAACCATAAAGAACCTTCTAAACTCCCACTGTTTTATAGTCAATCTAGTTATAATGGTGGGCCTGGGGGTATAAAGCCCGCCCATATTCAAGTTGAATGTGTATTTATGTTGATAAGGATTCTAGGGTTGTGCATCCCCTGCTTTGAAATCAGAGTACAGGGGACACACGCTCTACATCCTCAAACTGTAGAGTACTGATTCTGAAACCATGACCAATACTTTACTAGTTTGGGGCAATGGGGGAAAACAAGGGTGCTGTAATGTTTTATTATTATTTATTTATATTTATTTTAAAATTGTATTCATTCTTTTTAAAGAGAGGAGGAGGAGGGAAGATGAAAGGGAGAGAGACATCAATGTATGGTTGCCTTTCACCGGCCTCCAGCTATGGACCTGGTTGGAGACCGGGCTTGCAACCTGGGTATGTGCCCTGACTGGGAATTGACCCAGCGACATTTGGGTTTGCAGGCTGGTACTCAATCCACTGAGCCACACCGGCCAGGGCTGTAACATTTTTAAATAAAGCTAACTTATGCAAGTTTGAGGACTGTCATTTTTTTCCCTGAGATTACATTCTTTCTTACTTTGGTGCCAAAATATTCTTTTAAAAAAGAGTATGAAAGTAGTAGACATTTATTTGGAATGTCTTTATCCAGCAAATAATAAGATGGCAATTCTATGACAATCCTTCAATGTTAGTTTGAAATCTCATTCATCCATAATACCTCAAAGTTCAGCAACTACTACCCCAAAAGAGATCTGGATGAACATACAAGAATTTGGGGTCCTTGCTTCAGTGACATTGCCTTGTCCTTCAACAACCTACTAAAGCATGGCAGTCATAGAAATAGAATTCTTTAGGTAAAATTAAACCAAATAAAACCTTTTGGGAATGTTGTTTTAATGAAACAGTGACTTTTTGTTTGATATTTCTTGCTAACAGAGTAAATGACTAAGAAGGCTACACTTAAACCAAATGGAAGCACCAGCTGAAACATAAAGAGATTAATTTGCTTATAACAATTTCAGGATTGGTTTAATCAACTGGGCAGAACAAGAGGTCTGTTTTAAATTAACATTTTTCATCTCTGTCTTTTCCAGGAAAACTTATAAACACTGGTTTGACCAGATTGGGCAGATTTTGGCCAGAGAGGAATCAAATAACATTTTGACTTTACTATCATAGTCCATAAATCAAGATGGAAGAATTTGCAGATGCAGTTATCTTTCATTGTTCGTAACAGTTTTCAATTCACTTTAATGTGTGGGTGAATTTTTGCACCACTCTAAATCCTTTGTCATCAAATCATTTTTAGAACATTCCATTATTTCCAGTTCTTGTGCCTCCTGACTCTCCTTTATGGTAGTTTGTCTCTTCGTGTGGTTTGCAGTTTTTGATTATGAGCTCATTCCTAGAAAAGTTTCTCCCCTCTCCTGAGGTGGTTTTATGAACCAGAGGCAGTGAATTCTTTCAGTTTGACATTTGCATCTACTGAAGCCCTATGGTTTTCAATGTTCCTCCACTACATCTTATATTAATTTCTTAGCTTGGAGTTCTGGTGGCACATAGATAGTATAGGTTTGGATTCTAATGTGCATGGTCCTAGATCTGGAATTTCCATTTTCCTTAACCAACTTTGCCTATTTGAAACACCAGACAGTCAGCCCAAAGCTTTCCTGGGCCATCCTGTGAATTTTCACTTGTTATTTTTTATATGCCCTTTTGTTACCATTTAGCTACCATTTGAGTGCTTACTATATGCTAGATACTTATTTACAAATAGTACATATTGTGATTCTAACACTAGCATCCACTGATTTTGCAGTGGATTGTAGGGAAAATGCATGGTCTAGAGTCCTGGAATCACATGTCTCAATATTTGAATTCAGATATTTTTTTGGGCCCTATTTCCATGATCTATGCTGCTCTACCTAAATCTGTGATTTGCAGGATTTTAGTTCTTTTCACTGCAATTGCTCAAAATTTAGGTCCTAAAGTATGTTAAATGCCTTGCCAATTTCCAAACTTACCATCCTCTCTGCAGCCCTTGCCTTTGTATGTGGAATTCCTCTGGCTGAAATCCCACCTTAACTTTCCTGCTGACAAACTCTTACATGCCTTTCCAGACCCAGTTCAATCCACTGCGCTAGACTAGGAACTGCTTCCAGGCCCAGTTCAAAAATGACACTTGCCCACAGCCTCCCAGTTAAGTAAGTACCTTCTGCATATTTGGGACTGAATCATATTTATTTGCATATGTTTATTTCTCCCAGTAAATGTGAGCCCCTTGAAAGAAGGGAGTGTGCTTACCATGTCTACATCAATAGGAAGAAAGAGATCTTGGCATATAGTGGGTGATTAAAAAATTATTGGGGAGCCCTGGCTGGGTGGCTCAGTTGGTTGGATTATTGTACCGTACATCAAAAGGTTGAGGGTTCAATTCCAGGTCAGCGCACATACTTAGGTTGTGGGTTTGGTCCCTGATCTGGGTGTGTCCAGGAGCCAACCAATCAATCTCTCTCCTTCCCTCCCTTCCTCTCTCTAAAGGCAATAGACATATCCTCCAAAGAGGATTAAAAAATGATTGGGGAGGGTCTGGCTGGTAGCACAGTGGATAAGGCACTGGCCTGTGAACCCAAAGTTTGCTGGTTCGATTCCCCAGCCAGGGCACATAACCAGGTTGCAAGCCAGATCTCCAGCCGGGCCTGTAGCTGGAGGCAGGTGAAAAGCAACCATACATTGATGTTTCTCTCCCTCTCTGCCTCTCTCCCTTCCCCTCTCTCTAAAAATAATAATTAAAATCTTTAAAAAAAATGATTGGGGAAAAATTGGGACAGCCTTTTATTTGATCAGTTATATTTCTGTTCTCTAGTTATTTCCATCTTTTTGCTATTATACAAATATGTATAATGCAGGAAATAGTAAGGATGTGTTTATTCTACTGTGTCAATGCTAATAATGACTTTTACAAAATGTCTGTGAATGCTTTCTACAAAACTATCTTCTGAGACTGCAGTGGAGAGGGTTTTATGAAAGTTCCATTCCGGATGAAAATCCCAGTTTTGCTGTTTAACAGTCTCATGCCCATGACTCGCAGATAAACACATAAAAACTCTTATGATATCAAAGTTAGGAGGAGCAGAAATCTGCAACATACTTGATTAAAAATCCCTGACTTACTTACTATACATGTTATTCCTGGAAACATTGGACCCTAGCTGCACTTTCACCTTGTAAATACCACACCACTTGGAAAATGTTTACAGTTCTAAGACCAAGTCATTGCACACAGCTCTGCAGCTTTCCAGTATATGGGGTGCCAGCTGAAAGGCTGTCAGAATAGCAGAATGACAGCCTGGAACTCTGCCAGCCAAAGGTTTGGGTCATGCAGACGGACTCACAGAAATAGATGACTAGACATGGAAGAAAGGCCTGCTATTGATTTTTGCTTTCTAAATTTAGAAAATTGGGCAAAGCAGCAAATGTCAGGTTCTATCTGGTTCACTCTCGGCGGATCGGGGTTTTGCGATTCTACACTGCTTTACAGTTTCTTTTCCAAGGTAAGGTCACCTGGGAGATGGGCTCTCGTCCTGATTTGGCAGCACAATTATTGCCTATAAGAATATGCATCAGGGCTCTATGTTTTTCTTTTATTTATCTTTGTTTTGGCTTATTGACTATTGAATCCACACCTTGGCCACTCTATCCCTCCACTGTCCTATCTTTTCTTGATAAGAAGACAGTTAAAAGTATATAGGTTATGAGTTACATTGCTAATAATACAGGCCTGTCTACATTGTGTTCTCTCTCTTTTTTTTTTTTTTTCCACTGGCTGACCTTCCATTCCCAGTCATTAGGCAGAATTATACAACTTCCCTCTCAGATTTTTCTCTAAAGTCTGTGGAATGCTTCCTGGACAGGGGACTAACTATGCAAAAGGCAACATATCCTATAATATGTTGCTGATTTTGGAGGCAGATGATCTAGATTTGAGTCTTGATGCTGGGATTTACGGTTATAGATTGTTGTCTTCTCTAAATCTAAGTGATCTGATTTGTGAAGTGGGGCTGATAAAACATTCAATTTAGGCTGAAGATCAGGTAGGATAGCACGCTGCCACCATGTCAGCAAGGAGCAAGGTGGAGAGAGGATGCTGCTTAAACCCATCACCTGCTGTCTCACCTAAGAAGGGCAGCCCCAGATGTGCCATCAGGCTGGGGGTTGGGGCGGGCTTCAGGAACGGAGGAGGACCCTTTCTCAGTGGCTGCATAGGAAGCAGGAGTCAAAAATGCACAGGTGTTGAGATGATGCCTTACCTTTTGGACCTGCCATTTATTATTGGTATGTAGGCAAGTTATTAATATTTTTATGCCCTATTTTCTTCGTGGATGAGTTGAAAGAATTAAACCTATTTGTGGAGTTGCTGGAAACCTAAAAGTAATGGCGTTAAAACCCCGCAAGCAATAGACCTGATATGTAGCACATGCTTAAAACTGGCAGCTCAAAGTAAACAGGTAGCTGGAAGGCCAACATCATCTAAAAAATTTTGGCATATCCGGTAGAATCCCTGGACAGATGAGAAGGGGACAGGCTCCCCATTTGTGACCACTACTGGTAAGAACCAAGAAGTTCAACGGTTACTCTGGAGTGCTGGGTCAGCTCTGATCTGAAGGTGGCCATGTTGACAGACAGAATTGAAGGGCAGATACCAGGTTTCTCCTGGGAATTCTGGGAGACCTGTGACTCTCACCCTACATGACTTTGCAATGCACTCTATCATGCCAGGTGGGCCCGTTGGAGGCTCTATTATGCCTCCCTCCAGCTCTGAGGGTGAGTTTCAGGTTTAAACCTGCAGGTCGGGCTATAGCTGAATGCAGCTTTCAAGAGCTGACCAAGTCTGGGGGAAAGAGGAGACAGTGGGCACCTCCCCTGCTTGTTCAAAGTGTTCATTCAGCGACTGGAATGAACTAACATGGCATGCAAAGCTCTCTATGACCTGGCCCTTCCTGATCTCTTTGGCTGCCTATTTCTTCACACTTTAAGCTTCAGCAATATTGATGATTTATGCCTCTGTATCTATTCTTCCCAAGCCTTCAACCTGAAATGCTTTCCTTTATTTCTTAATCTGGTCAACTTTCAACATTTTTTTTCAAGGCTCAGCAGAGGAATCACCTTCTCCAGGTGCCTTTCCTGAGTCCCACCGGATAAAAACAGCAACCATTTACTGAGTACCAGGCAAATGTGATACTTCAACAATGCTGAGCAAGCAGAGCCCCCAAAAAGTTGAGTGGCTTCTTCCTGGTCTGCCTTAACAAACAAAATATGCCAGAACCTGGATTTTAAACTAGATCTGCCTAAACCCAAGTTAATGGTCTCTTCTCACTATGATATAATATCTCCCTACCATGTGCCTTCTAACTTTCCCACAAACCACTCTGAACTTTCTCTCTGTTCATGTGAAGTGGAAATTATTTGCTTTTGTCCTAGTTTCCATTTACAAATAGGAAATTCTCCAGGATAAGACTTTTCTGTGCCCAGCTTCAAGTGTTATGGCCAACACAGTGTTCATTCAGTGAAGGCTAAAGGCTACATAAAATGAATTAAATTCTATAAACCTTATTTTTAAATGGTGATTGACAAAGACATGTGTTTGGAGAAGCTTCTTATCCGGCATGGAATAGGAAATCATTAACCAGCAAGGCAATTCAATGGGAGAAAAGAAAGTCTCTAAGGTGGATGGTGCTAGAATAACTGGCTAAATGTATGGGAAAAAAATCAAGCCTTAACCCTTACCTCATACTGTTCCCAAAAGTTCACTCAACATGGATCATAGATAGCCCTGAACATAAAAGCTGAAAATATAAAGCTTCTAGAAGAAAACCTAAGAGGATATCTTTGCTACTAAGTGTGAGGCAAAAAGTTCTTAAGACAAAAAAGCACTAAGTATGAAAAGAAAAAAGTTACATTGGATTTTATAAAAATTAGCCATTTCTGTTTATCAAAGGACACTATTAAGAAAAAGGTCGCAGCCTGCAAACCCAAAGGTCACTGGTTTGATTCCCAGCCAGGGCACAAAACCAGGTTGCAAGCCAGGTCTCCAGCCAGGTCTGTAGCTGGAGGCAGATGAAAAGCAACCATACATTGATATCTGTTTCCCTCTCTGCCTCTCTCCCTTCCCCTCTCTCTAAAAATAATAAATAAAATCTTAAAAAAAAAATGGAAAGAAAGAAAAGGAAGATAAACTGCACACTAAAAGAAGTAGTCACAATATATGTATCTGATAAAGGGTTTGTATTCAGATAATGCAAAAGTTATATAATTCAGTAATTAAAAGACAAGCCCATACAAATGGGCAAAATTCTTGACAAGAAAGTTCATACAAAAGGTATGTGTAAGGGTAATAAGCACAAAAATGATGACCAAGTTCATTGAATGAATTCAAATTAAAATCACAATGACCACATCCATGAGAATGGCTAAATGAAAAGACCTGTTAATGCTAAATGTTAGCAAGAATGTGGAGCAAGGAACTGGAACTCTCATATATTGCTGGCACAGCCATTTTGAAAAATTATTGTCCATTTCTTTCTTTTCTTTTTTTTTTTTTTTAAGATTTTATTTTATTATTTTTAGAAAGAGGGGAATGGAGAGAGGCAGAGAGGGAGAGAGATATCAATGTATGGTTGCTTTTCACCTGCCTCCAGCCACAGACCTGACTGGAGACCTGGTTTGCAACCTTGTTATGTGCCCTGGCTGGGGAATCGAACCTGCGACCTTTGGGTTCACAGGTCGGTGCCTTATCCACTGTGCTACCAGCCAGAGCCTGTCCATTTCTTATAAATTTAAATAGTTATCAACTTTATGATTCAGAAATTGCAATCCTGAGTATTACCCAAGATAAATAAAACAAAAGTCTATAAAACTTGTTTATTATAGAAGCTATATTTACTAGAACCCCAAACTTAAAACAACCCAAATGACCATCAATGGGAGAAGAGATAAATTGTGACTCATCCATTTTCAATGGGATACTATTCAGTGACAGAAAGGAACAAGCCACTGACACATGTCACAACATGGATGAATCTCAAGAGCATAATGTTGACTGAAAGAAGCCAGTCACAAAAGATCACGCTCTATATGATTCTATTTGTATAAAATTCTGGTAGAAGCAAAAGTAATCTGTGGTGGCTTATTGTTAGCAGGTTTGGGGTGAGAAAGGGCATGAAGAAACTTTCTGCCGTGGTGGAAATGTTCTCTCTCTTTATTGGTCAGTGGCTACACAGCTGTATGCATTTGTCAAAGCTCAGAACTGCACTGTTAAGACCCAATTTTAAAAACAGAATTAGTTCAAATGAAGAAATAGAATGACTGTGCTTTCAGACCACATTAGAAGTATGGGGTTCAATTTTTGAATACATCTTAAAAACGAGAAATCAAACTATATTTGGGTCAGGGTTACCAGAATGAAGAAGAGCCTGGTAGCCTGATGAGAAAGGTAAGGTATAGAGAAAATGGAGGCTGAAGAGAAGACAGGAAATGCAGGCTGGTTAATCACAGGGAGGGCAATTGTGTGGTAGAGTGCCTGTGTTGAATACTTATTGAATTTAGAGGGCATAACAAGGACCAGTGGGTAAAAATTACAAAGAGGAAGATTTTCCCAGACACCAGGAGATGAAGTTGCAGAGAAAAGCAAGCCTTGAACAGCAGAGGAAAACAAGTCTCAGATAATCACCAGAAGGCTAAGGTCAGAGCCTGGACAGAAGGTGGTGAAGACCTGGACCACACATACTCATCTGGATGGAGAGGACTTGAAGGGTGAGTGGATTTGAGAAATGGCAGGAAATAGAGATGTGTGACGTGTACGTGTGTGTGTGATATACAAGAGAAAACAATGAATTGATAATGACTCTCACATTTTGCCTAAGAAGACTCTATTGTTATTACTATGTCATAGGATCTTATGAGTCATGAAATTTAAAAAAAAATATTAGACCGTAACATTTTGTAACTGTGTCTGACTAAGCAATTGAAATGGATTTTAAAGAAAATGTGACTGAGTCACAGAGCCACAGAAGACAGGAACCAGAAAAAAAAAAAACCACCCACTTGCTTAACCTTTCAAGGTAATAAGGTAAAGTGTTGCCAGCTAATCCCCAGCACATTACCTTGTTTCAGTTTCCTGTACTTACCCCCTTCTTATATTTTTATCATTCACTTTGTATTTTATAATGTTTGTCTCTGTCCACTAGAATATAAGCTTCTTGAAAGCAAGGATGCATGGTCTTACTCACTGCTCCATGGCCCAGCTCCGCCCCAGCTCCTAGAATATGGCTGGTCACAGGAAGGTACTCAATCACCTGGGGGATGAATGGAGGTTTAAGGAAGAGCATAGTTGGTGATGGCGTACTGGTTGGTGAGTATAAACAGGAACTGCAGAAACTCATGCCAGACTATTTCAACCATTTGCAGAAGCTGTGGTTAGCATTTCAGATGCTTGTTGCCTTAAGTCTGACACTCTCCTAGTACCCTTGCGGCATTGTATACCTGCTGAAGCACAGGTCCTCTTAGTCTCACTTCGTGCTCCAGCTGCTGCTGCAAGTGCACTTCTCCCTTCCTACCTGGGGCTTCTCGGATGTCAGTTTGTGAGATGCCGCAGGAAACTGCTGGGCTCTCACGAGTGTGCGAGTTAGAAATGTGAGCACTACAGGACCACTTTCAATCACAGGAGGATGGGAGTCAACAGACAGATGCTTCCGCTCTTTAGTCATCAGGGGGACATTTCTGAGGTGATGCGTTGCAGGCGGCTTCTCAGAAAGTTCAAGCAAAATCAAGCAGCTGTCACCTGCAGCAGGGGCCAACTCGATAATCTGCCCTTATGCTGGATTTCCCTCTTCCCTGGTTCTGTGAGCCACTTTCCCATTCTTCACTCCACCCCGGGATCAGTTCCGTTTTCAGACAAACTATCTGCATGTATGTACATACACGTGTCTCAGGTTTGGTCTCCCAGGCAACCCAGACTAAGACAACAATCTAATTTTCATTACCTTGAATGTGGAAATGCTTTCTTGTTCTTTCAAAACCACCTATTTATAGGTCAGAAGATCCTGGCAACAAGAATGACCCATTTAACTCCTCCTATGTCCTGTAACTCTTTGGTCCTTTGGGAGTTACTGAGGCGCACTGGATGAGCACATGGTCATCACCAACTACCAGCTAAGCCTCCCGAAGAAGAGCAGATGAGGGCAGAAGCCATCAACAGGTGTGAAGGGAGGGTGCAAATCTGAGGATGGCACCAGAGCTTAGACCTTGGTCCTGAGATGGGTGAGGAAGAATTCAGGGCCAAGAGTCAAACACAAGTGAAAGTTTATTTAGAAAGTCACAGAGGTAGAGGAAGTGAGCCATAGGAGAAGTGAACCAGCTGGTCGGTGTGGACTCAGGATAGAAGTTACAGAGGCAAAAGAAGGGCCCTTTGAGTTTAGAAGAAAGAAAGGCAAAGAGAATGTACCTGGGGGAAGGTGAGGGGAAAAGGTACAGCTGTTCTCCAGAGAGAGAGGGAGGGAGGAATGGAGACAGAGAGAGAAAGAGAGAGAATGAGAGAGAGAGAATGAGAATGCACTGGGTCTTTTGTGTTGAGGGTTATTATCCAGCGGTATCAGGGAAGGATCTCAATAGACTTCATCAGCTTTCCAGGGGTATCCTTTCAGGGTCATGGTCTTTGCTGACCCTGGTCGATGCCATGGCAGAGGGCCATTAGTCATCACAGCTGGTGCTGATGTCAGCCATGGCATCACTTTGTTTGGTTTTGCTGCTTTATTGGGCCTATAGCTGAACCACAACTGACCTTGGTTGTGGTTATCTCTAGTTTGATGAAAACTCTGTCTCTGGTCAATCAGCTCTTAAGATTGATGCTTCAGAGAACCTCCTTGTCCTGGCTTAATGCTTAAGGCAGTGGGTGTGCAGGAGCTTATATGGGAGTCCTACGTGGCTACTCTCTGGCTCTCTTGTTCCTCCTCTAGCGACATGCTAAGGGAAGAAATGTCAGGGGTGGGTCCAAGCCACAGGAACAGCGATATGAAAGTTCAGGAGGTCTAAACTGCAGGAGCAGCAATAGGCTAGGGGAGGCAAGGTCCTCCCAGTTTTGCCTGTTGCTAGGCACCTGGGGCTTTCTGCCTCGGTGGCTTTCCATATCTGGCTTGTTGTTCCTGCTCTGCTCCTATCTGCCCTAACTGCTGACTATGTCAGTATGCAATTAATTATGTATCCGAACCATTTGGACATTTGGGTTGCTTTCATCTTTTGGCTATTGTGAATAGTGCTGCTATGCTCACCTGTGTAAGAGTATGTGTCTGAGTCCCTGTGTTCAATTCTCTGGGTGTGTTCCTAGGGGTAGAATTGCCGTCCAGCCACTGTTACGTCCGGTCCTTTTACCAATGCTCCCACTGGAGCCCCAGGGACTCTTCTGCCAATTGGCTTCCAGAGAAAATAAAAAACCACTTAAAATTAAAGAGCTGTGAAAGGACTTAATACGCTTGCCTAACTACATCCCACTTGGCCAAAGCTAAAGAGGTTGGCTTCGGAGAAGCCCAGGGAAGCTGGCCTAAGTGCTTCCCCACCTCCCTTCCTTCACAATAAGAATCTTGGCCACATGGTAAATGTACTCAGATGGGCTGCGCGAATTTGGCTGTGGCTGAGCCCCTGTATGTGTATAAGTATGAGCACAAATGCTGGATTTAGGTACATCTAGGTAACATTTCAACAGGGCAAGCCAACAGTGTCCCTATACCCTCCTTCCTTTTTTTCAGTAGTCTTCTGTTGGAAGCCTTCCACATGGGTGACTTGTTATTTATATGGTGGTCGTGTAAGCATTATCTAGAATGAATTTTGGAAAATAGAAAAACAGAATGGAAAAATAGAAAAGATTTGATACTACCCAAGCTTAAGGTCAATTCTTTGAATTAAAACACACTACCTGTACTGCGATGATCTGGTTTGCAGAGGAAGATTTTCTGTTTTCCACCGTGTGAATGCCCTGTGTACTAAATTTGGAAACCTCTCATTGTGGCAGCTTTAAGACATTAAGTCATCCTTGGCTTTGGTTAGTACTAATTCTAAGAAATGAATGCTGTTTGAAACAACAACTGTCCCAGAGTTCTCTTTTGGCAAACTGCACTATTTTGGAAAAGTTAATCATGCGCCTGCGCATCTATGTTGGTGGGAGAAGAACCTGTGGTCAAGACTGAGACAAGAAATACTAAACCAGAGTGGTGAGCACAGGGACAGACAATGTATTAAAAATACTTGTGGGCAGTCAGGAGTCCTTCCCTCACACCTTAACCTTTTATTCAAGAGCTGTTACTTCTGATATGTGCAAAAGGGGGCCAAGTACCTCTATAAGAGTGAGGTTCCTCACTCGCTCAGCTGTGGTGTCCCAGCTGCTGTGAACCCTGAACCCCCCCATCCCCAACTCTCCCTCAGACTCAGATTTTCCACTGTGGAGGTCACCGACAATGAAGCAATTAAACAGTGGGAGAATCACTGAGTTATTTAGGTTTCTGCCCATAAATCTTAGTGAGAACCTTGCGCAGGCCCTGCTTTAATTATTTTCTTTCAGAACTCCAAGGTCAACAGAAAAAACCCTTTGGGAGCCTGCTGTTTTGATTTTTAACTCTCCTCTTCATTAATCTGACAGAGTGTTTTAACTGGTGATGGTTTTCATAAGAAAGCGGAATTCTCATCTTGGGATTTCATGCATATTTTAGTAATGTATGCAGAAGGAAAACTGCAAGGGGGCATCCAGAATTTTATTTTATTTTTATTTTTGAAAGATTTTGTTTATTATTTTTAGAGAGAAGGGAAGGGAGAGAGGCAGAGAGGGAGAGAAACATCCATGTGTGGTTGCCTTTCACCTGCCTCCAGCTATGGACCTGACTAGAGACCTGGCTTGGCATCTAGAATTTTAGTATCCAGACTTAGGCAAAATAAAAATTAGCAAACAATCCAAGGAAAACTTCAAGTTTTCAATTCTGTGGTTCCAAACAAAGCTTCCTTTCCTGTGTCATTTCCGTAAGAAGTGTCCCTCCAGTACCTAATGGTTGGCAGGGCACCTTCATTTCCCTGGCACCATGCGGAAGTCTTCTCCCAAACACCATGACTGGTGTTAAAATCCTCACTTTGCAGATGAAAGAATTGAAGACCAGGAGGAAATAGAGCATGGGGATCAGCAGTATGGATTCAGAAGTAAACAGAACTAGTAGTGAATCCTGGCTCCATCTTGATCAAGTTAATGTTCTCTCTTTGACTAGATTCCATGTCTTTAAAATGGATCCAAGGAAACCTTAGTAACTAGGTCTTCTGGTTGCCAAGAGGATTAAATGGGTTTATATGTGAATTTAACTTAGCAAGGGGTGTTCAGAAAGGGGTCCTTCCACCCCTTCTGCCGTGACAGGTTTTAAGCCCTCTGGCTTCTGCTCTCCTAACAGGTTTCCATCTGCTCGTACCCATTAAAATGAGGCTATGCAGTTGAGTTCATCCAACCATCCACAATATAGTTCATTTCAAAGGAAGATTTTTATAAGACTCAGTTTTCTTTTTGCTGAAATGGTGATAAGAATGGTTTCAATCTCACAGGACTGTCAGGAGGATAATGCGAGGTAATAAGCCCAGTGCTTACCAATCAATCAATATGAGGGGGGACCCAAACAAAACCAAGAATTGATTTATAAAAAATTGTGCATGTATTCTTGCATGTTTAAACTTCAGTCTCCTTCAAAGTGGTCTCTATTTAATGCAATGCACCTATAGAGACATTAAACAGCTCTTGAATTTGTTGATTGCCTTCTAGTGCTTCTGCTTTTTGTTTCACTTCTTCCGCATCAGCAAAATATTTTCCTTTGAGGACTTTTTTCATCCAGGGAAACAAAAAAAAGTCACTCAGGGTAAGATTGGGTGAATAGGAAAGGTGGGGCATGGGGGTCATGCTGGGTTTTTTTGGTCAAAAACTGCTAAATACTCAGTGAGGTGTGGGGCAGGTGCACTCTTAAATCATCCATCATGAAAAGGACAAATGCATTGAGTCTTCAAAAATATTCACTGAAGCCAAATGCAGCCTCTCACAATAACGCCAGCTGGTGCACTGATACAGGTGGGTTCCTAGAACACTCACCAAGTAGGGGAAGCCTGTACTACAAGGAGTCCGCCCTCCAGAAAAGAATTCCAGTTTTGGGGGGGTTCTCCCTCATATACTATTTACTATCTATTATTATTTTTACTATCACTTAACTTATACTAATTCATCCTGGCTGGTGGCACAGTGGATAAGGTGCTGGCCTGTGAACCCAAAAGTTGCTGGTTTGATTCCCAGCCAGGTGGCAAGCCAGGTCCATAGCTGGAGGCAGGTGAAAGGCAACCATACATGGATGTCTCTCTTCTCTCTGCCTCTCTCCCTTCCCTTCTATTTCTGAAAAAAAAAAAAAAGAAAGAAAGAAAGAAAGAAAGAAAATCTTGCCATTCTACATTTCTCAAGGAAAGGAAAAAAACAAAAACAAAAACAAAACAGTCTCTACTTTTCATAAGAAAAATTTACACCAGTATTTATTCTTCAGCCATATCCATTTATTGTCCATTTTCAGACTTGACCATTGACTTAGTTGTGCCATGTACATTGCAATCCATATACTAGAGGGTAAAACATTCTGGAACAGCATTTCCAATGCTGCACTACTTATGGCTTGACCTTGCACAAGTCACTTGACCTTCCTATGCCTCAGTTTCTTCATCTGTTAAATAAGAGGATTGAACTAAAGTCTATTTTAGCACTAAGATAATGTTAAAAACCTCACCATGTGTGCAGATAGAGTATTATGTCTCAATCATAATTATTTTTATTATTTAAAATCATTTTGAGCCCTGGCTGGTGGTTCAGTGAATAAGGTGCCGGCCTGCGAACCCAAAGGTCGCTGGTTCGATTCCCAGCCAGGGCAACATAACCAGGTTGCAAGCCAGGTCTCCAGCCAGGTCTGTAGCTGGAGGTAGGTGAAAGGCAACCATACATTGATGTCTCTCTCCCTCTCTCCCTTCCCCCTCTGTCTGGAAATAATAAAAATAAATAAATAAATAAATAAATAAATAAATAAAATCACTTTGTAACTAGCTCAGTGAAACCTTTGTTTTTATTTCTTTATGAGATATTGCAAGAATTCTGAGGGAGGTGAATAGCAGAGATGGAATTAGGACTAGAGTCCTTGTTGTCAGCCTCTGGTTTAGCTCAGAGAGCATTCTTAACCATCCAAGCATAATACTCTCCTAAAGAACTCGCCCGGTCCGTGGGGATGCTAGAGGAGGGTGATGTGAGATGTTACTCTACTTTTCTCAGTGACAGGATGTCCTTGTCACTCCTTTATCTGAAAGTCTCTACGTTACTTCATTCCACACATTAAACAAAAAAATAGCTTACAGTTTCTCAAAAACTATTTCCAATTGTTCTCCAAGTTACATATCTTAAACATGTTTACGAAGGTGAAAAACTTGTTAAATTCTGTCTGGTTCATAGCAATATGACATTTGACACATTTCACATCTTTAAAGTGCTTCAATTTGGAAGCTACGAAGTATTTTCCCCATGTGATGGAGAGGCCAGCTTTCCCTTTTCTACCTCACGCTGAGATTTTTAGAAGCTTGATGACTCTTTCTCGTCTTTATGTTATTAGCAAAGCCTTAGCAACTTGACCAAAGACTTGTAAGATTTAATGGCGTTTTAAGTAAAAAACAGATCTGTGGTTAAGGAAACAAACTAGTTTCTCCAAATCCATCTCTCTGAAGAGGAATGTTTAGCCTAGGCTCCTGGCAGAGCCACTTCGAATGCATCCATGATGGATGGAGGATGGAGAGATGTTACCCATATCCTGGTTGGCCCCATAAGTACAACGCTGCTTTCCTGCCAGGGTTCAGGGAAGATGTCTGCGCAACACACTTGCTCCTCTGACTATTCCAAACTTTCACACAAGCACCCTACACACACACACACATACACACATACACACACACGCCTGAGATGCATTTGTGGGGGGAAAATAATAAGATACAGTAACATCCTTGGCTGGAAGTTAGAAAGAGCCAAGAAAAGAAGGGAGGTTGAACTTGAAATAAAAGCATTTTGTTGTGATGACATAAAAATTGCAGGTTTCTTGGGGCCCTGCCTCAGAGATTCTGAGGCAGAAGGTCTAGGATAGAACTTGAGCATCCATGTTTATTTTTTATTTTATTTTATTTTAAAGATTTTTATTTATTATTTTTAGAGAGAGGGGAAGGGAGAGGCAGAGAGGGAGAGAAGCATCACTGTATGGTTGCCTTTCACCTGCTTCCAGCTACAGACCTGGCTGGAGACCTGGTTTGCAACCTGGTTATGTGCCCTGGCTGGGGGTTGAAACCAGTGAGAGCATCCGTGTTTCAAAAAATTTTCCAACTGATGCTCTGCTGATACCCCTTTGGAGAGCCCCCTTTTGATAAGCACTGCTTTATGTGAACTCTGCGAACTGGTCCCAAACAGATTACCTGATATCTGAGCACCTTGATGGTGGCTCCCCAGGCCATGCCAGTGGGGTATAAAATCGGAGGATCAACAGATATTATCATCAACTTCATGACCATTAGTGTCCCTGGTTCTGGCTTATTTCCCTCCATGGTGGGCTGGCACTGGTGGTCCTTGTGGGCTCTCAATACCTGCGAGTACCTTTTCTCCATCTACTGCCTTCCTATTGGGTGTGTGAAGGTAACAGGGCCCTTTTCGAGGGTGGGGCCCCAGTTTTATGGGCTGAAATTGCCCACCACCAGGAATGACTCTTAATAACAGAATTTGGTGAAAAGGAAAGGAATTTTGTTTACCTGAGGGGAATACAGATTTATATTTAACCCCAATTACGCCGTTAAATCCCACTCCCTTTCAAAACACCCAAAACATACAGTCCTGCCTAATTAGGCTAGCTTTAAAACAGACAAGCAAAAGATACCATCTTTCAGAAACACGACAGTTCATAGCTTAACATTCCAGTTGTAAATTCAAAGTTCCCGGCAGCTGCTACACCCAATTAGGGGAACATGTTGTGACACTCCCTCTTATACTACAGGTAATTCCGTCTCTGTGCATGCTGCATGTCTCCCTTCCCCCCCTTCACTCCCCCTTCTCAGACCAGGTGAGTTCTCAGGCCTCATGGCTGTCTGCGGGTCCATCCAGGGGAGCAAAGGAGTCCCTGTCTGTATGTCCATTCAGGGGAGCCCATAGATAGATGGCAGCCCCCTATTTTAAATCCCTTTGATGTAATTTTTACAGTAAACAGTTCTGACTACTGACAGAATTTTGCGTAGTACTCTAATTCTCTTTGTCACTACCCTCTGGGTAAAGCCCCTTCTATTTCCTTGGTGCAAAAAGAACAAAGGCTAGTCCACCTGGACTCACCCCACCCCCATCCCCAGATTGCAGAGTGGGGGACTTTGGCTTTCCTCCACTCTGTAACAAGAAGAGTAAATTAAATAATGTACATCAAGTGCCTAGCAGGGTGTTCAACAGTAGTGAATTTTAAACCCTCTATGTGTTACATTTTTTAACTAAAAAAAAGGAACATTATTTTATTTTTTTATCGATTTGAGAGAGAAAGAGAGGGGAAAAAAAAGAGATTTGTTGTTCCACTTATTTACGCATTCATTGGTTGATTGTTGTATGTGCCCTGACCAGGGATTGAACCTGCAACCATGGGGTATCAGCGTGACACGCTAACTGAGTTACCCTGCCAGAGCCAAGAAACATTACCTTAAGGATTCCTTTTTAAACTCAGACACATTATTGAAATATATATATATAATAAAGGCTAAGTCTTTCTATCACCTTAATTTCTCCAGACCCCCTTCCCCAAGGCATCAACAGTAAACCATTGAACATTTCAGACCACATATGTTCATGTGTATGTGTGTAGATGGCTATATAGACGGATTGGTCAATTCTCTCATTTATACCCGTAAGTTATAAACATTCTTCTACTGTTTTTTCTTCTCATAACAACGTATCTTAGAGATCACTTCAGATTAGCACCTTTTTTTAAATAGCTGCCTGACATCCCCTGGTTTAGGGAGACCATAATTTATCTAAGTGGGCAGTGGACAATATTTATTACAATAAACCATGCTGCAATCAACACACCTCCTTACACATGTGTCATGCCCTGTTTAGTGAAAGCAAGACACAATAGAGCTTTGTCCCCAAAGTTCCTAACATGTCGCCTGGCTGGAAGTAAATGCTCAGCGACTACTGCACCTACCAGTGAGCAATGTCCCAGCTTTGGTCCCTTTCTGAGGGGTGTTCCTCTCTCCAGAGCTCTTCTCTACCCAAGGAGAGGCCAGGTTGCTGAATACCTAGTCCTTGGATTATGTAAGACCAGGAAACCAATAATAGGACCTTTTCTTTGACTCCAGATGTGTTGGAATATAGATTTGGATCTCCTGCCAGATCTGAGATACCTTTTCATTCTGTGCCTGGAAAATATAAACTGACTCTGGATATTGTCTTTACTTACAGGATGGCTGGATGGACCTTTGCTTCGTTTGCCTCTAATGACTATTGTTAAAGGACTGAATAAAAGGCCCCAAGATGCCTTAAAGGCACCAAGCCAGGAGACAGAACACAAATGTTCATCTCAGGAAACAAGACTGAAAATCTGAAATAGTGTGAAAGGTACAGAGACCTGAGGGTTCTTTGAGGCCAGTTCCCTGGGACCTAGGAGGAAGCTGGGGGACATGCAGGTATTAGGTTAGCACAATCTCTGTCTCCAGACTTCCCTACAAGAGGGGAGAAGGTGTCTGAGCGTAGCTATCTGGTGAGAATTCTTAGCTGGGAGCGTGGCTTGTTCTCCTCATGAGACTAGGAACTGCCTGGTGGAAAAGGTCACACCACACTTGACTCTTTTCCCCGTCACAAAGCAGGTGCTCATCAAACGTTTGTGGAATGAGTTTGGCCTTGTCCGGACCACACTCTGTTCAGTGCTCATTTGTGAGATGCATGAGGCAGAAGCGTTGCATGCAATTTGAATCTTGAAGTTTTAAGTGGACCTAACATATTAAGCTACAGATCAGGTGTTGTGTTATGATTTGAGGAAAGAGACAAAATCAGCAGAGTCTCTGGGCTCACTAGGACAAATGATGGGTGCTATAAAGGAGGACTGCATGGGCAGATGCAGGAACATGGAAGGGGTCTTGGAGGTTTAGAACTAGACTAGGACCTGTGAAAAGTTAACATAAATGGAGCCATTTTAAAATAGGAGTGAGGTCCTGGCTGGTGGCACAGTGGATAAGGCACCAGCCTATGAACCCAAAGGTCGCTGGTTCGATTCCCCAGCCAGGGCACATCACTGGGTTGCAAGCCAGGTCTCCAGTCAGATCTACAGCTAGAGGCGAGTGAAGGGCGGCCATACATTGATGTCTCTCTCTCTCCTTCTCTCTGCCTCTCTCCCTACCCCTCTCTCTAAAAATAATAATAAATAAATAAATAAAATAGGGGTGAAGCAACTATCACAGGGGAGCTTCTTGCAGATCTTGCTCCTTGAACCTTTGGAGTGTTTGGGCAAAGTGACCTTGGGACTGAGCCAAAGCAGTGTGGTCTTACAGACAAGGGTCTACAAAATGAACAGGAAAGCAGTGTTCTGACCACAAAGGCCATTGACCATGGACACTCTTTCTGAAGAGAGAATCAGTAATCAGCCATGTGTAGCTAAAAAAATAACTCAGCTGGTTAGCACCAATGGAAATTTCTCTTTTTGTTGATGGAATCATTTCCCAATCTTTTCTCATAAGAACCCCTTGCCTTTACCCTGTAATTGGAACACAAGCTGGGTTTCTGTTTGAATCTGTGACCCTGAATTGCAATTCTGTGATCTCAAACGCTGGTTGCCTGTCACTTGGGCTTTCTATTTTTAGGTGAACAGATTCAAGAAATTTCCTTGAGAAAGTGACATGTAAGCTGAGCCTTGAAGACTAAGTGATAACTGGTTGAGGAATGGGTTTGGGTCAGGTGATCACAAGCATTCAAGGCCACAGTAACGTTCCACATGCCACATGCCACATGCCACATGTGGGAGCAGCCAGAAATGGCTTCAGTGAGTGGAACTATTGAGAGAAGAGAGGATTGAACAGGGTAAGGCAAGCTTGTGCACAGCCAAAGGACCTCTAACTTCATTCTGAGAGCCATGAAGAGCTGACAGGTTTAAACACAGAGGGGCACCTTGCTGGGCACAGGGACTGCAGCAGCACAACACACACAGTCTTTACCTTCACGGGACTCATTTTCCATGGAGAATAAGCAAGCAGGAGGTGGCAAAGGTGTCTCCAGGTTTTCCAGCCAGGTAACGGGGGCAGCTAGTGGTGGCCTTTGTTGGTGGTGGAGGAGACTGAAAGAGAAGGAGCAGGTTTTGAAATGTATTTTTTAAGTATGGTATTTTACCAAAGGGAATGCATCATAAACTACTTTTAGAAAGGGTCTATGGAGACAATGACTGCTACATTTCTCTTGATATCCCTTTCCCCTTTCTCTCATAATAATGGAACTGTTTATTTTCTTTCTTTCTTTCTTTTTTTTTTTTTAAGATTTTATTTATTTTTCCAGAAAGAGAGGAAGGGAGAGAGGCAGAGAGGGAGAGAAACAGAAACATCAATGTATGGTTGCCTTTCACCTGCCTTCAGCCACAGATCTGGCTGGAGACCTGGCTTGCAACCTGGTTATGGGCCCAGGCTGGGGAATTGAACCTGCGACCTTTGGGTTCACAGGCCAGCACTTTAACCTACTGTGCTACCAGCCAGGGCTAGGAACTGTTTATTTTCAACCAGGCACATGGCTACCCAGAAAAAAAAAATACCAGTCTATGTTTTTTAGCTTTCCCTGAAGCTAGATGTGGCTATATGACTGAGTTCCGGCCAAATGTATATAAATGAAAGTAACATGTAACTTCTGGATCTGGTCCCAATAGCTGGCGGGTGTCAGTAGAACCAGAGCAGCTATCTGCAACACGAGAACAAGCCACTTATTGAGGATGGCAGAACAAGACAGCAGTCTGAGTCCCTGAGTTCCTTTCACAAAGGAAAATTGCCCTACTAGCTTGGACTTTTCACCTAAAAGAGAAATAAACTTCCATTCTGAGTAAGCCATTTTGTTGCATTTGGGGTTCTTTTATATTGGTACACTCAGAATCTAAATAACAGCATTTCTGACATAAGCAAAACTATTAAAAAAAAAAAAAAAAAAAGCGAGTTGTGAGCTGTGTTTCCTTTCTCTCCACTTTCTTCAGTGCGAGATCAGCTCCACAGGTGTCCATGGTCTTCACATTCACCCCCAGCTCCCCACAGGTGAGCCGGCATGCACTCCTGCTTTCAACACTTCTTGCCCCATTTCCCTCACCCACTGCCTGTCCAACCTTTCCTATCGTGTCTTTCATTTAGTTACAGGGACCTCTCTTCCTCCCAACTTCCTGGGGGCAGGAATGATTCTTTAATCTGAAAATACAAAATGCCAATAGCTAATTATAACTTCATATATTACCTAAATTGGAATGGGGCATCATCTACGGACATGGGTTTGAATTTGAGTTCTGTCACTTTGCAGGTGGATGAGCAAGAGACCTTTGTGATCTCAGCCTCCTCAACTGTAAAATGGTGATATTAGCAACACTGACTTTATAGAATTGTTTTTTCTTTAACAGTTCTGTTTTTGTTTCTTTTTAAAGGAGAAAGTATTTTAGTTTTTTAATAAAGATTTTATTTATCTTCAGAGAGAGGAGAAGGGAGGGAGAAAGAGGAAAAGAAACAACAATGTATGATTGCCTCTTGAATGCCCCCAACGGGAACCTGGCCTGCAACCCAGGTATGTGCCCTGACTAGGAATCGAACCTGTGACCTGGTTCGCAGGCTAGCGCCCAATCCACTGAGCCACACCAGCCAGAGCCTAGAATTGTTATAAAGATAAAATACAGCATTTGGCCTGGTTTCGGGAAGAGAATGAGGGTCAAATTCATTGCAATTCATCCACGATATGTATTTTTATTCCAGATTCAAGCTACACCAATGAGATGGTCATTGGTCCCTGCTTTTAGGGATCTCTAGGGATAAGATTCCACAGCTTCCCTTTGGTGTGTTTGCTTAATTGTTGTCGCAGCTTGGGCATCTTTCCTTAGGTCTGCCAAGCTCACTTAAGCTTTGTTAGCCATTGATGGTAGACATGTAATCAGCTCTCTCCTGGAGATTATTTGACCTCTTCCTCTCCAGATGAGCTCCCATCATCTATGTCTGGGATAATTTAATAATTGTGTTACTCTTTTTAGGTGTCAGAATGAGCTTCTGATGGTATTCACCTAAGGAACACCCAGTTTTTTAAAAAGGTAAAATACTTTCTCTGGAGCTGGGCTTCCGTCTGAAACGCTGGGTCAGCAATCCTTACAATGTGCTTCCTGGACCAGCAGCATGGACACTCCCAGGCAATGTGTTAGGGATGCAGATTCTTAGGTCCCACCCCAGAAATGCTGAATCAGACAGTCTGGTTAGGGTCCAGCAGCCTGCATTTCAACAAGCCCTTGTGGTGAGTCTGATGTTTGTTCAAGTTGCAGAACTGCCGCTCTGTGCGGTGAAAAGGATTGAGACCTTAGACAGGAAGGGGAGCCCTCAGTTTGTTTCCTGATAAGTCCAGCTCAATTCTTGGGCTTTCATCACCCTCTGGTTGGCAGCAAAGGGAAGAAACAGCTCTATGTGGCCCCTATGGGGGAGAGAGGGAGAGAAGTTGCTAGGCTCCCCCTTCAACTGGCCAAGACCTGAGCTCTCACTCCGCTGAGAGAGGAGAATGGGCAGGTCTGCCCTAAATCGGTTTAATGCTTCAATAAAACACAGAAACTCCTACTAACCTTGTTCCAGGAGAGCATGACCCAGCCAGTGTCCCAGAACATGAACAACCACATCAGCCACTCCCAGTGGGGGAGGAAAGAAGAGTGAGCGGAAAGGAAAGAGGAATAACGACTTCTGTCCCGCCCCAGGGCTTCCCAGTTGTGCTGAGTTCTCCCCCTCTCAATTACTGTGGGAAATAAGGCCCTTCTGTTGTTTTTAATTAATTTACTTACTTTGGTCTGGTGAACTAAAGTACTCTAAATTGTTGGGGGTTTGTGATATGTGTTGGGAATGATTAAACATAGATATAAAAATTTCCCATATCAAAAAGTTTGGGCATATTTCCAAGAGCAGAACTTTCCATAGCAAAACATCCTCTGTTTTCAAATTACTCCAGAGGTCAAAGGCAAGCCATGTGGAAGACAGTTTGCAGGCACTAGCAAAGGCTCTAAATCTGTCCCACAGGTCAGGGCTGGGCACTCACCCAGGCTTTCACCGGATGGTGTCGGCCAGTGTGTGTCTGTGAGCAGTCATGTAAGCAGAATCTAATAAAAAGCACCAATAACAACATCGTATTGCCTTTTTTGTCTTACTTTTTTTTTTATTACAGTACGAAGCTAGATGTTCTACTCTTGCTCAGTTTTTTCTTTCTTTTTTATAAATCAATAAATTTTTTATTATTAATTCTGAATCGCTGGTGCCCAAGTATCTGTGTCCTGAATCTCAGCAAAGCAAAGCACTTCAAGTACATTGGAAAAGTCTGAAACACTAGGTTTATGAATTTTATTACTGTTCTTATTTATTTATTGCAAAACTATGCCTTTTAAAATTCAGTCCACATTAGTCACAGGCCATACGTGGCAGGTCACTGCTTCCATAGGACTGTCCACTGGAAGCTCAGGGTACTTATTTCTCCTACTTTGTCGTAGGAAGTGTTTGCTCTAACATGACAGCCTCTCAAACTCTGTAGCAGCCTCCAACGTTCAACATTACCAGGGACCTTTGCATAAATTTGCTCTCATGCTCCATATCCCTGCCAGATTTGATATCTGCTCATTTGTGACGAGTCTGTGAAGGGTGATAAGACATACAGAATGTGAGGAGGTTTGATATAGATGTGCACTTTTTTTTTCCTGAAAATGATTCAAAAGCACGAACCCCCAAATCGGCCTGCTAGGGAAGCAAAGCAATCATTTCCCAGGGACTGAGCCATCTGGCAGGTTTGGCCACCCCTGCGCAAAGACCAGAGAGCAGGAGGTCACAGCAAACAGAAGCTCGGTGCATGAAGTCAGGCAGTTTTTGTGCCAGGCTCTGCAGGAAATACCCACATACAACTGCCACTGGAGATTCAAACCAGATATGCCAGTTGAGATAAGTCTGAGTGTCAGGTCCTCCTGAGAAAGCACTGAGGCTTGGAGCCCCACACAGGCCAGGTGAAGGAAATTAAGCCTGTAAGACCTGATTGGAAAACTGGGAAAGCTGGGTGCATACATATAATAGAACCCTTGTTTAGGGGTGTTTAATGGGCTTGATTTGCTTGCCACCAGGGATGACACTTAGTAAGAGAGTTTAGTGAAAAGGAAAGGTATTTTGTTTGAGGGGTATACAGATTTATATTAAAAGTGCAATTGTGCCATTAAATCCCACTCCTTTTAAAAACACCCAAAACATATACAGTAATTCCTGATTAGGCTAGCTGTAAAATAGACAAGTGAGACAGGTGAAAGGCAACCATACACTGATGTCTCTCCCTCTCTGCCTCTCTCCCTCCCTTCTCTCTAAAAATAATAAAAATTTTTAAAATATCTAAATAAAAAGAGCCTTATTTGCCTTAAAATAAACAAACAAAATTAATTAATTAATTAAAACCCCCCAGCAAGCAAAAGATACAGTCTTTCAGAAACACAAGAGTTCACAGCTTAGCATTCCAGTTATAAATTCAAAGTTCCCAGCAGCTGCTCTACCCAATTAGGGGAGTATCCTGCACACACTCCCCAACTCTTATTACACATGTAATTCCCTATCTCTGTGCAAGCTGCATGTTTCCCTTCCTCCCTTTTGCTCCCCACCCCTTCTCAAACCAGGTGAGTTCTCAGGCCACATATCTGGCTATGGGTCCATCCAGGGGAGAGAATGAGCTGGGGAGTGAATAAGCTTCTGACTGCAAGTCACTCACCTGGGTGAGAGCAAGAGATCATGTGTCTGCTGCCCTGTTTTAGCCATAGTGACAGCCTGTGACGCAGTGGTTGAGTGACCAATTGTGACCACCTATGAAAGGCAATCGAGGTTTTCGCCTCTCAAGACATTTCCCAACCTTCTCCCAACTAGCACAAGCTGTCTGGAAAGTATTCATTTCATCTGAGACACCAGGGGATCTCTGCGGGTTGGGGGTCCCCAACATTTGAGCTCAAGAAATGCCTGACCAGGGACATGCCACAGACGAAGGGAAGACTGAGTCTGATGGGGTCTCACACACTCGGTGGTTGGGGGTGGGGGAAGGGGGGGTCTTTTCCCCCAACATAGAGAGGAGGCCTGACCAGGGTGGGCACATACCCAAAATGTCTTCTTTCTTGGTTTTCTTCGGAGTTTCCGGGTATTTGGGCTGATGGTATCCTCAAATGAGGGTTGCTGCCTGTGATTCACATTGAACTGAGAAGTCATCAAGTCCAGATTTAGCATCTTACACATGAGGAGACAAGCCCAGAGAGGGAGGGAATCTGCCAACAGAGTGAATTCAGCTCACGGTTAGCACCAACGTAGCATTATTTTAGATTCCTCCCCTGCCGCCATTCCTCCCACAGCAGGCACCCAGGCTCCATGTGTCCTTCCCAAATGGTTTTCCTCTGAAAGAGAAAGTTGCCCCTCCGTAGGCGCATGATTAGAGGCAGGCCAGAAATTCTGAGCTCCCCACTTGAGGCCTGATGGAAATCCACACATTTTGCAGATATTTCTGTCAGTAAAGCTGAGACCCCAGCAAGCCAAGGGGGTGTTCTGAGGTCATGGTTAATAGTTTTCAGAAACTAGGAATGACCTTTTAAGCAACGGAGTAGGCATTGAAAGTCCTGGGGCTGAGCCCCACTCTGTCTAGGTTTGGGGATACTGAAGTTAGCAGGCCCCATCCTCAAAAGCTGAGTCTAGGTTGGGAAGCAGGACAGGAGACCCTTGGCAAACCTGTGCTGCAAGAGAGTCTCAGGGCACCTGAGATGGGAGGGTACTGGATGCGAGGGGCACTCTTCTCATTCCCATGGCATGTCAGGCACCAGGGATTCCCGCAGGACCTTAGAGAAGGGCTATGTGTGAGCCAGGTAGGCAAGTGTAGAGGATTACTGTCCAGACCAGTGAAGAGAGACAACCAGTTGGAATTCAGGACAATTTCCAGGGTCATCAGAAATTAGAAAAATAGTAATAGACACCGTCTTGGATTGACCCAGGTAGGAATTCACTCATAGTTTCTGATCAGTTATGCAGCTTAAAACTTCTCTCAAATGTGAACAGTTTGACAAAAAGCTAGAGAAACCACAGACTTTTACTAAAGATCCTGTAGAGTCGTATTTTGATTTCAGAAGTGGTGTTAATATGGGGGGTGCATAGGAAAGAACCCACTGTGTATATTAATTGTTGAGTGAACAAGTCACTTCTCTGGAATTTCTTTTTGTTAAAATGTTAATTGGGAATGTGTGTTGTTTAACTAAAAACTAATATATATATAATTACTTACAATCCCAATATCCAGACATAACCAATATTAACTATTGGTGTGTTATAGTTGAAGTCTTCCAATTTGACTTTTGCTTTATTTATTTAGCAATATAATACATGCTTTTCAAGGTAATTAAAAATGTATCATAAACAACATTTTCATGTCTACAGAATATTTTATAGCCTATATAGCATTCCTTTGCAGTGTGTGCTTGGCTCCTTCTAACACTTTGCTCTTGTAAATAGCACCAGCATTTCTTGCAGCTTACTTTCAAATATGGCAAAATGTTATCGGTAATTGAATTTGGTGGTCCCAATATATGGGAATACACTTTTTCTTTCATATTTTCTGTTTGAAATTTTTCATTATAAAGCACTGGAGATAATAGTGATGAACCCTTTTGTATATAATATATTTATGCGTTTCTCTAATTTAATCACTTAATTTTGTGTTTATGATGAATTCCTAAAATAGATCCATTTGGTTAAAAGACATTCCTATGTGGGAGATTGAGGAGCAAAGTTTTGTGGGCATGCCTACCATCGACAACTTCATCAATATTCTGCACCACTATAAATTAGGCTCGGTACAGAACTCTGAGCTGGAAGAACACGGGATAGAAAGTTGGAGCAAGATGTACCTAACAGGAGTCCTTCAAACCACTTGTCTGTATTTCTCCTAATGTCCACTTACTTGATTCTGTCTCCTTATTAACTCGAAACAAGATTTACAGGCTGCTTGTTATTGACCCAGGCTCACACACCACCTTGTACATCTTTACCTACACGTGCATTCTCAAGTTCCTCCTGTTGTTTGTCATCGAGTTCCCCAAGCTGAAGTTTATGTTTGAGTCTCTAGAAGAACTACAGGTGGGCACCTATGGCAGCATTGCTGTAGTTGTCACTACTACTCCATCTATGTGGCTCTGGGCATCTTTGTATAGGACCGGGTCTCAGCCATGCCTGTGATGGATGCAAAAGGGAGTGTGGTGGACATCTACTCCAAGTTTAATATTATCAATCTGGCTGAAGAAAAATCCTACAACAACCTAGATGTGTCTGTGGCCAAAGCTCTGCAACACTGATCACATCACTTTGAGGGTGTCCTCAGTGCTACTCACGTGAAACTCTGGAAACCACATTCAACAGGCTGGTGGAAGCAGAGGTTCCCTGACTTACAGTGGTGGATGAGAATGATGTGATCAAGGGAATTGTCTCCCTGTCAGGCATCCTGCAGGCCCTGGTGCTCCGAGGCAGAGAAGAGCTCTGAGTTAGGGGAAGCGGTCAGGGGGCAGCAGGGGCTATGCCCACTCACTGCCTGCACAAAGCTCTGGGAATCACAGATGAAAACTTGAGAGAATTGTGACTCTGTGCCTTGCCTAAAACACCCTACCCTTCTGCCTGGAAGCTGGGGAAGGTGTGGGGGAGGGAAGGAAGATGAATTTTTGCTGTCCTGTTCTTTCAGCCTAGCCCATCCTAGCCTCTGTCCCCTTAGACATACCCTCATTCTGGGTGAACTAGGGGCTCTGTGCCCCAAGGGCAAATTCTGGTCTCAGAAATCCCAGAGCTCACCCAGCCTTTGACTCTATCTGGGCCCCTGACTCCCTCTACCCTAAGATAATAGCACAGCTCAAGAGTTCTTAAAAATTTGGTAAAAAATAAACAGAACATATTATATATATAATTCACCCTCTTAAGCATTTTTAAATGTACAGTTTGGTATGGTGTTAACTCTATTTACATTGTTGAACAACAGATCTCTAGAACGTTTTCATTTTGAAAAACAAACTGTAACCCATTGAACAATTCTCCATTTCTCCCTACCCCACTGCTCTTGGCAACCACAATTCTACTTTATGTTTCATTCTCTCTCTCTCTCTCTCTCTCTCTCTCTCTCTCTCTCTCTTTTCTTTTTTAAAAAATACCTTTGTCACTGTAAGCCACTGATGTGGTTTTAGTTGCTTGTGACTGCAGCATAACCTGACTAGCTTAAACTCACTAGTATAGCCCTTGACTTGGCCATTTGCAGGGGTAAGCCACGAGCTTGCCTATAAACATGACCAAAAAACAAACCAAACTCTGGTCCAGGTCACATGGGAGGAAGGCATATGTCATTGCATTTAACAGAAGGAAGCTAATCAGTCTTGTCAATCAGTCATTCTGTATCCTGTTTGGAGAGGGATTCTGTGATCTATGGGGCTTCATTAACCATGATATCCTAGAACAAGTCAGCTACAGAGGCAAGACTAGCATTGTGCCTCCAAACCCTCAGCCAGGTCAGTCTCAGTCAAACTGACCTGAGCATTAGGGTTTCCTTGTCTACGTCATTCCTGTATTGAGTGAGAATACAACATTACAGCCTGCCTCAGCTAAGAAATGCTTTAACATGCTTTCCTTGTGTGCTTCTACACTCATTTGACAGATGTCTTGGCTATAGGGACAGAATATAGGATCCAATATTTCCCTCCCTCCAAATTAAAACAACAACAGCAAAATGCCTGAGTAAAGAAAACAGAATAGGCCCTGGCTGGTGGCTCAGCGCATAGGCACCAGCCTGCGAACCCGAAGGTTGCTGGTTCAATTCCCCAGCCAGGGCACATAACCAGGTTGCGTGTCAGGTCTCCAGCCAGGTCCATAGCTGGAGGCAGGTGAAAGGCAACCATACATTGAAAAAAAAAAAAAAAGAAAACAAAACAAAATAAGTGCCATTACATTCATTTTCCCAGCTAGAACATTAGATCCCAAAAACCTTACATAGGAAAATAATTCCTTGCTTCAGTGTAATTCCTATCAAAATACCAATGGCACTTTTCACTGAATTAGAGTAAATAATCCTACAATTTATATGGAACCACAAGACAAATTTGGAGGTATTACTTTACCTGATATCAAACTACACAATAAGGCTATAGTAATCAAAACAGCATTGTACTGGCATAAAAACAGACACATAGATCAATGGAACAGAATAGAGAGCACAGAAATAAATATGGTCAGTTATGTATGATAAAGGTAGCAAGAACATACGGTAGGGTAATGATAGTCTATCCAATAAATGGTGTTGGGATAATTGGACAGATACATGCAAAAAGATTAAACTATCCCACCATATATAAGAATAATATCTGAATGGATTAAAGACTGAAATGTGAAACTCAAAGCCATAAAACTCCAAAAAGAAAACATAGGCAATAAATTCTCTGACATTTCTATTAGTAATATTTTTTTCTGACATAGTTCCTCAGGCAAGGGAAACAACAACAGTAACAACAACAAACAAATGGGACAATATTAAACTATAAAGTATTTGCTTGGGAAAGGACACCATCAACACAACGAAGGTGGAAGAAGATATTCACAGGGTTTTTATTTGAATTTACTTTCTATTCATAACGCTTCTCAGGTCTTGGACCCAAACATTTCGGTCGTTGCCTTTTTCAGCTCCACCTGGTTCTTTATTATATACTTTCTCTCATTTTGAAGCTCTAGTTAAGTTTCTCTATTCCACTCTCAAGTTTCGTAAGCATCCTTATGACAATTTCTTTTCATTCTTTATCCGGAAATAAAGAATACTTATTTCCATTTCATTAGCTTTTTCTCTGGGGATTTTTCTTGTTCCTTCATTTGAGAGATACTTTTCACTTTGTTTGACTTGTTTACATTATTAGACAAAATAGCCATCTTGCTCTGACTGGTGTGGCTCAGTGGGTTACGTATCCTCCCACAAAACAGAAGATAGCCAGTTTGATTCCCCATCAGGACACATGCCTGGGTTGTGCGTTCAGTCTCCAGTTGGGGCACGTGTGGGAGGCAACCAATTGATATTTCTCTCTCTCTCCCACCCTTCCCCTCTCTTTAAATATAAACAACTAAAATCTTTTTTAAAATAGCCATCTCTCCCAGTCTTGAAAAAGTGGCCTGTATAGAAGCCGCTCTGTGTAGGCTGTGTGTGCCAGGTGGTTTTGGGGAGCCGGGTGGAACCGAGCAGGTGCTTACAGTGCCCAGGGCAGTGGCCTACCAAGCAGTAGAGGTTCTAGGTTGGAAAGCTGATGAGTTGTAATGCTCTGTTGATATTCCCTGCTCCCTTTGTCAGAGCCAAAAAGAGCCCAGAGAGTGTTTTTAGGAACCCATTCTGGCGACCTTGCAGGTAAGCCAAAGCACCTAGATAAAGTTCCCTCTCATCCTATCAAAGTGGAGGGGGAGATATACAATGGTGCTCACTGGCACCTCTGCCCCCAGAAAATGAAGTTCTGGGAGAGCTCCTATGGCCCCCCAGACTTCTTCTCCTTCTTTTTTAAATCCTCACTCGAGGACATTTTTTCATCGCTTTTGGAGAGAGGAAGAGAGAGAGGAAGGGAGAGAGAGAGAAACACTGATGCAAGAGAAGTTTTCTTCATCATTTGAGTTTCTTCCCATGTGTACCTAAACCTGGGATAGAACCTGCAACCTAGGTATATGCCCTGACTGGGAATCAAACCCATAGCCTTTTGGTTATGGGATGATGCTTCAAACAACTAAACCACACCAACCAGGGCACCCCAGCCTTCTTTATATGGTTTTCCTCTCGTTTGTTGTGCAGAAAGTGGTCTTGTGTAGAGGCAACCTGTGTGCAGACTCTGTGTGCCGGGTAGTGTTGGCAGGCTGGTTGCAGCCAGGCAGGGCTTACAGCACCCAGGACACTGGCTTGCCAGGCTGAAGCAACTCCGGGCAGGGAGGCCAAGTGCATGTGGTGACGCCTTATTGATCCTGCTTGCTGTCTTTGTTGAACGCTGAAATGGGCTCCAGGCAGTGCGGCTGGGATTGAGCTGTGGTAATGTTACAGGTAGGCCAGGAAATCTAAATGGAGCTCCTGCCCACGCTGTTGACGTGGAGGAGGAGGTAAACAATGGCACTCACTGGCATCTATACCCTGGATAGTCCCCACAGATCCCCACCATGTCCCAGCTGTCCCTTTTCAGTTTCTATCATTTGTTGCTTAGAAGTAGCTCAGTCAGCCTTCAGTTGTCTCTCAGGAGCAATTGCTTTACTGACAGGTGTATATTTTACTGTGTTTGTGGCAGAGGGTGAGTTCAGTGTCCTTATACACCACCATTGTCTTGGACACAACCCTACTTTTTGTTTCTATGGGTTTGACTAGACATCTCATACACAGAGAGTCATACAGTACTTGTCTTTTTGTAACTGGTTTATTTCACTTAACATAACATCTTCCAGGTCCATCTATGTTGATGCAAATGGCAGAATTTCCTTGTTTAAGGCTACGTAATATTCCATTGTGTGTATACGTCACATTTTCTTAATTTATTTGGTGATGCACGTGTGGGTTGCTTCCATCGCTTAGCTATTGTGAATAATGCTGCAATAAACATGGGTGTGCTGCTATTTCTTAGAAATCCTGCCTTCAATTCAGTGCATTTGTACCCAGAAGTAGGGTTCTTGGATCATATGGTAATTTTATTTTTAATTTTTTCCTTACTGTGTAAATATGCTTTTATAGATTCTTATTTTTCTTTTCTTTCCATTTTATAGGCATTATCTAGTATAAATACTCAATTATAAATGTGGAACTATAAATGTGGCTACAGCATCTGTACAAGAGATAGTAGTGGCACAAAGGAGTCATTGGCTCTTCTTAGGCAGACTTCCCTTCTATACTAATAATGATAATAGTGTCAACAACAAAATCTAACATTTGGTAAATGCCTTCTCTGCATGAAGAACTATTGAATATCTACTTAAGACTGAAGTTTTCCTTTGGTTTAAAAATGGTGACCTTTCTGAATTCTCTGAGCAGAATTTTATTACCTCGAGAAGAATGAGTCATACACCATTAATGTTAGAAGAATCAGCACAGGTTGACAAGTGGTATTTTGAATGTCTTTGTTTTTCCTTTAGTTACTACTCATCTTTAAAAATAAATAAATAAAGTAAGTGCTTCATTAAAAGCAGTGCCTTCGTGCAGAGCAATAGGTATAATATATGTGAAGAAAGGAATGTACGATACATATTTTTATATACATTTTATATCTGGCAAACACTTTCCTGAAAGGATGCACAATAGTATGAACACCCTTCAGAATGGGCTGCGAAGGCAAGTCTACGTAAGCCAGAGGACAGATTTTTAACTTCTATGTTTCTGATTGGCTTGAACTTTTAAACCATGTACTTGTATTGCTTTTGGAATTGAAAATGAATTAAAACAAAATTAAAATTAATCATGTAAAGAGGTAATCATAACATGACACAAGAAGAACTCTGCATCTGTTGCTCTCCTTTGTGCTTTCAGGTGAGTGTCAACATCGTGCTGCTCTGATCACAGATTAGGGTAGAGAGAACAGGATGAAATGTCCCAAGGGCAGATTTTTTGGAAAAGTCCCACAGTATTGGTCTGCCCATCAGCTCTCTGCTCCTCACTGACTTCCAGCCTGTAAGTGGTGATGTCTTTGGATCAGAGTTGTGTCTGTCCAATCTCACCCTGCTATCACCTCTGCTTCCCTTTCCACTGGAACACTGGTCACAATCTGGATTAGAGCCTAGGTTAGTGGTGTCCACATTGGCTTTAAGGTCAGGGATTAAAGAGAAAAATCATAAACATACCAGGTAAAAATCAAACAATCTGATAGCAAAACCAGTTGGTCAAAACAAGAAGTCAGGAGTTGTTACCAGCTACACTTATGGAAGCAAAGTCCAAACAAGTATCAACACCAAAAAGAAGCAGCAGGATGAGCATTCCAGAACGTATTCACTCACTTAATTGTCCCCAACAACTCTATGATAGTGACACCATTTGAATCATCATTTTATAGATACAGAAACTGAGACTTAAGAGAGATGTAGTATTTGTCCATGTCACCTAGCTGGTAGGCATTGGAGATAGGATTTAAATTCTAAGAATTCAGCTTTAGAGCCAGAAACTGTGCTAATGATATGGAACAATACATTAAGTTCACCACTAACAAGGAGATGATTACAAACTGGGGAAAGAGGTTTTAAGAGAAGAAATGCAAGATGTAACTAAGACACTTGATATAAGGTTAGATAAGGCTTTCCTGATGAAGAGAAATAACCTAATGATTGAGTTAAGTACATGAAAGGCTACAAGGAGGGGAGTCAGAAGAGGGTTCCCAGTAAAGGGAATAGGATGTGCAAAGGTACTGTGGGAAAGAAAGGGGAGAATGCCAAGTTTGAGAAAAGTCAACAGTAAATGCTGACTGGTCTTCCGGATGGCATGAGGCAGTGTTAGAACCTCTGGGATGTTTGTGGACACTGAATCAAAGATCTGGGCGCTGACCAGTGTGGCAGCTGGTTTGATTCCTGGTCAGGGCACATGCCTGGGTTGCAGGTTCGGTCTCTGGTTGGGGCACGTTTGAGAGACAACTGATTGATGTTTCTTTCTCACATTGATGTCTCTCTCCCTTTCTTTCTCCCTCCCTTCCCCTCTCACTAAAATTAAATAAATAAAAAAATTTAAAAAGAAGATTTGGTAATTGCCTTCACACCCAGGTTTCCAGGTGGGGAAGTGCTCAGGCTTTCTGTGGGAATTTAATGTGATCATGTGTATCAGCATCTCATGCTATGCTTGCCCATGCACTGATTTTCGTTTTGTTTTTCATCTCCCAGGCCCCCATTCTTTTCTTCTGCTACACCCCTGATTCTGTGGCTTAGCCTGGAGTGAGCAACAATGCCCAGTTTGCACAAAGAACTGGGATGTGGCACCCGTTTCTCAGCACTCTTTGTAAAGAGGCCTCCTTTGCCCATGCCCTCCTCCCCCATGTAGAGTGACTCACCAAATGGAGAGGCAGACAGCTGAAGTGCATTTGGCCAAAGTCAATAGCGCGTTGTGCTGCAGAATTTGTTGGCTTTCCCTACCCTGGGCTTTCAAAAGCAATTCAAATAAGAGATGGACTGGGTGCCAGGGTCCATTGATCTGCATCTGTTAGAACTGAGGTGGATGTCAGCTGTGTCCCCATTTGGCACTTCTCTCCCAGACTGTGCCGGGAAAGCACTGGAAAATGCCTACTGAGTGTCTGATGGAAAACGGGCTGCCTGCTTGCACTCATTTCTTTATCTGGGTCTCTTGCACAGTGGCATGACCTCCATCCGCCACAGAATTGCCATGCTCGGACTGTTTGACTTTGGCATTTTAACTTGTTTTTCATTTCTATTATGTAAGTAAAAGAAGATTATTCACTTAACAATCAGAGAGCTATTGGTCATTGAAGAATAACTATAAGAATGACATGGCTCAGTCCATCCTTGACCCTTAGAAAGAAAGGAAACAGACATTCAGAGACTGGTGTTGATCCAGCGTAGGAACCACAGTGAACGGAGGCAAATGTTAGTAGCATTTGCAGGGGCTTCTCCCAAAACCTCTTCAAAACTAGGCTGGCTTTATAGAGCTCAGGGCTCTTACAGCAGAGCTATTTCTTTACCTTTATAAATCCTAAACGATGAACAATATATAAAACAACACTTACTAATCACCTAACATGAACCCATCCTGCCTGGGGCCCTGGGGTCCCAGAAGGAGGGGCTCCGGACGGAGTGGGGACAAACATTGATCATCAGTTACTATGGAGCAACTTCCAAACAACCTAACAGAGGTTTAAACAAGACATGAGCTCCGAGCAAAAGTCAGCCGCGTTTGCATGAGGAGGTCAGAGAAAGCCCCAGAAGACTCTCTGATCTTTAACTTTCTTTCCCAAGAGGGTCCTTTGTAAGTCTCTCACTTCAAAAAGAATTTGTTTATAACACATTATGATCTTAGCCAAAAGGCCCAGAAGCAATGTTTATCACACGTTATAGTTTAGGGTCCCCTTTCTCTAGTTCTATAGCTATCAGCACTGCTATGTGTCTTTACCAGAGAAAGTCCCCTTGACGGGGCTCCTGGCTTAGTGGTAATAATTAGCATTTATTGGGTTCTTTTTTCTTCTTCCTTTTTGTTTATGTCCGGGCTCTCTATTCTGTTCCATTGATCTATATGTTTATTCTTATGCCAGTATCAGACTATTTTGATTAGTGGCCTTTTAACAGTTTGATATCTGGTATTGTGATTCCTCCTACCTTGTTTTTATTTTTCTCAAGATTGCTGTGGTTATTTGGGGTCATTACTAGCGCCATATAAATTTTTGAAATATTCATTCTAGAGCTATGAAATAATGTCATTGGTCCAGCCATTGCCTTAAGACCTTTCTCATTCAATCTTAGAACAATCCCATGAGGCAGCTTTTATTCCCAGCCTGACATATAGATAAGAAATCTAAGAATTGGTGGGGTTCAGCTGATTGTCCGAAGTCCCACAGTTCAAGGCAAAGGGCCGTCTGATGGCAGAGACTTTGCTCTAAACCAGAAGTTAGCAAACTATGGCTATATCCGGCCCACTGCTTGTTTTTGTAAATAAAGTTTTATTGGAGCATAGCCATGCCCATCTGTTTACTACTATCTACGGTTGTCATGCTGCAAAGGCAGAGCTGAGTAGTTGTGATGGAGACTCTATGGCCCACAAAGCCTAAAATACCTGAATACTTTTCGGGAAAAGTTTGCCAACCTCTGCTCTCAAGCACTAAACTAAACCACCTCCCTTTCCAATTAAATCAAAGTCTACCATAGTGCAGAGACTGCCTCATTCATCCCTGCCAGTCTGGGAGATTGCATTATTGATTGTTACACTTCAGTGGACCTTAAAATGCTTGCTCAACTAAATAGATTTACTCTGTTTTGAAATAATCCTAAACTTCCTTCTAAAACTGTAAAAATTTAGACAAAAAAATTGCTGTAACCTTCATTAGGTGAGACAAATCCTGAAGGTCAAGACTAAAAGGCTCTGACAGCATTACAAAGACAATCTTAAAAAGCAGGCTCCATTTGTAGCAATTTCTTTTTAAAATATGTTATTCTGTGAATAGCTCTGCAGTGAGCTGACCAGAAAAAAACAAGACAATATATCATTCAGCACTTTGGAAACTAGAACAGAGAAGCAAAACCTCAAGGAGACAAGAGGAAATCAAAGCCTACCCTAAGTCCCTGCCACCCTGCAGGCAGCCCAGGAAGGAGCAGCAAAGAATGAGGAGTGCAGCTGGTGTCCCTGGCCAGCAGCAAAGGGATGTGACCCATCGGCACTCAGTCAGGCCTGGAAAGAGTTGCCCATTTTGGGGTAGTGCCTCTGAACCAGGTGAGACCACACACCCCAACTCCAGTCAGTCTTTCCCATGTGGTTTGCCTAGTTTGGAGTCACCAGGGCTGCAGTGTTGTGGGAGAATATTGGATTGGTATGGGAGATCTGGCGTCAAGTCCCAGCTCTTTTATTTCCTGGTGAATTCCTCCCTATGTCACCCGAGTAAGGTGCGTTGGGCATAGTGAGATGAATGCAAGTCCTGGAGCCAGGCAGTTCTGTATTCAAATCCCAGCTCTGCCTTTACTTCCAGTGTCTTATGCGCGTGACTTCTCTCTGAAGGCAGGGGCTATGTCTCATTCATCCTCAGGTGCCCAGCACCTAGGAAACAACAGGTGCTCAATGTTGAACATATGAATCTCTTTAAACCTTGAAGTTACTGCGTACATTAAATGAGTAAATAAATATCAAGCCTAAGCATTTAGAAAGTGCTCAGTAAGAGTTATAAAGATGATCCCTGGCAGGTGTGGCTCAGTGGATTGAGATCAGCCTGTAAACTGAACGGTCACTGGTTCAATTCCCAGTCAGGGCACGGGCCTGGGTTTTGATCTGGGTCCCTGGTTGGGGGAGTGCGAAAGAAAACTACACATTTAATGTTTCTCTCCCTCTCTTCCTTCCTTCCTTCCCCTCTCTCTAAAAGTAAATAAAGAAAATCTTAAAAAAAAAAAAAAAAAAAAAAAAAGAATAACAAAGATGGCAATGGGAAGAATGATAATGATATTAAATCAGCTTTTTTATACCTAATTTTTCTTTTTCTTTTTTAAATTCAATTTTATTGTTGTTGTACTACATCCATCCCTTTTCCTCTCCTCTGTCCCCTTCCCCACCTACCCACTCCCCTCATATCCCTCATTTTATTTTAGTATAAAATGTAATAATAATAATAATGGCTTGAAAGGATCATGTTTGTGAAAAATTAAGATGGGATGAACACAAAAGCCTTTTTTCCTTTCTATGGGAATTTTTACCTCTTTTTCTCACCTAGCACAGTTGCTGAAAAATTACTAGCTGCTTAATAAATGTATGCTAAGTTAATAGCTTTTGTAATACATAAAAGTAGCATAATCATGGAAGTGACACTAGACAATATAACTTTCAGTTTTAAGGGTACTAAGCATCCCAGCAATACCATAAAGAATCATTATAACTAAAGAGCAAGTTGGCTTACACAGTAAACATTTTTTGCCAATGCATAAATGTATTAATAATCTGTAATTGCCAATTTCTGGGGATTTTTCTCATCCATAGAGTCAGCATTTCAGATCAACGTGCTTTGCAGATGTTGGTTCATATTTTTTTCTGACATGGGAAATAATTTTTGGGTTTTGTACAGAATCCCTCCATATTTAATATCATTTGAATCATTTTATCTATGTCACTAACACTTTCCAAATTTGGGTAATTTCATAAATTATGTCAGGGCACCGATATTCCAGGTCATAAACAAAGGTGTTTCCTTCACAGAAGCCTATTGGGCACTTCAAGGCAGTTGTCATTGCTTCCCATCACCCTCACCTCCGCCCCTCTCCAACTGGTCAAGTCCCATCTCGGTGAACCAATTTTATGAACAAACATTTCAAGAATCTGTATACAACTTAAGATACAATTAACTTGCTTTGCCGCATTTGTATATTCTGCTAAAAAAAACAACACAGGGAAGGTCCTCCCACCAATAGTAAAAGTGGACATGTCAGGAAAATAAGGCTTGTAGTCAGCCTAGGAGGAAATGACAGACACACTCAGGGACACTGAGGCAAAACTTGCCTCGTCATTGGTAGGCCAGTCAGTTGACTGGGAGATGGCAGTTGGACTCGGCCAGAGTTCTTGATCCCTTTTTTCCCTCTCTGTGGCATAAAACAAATGGCTGCTATGCAGCAACATGCAACTTCTCTTGTGTTCTCTGCAGCTCTACCCTTCTCACATGCTCCTGAAAGTACTCCCAGAGGCAAGTGAGTTAGAATAGCCACTCTGTTGGGAGAACTGGAGGCCACTTGAAGTTTTCAGTTAGCCCCTGGCAGTGTAAGCATATACTAGAACAAGCTTCGAGTAATTAATTACTATATGCCCTGCACCTGAATGCCCCATCTCTCTGTACGAGTCTTCAAAAAATGTTGAGATGATTGACTAGTCTAGCTAGGCACCTGGTATGCTCGTCCTGCTGCAGGTCCATTTCACCTAAACAGCAGATATTTATTTCCCCTGGAGAGCTTGTTTTTCTGTCTCAACACAGAGTGTAGTTGAAATGAATGATTTCAGGAAACCCTTCACCTTGTATTTTGTTATGCAATCCAAACACACCAGTGGATTTAGTTTGCACGCTTTTTTTTTTTTTTTTTTTTAAAGATTTTATTTCATTATTTTTAGAAAGAGGGGAAGGGAAAGAGGCAGAGAGGGAAAGAGACATCAATGTATGATTGCTTTTCACCTGCCTCCAGCCTCAGACCTGACTGGAGACCTAGTTTGCAATCTGCTTATGTGCCCTGGCTGGGGAATCGAACCTGCGACCTTTGGATTCACAGGCCGGCACCTTATCCACTGTGCTACCAGCCAGGGCCGCCCGCTTTTAATGGGATGTGTAAACGATCATATAAACGGAGCCACGTTAAAATGGAGCCGGAGCTGTTCTGCTAGAAGAACTCCCTGCAAGGCCATGTCTCAAGCCCTGCAATGTTAAGACAGCGCAAAATGACCCAACAACATTGGGGCCCAACAATCTGTTTGCAAGAGTAACAAAAATCAGTTATTATCACTACTGGGCTGATAACTACAAGATTGAACATTTAAAACATTATTTAGAATTAACGTTGCTATGTTACGTGCACCAATAGAAATGCCTTCCTTCTGCTGATGTAATTGTTCCCCTTCTCATAAATACCCCCTGCTTTTGTCTCCTATTCACAGCACCATTTGGGTTTCTGCCTGAATCAGTGTGTTCCGAATAGTTATTCTTATTGATCTCAAATAAACACTTGTTTGCGTCTCACTTTGAAAGGCCTTTTTATTTTTAACTTAACAGGGTGTTAGGATCATCACACAAAATATTATAAAGTGCAATGGAGTCATGAATTTAACTTGCTGTGTAACTTGAGTTTGCTCACAACACCAAAAAGAATGAAATAAATAAGCAAACCCATAGTTTAAAATAGTATTAGTTAGCTCTTGTTATGTAATGGACCATCCCAAAATTTAGTGCACTCAAACCACAAATATTTGTTGTTTCCCAAACATTTATTCCAGGTTGAGCTAGCTCCATTGGAATTAAGTGGTCTAAGTAGCTTTACTCACATGTCTGGGCTCTCAGCTGGGAAGACTGGGATCACTGGGGCAACCTGGGGCCTGCAAAGATAAAGCCAGACAGTAGTTAAAAGTGGTAAAAACAAATTTTATTCAAGAATTAGCACAGCAGAGGAAAAAGCTGAGCTTTCAAATCTGGTTTGCACAGAGGTTACTGGCATTTTAAAGGCAGGAAGAGGGAGGCAGCAGTGGGAGCAAGTGGAATTTCAAGCAGAGTGAATCAGGGATGTAAAAATTAACTGAAGTGGGTAAGAAGGTTGTGAGTCCACGTAAATGCGATGAGGCCATCTATGCCGGCTTCCTGGCAGCTATCAAAGTAAGGCTGTGGACAGAGGCCCTGTCTTTCCTCATGATATTTTATTGTATTTATTTATTTTTAGAGAGAGGGGAAGGGAAGAAGAAAGAGAAGGATAGTAACATCAATGTGTGGTTGCCTCCCCCACATCCTCAACTGGGGACCTGTCCCAAACCCAGACATGGGTCCTGACTGGGTATCAAACCAATGACCCTCTGAGTTTACAGGCTGGTGCTCAATCCATGGAGCCACACCAGCAAAGCCTGATGATGTTTTAAAGAAATGACTTTCAGGTTCTTGAGAAAGACTCTTCAAAATGGAGTCAGTATTGTCATGCCCGAAGAACTGCCTGGCATGTCTTATACCTCAAACCTTGGAATGTTAAAAACAAGACAAAATAACCTTTAACTGGACCTGAGCAACCTGCATCCCAAATGAACTCTTTCCAAAGATCCAATGCTCTAAGAAAGAAAGGTCAGAGACCTATCTTCAGGTATCTACTGGAACAAGCAGTAGAATTTTGGGGGCAGACTTTTGTTTTTCTGGACAGCATCTCAGCAGGGTCCTGGGGGCTGCTAGAAACCATGCTAGAGTTTGGTCAAGTCTCCTAGTACAGGGGTTTGGAAGGAGCTTTTGTACTTCTCAGGCCTCTTTACACATCGTATTTCATCCTCCAACAGGCTCACCTGGGTTTGCTCTCATGGTTTCCAGATGAAAAAAGGGAAAGGCCCAGTCCATAGGCACATTGTAAGCCTCCGCTTGCTGTATGTTTACTATCATCTTCTTGGCCAAAGTAAGTCAGGTGGCCAACCCCAGAGGCAAGGGTGGAGAAATAGACTCCTTTGGATGAGAAGAACTGGACATCACGTTGCAGAGTAGTATGCATGAAGGGGTAGGAGAAATCCTCACAGTCATCTTTGCAAACAATCTACCAAAACTTTTAGTTTGTTGCCAATCTGCTCTTTTTCCCAAGCCCCTATTCTTTAACTAGAATAACAATTGCAATCATATGTCTATCTCAACTTAAACCTTAGTGCGTTCTGGTCACTTAAGTCGTTCATTTACATAAAATTGAGTCTTTCTAAAATTAAAATGCTTGTAGTTAGCCTCTACTCTTACTAATACCAAGATGGTGTCAGGGGAGGGATGTGACAGAGACTAGCCGCTGTGGTTAGTCTGTCTTTCTTGAACAGGGTCCCCCCGGTGGCTGGAGAGTGGCTTTCATTCTGGCCCACACCTTGTTTGCCGGACACAAATTGTCCGGAATGGCGTTAGCCAGGGAAAGTGGCGCCTCTTTCCATCTGACCATCCTAGAGGGTTGCTTTTTGCCTTCCATCTGCCCATAAATGCACCTTCTTCTGATGTGCACTAAGGCACTAAGGCTAAAAGGGGTCCAGGGATAACCTTCTCTACCTCCCCTGGTTGGTGTTCCTTAACTAGCCAGTTACGTCCTGCCCTTCTGGCCCTTTCAGGGGAAGCCTGTGGCTGAAGAACTCACCTGGCCACAACCTGGCCTCTCGCAACTTGCAAAGATCCAGTAGCGTGTGCAAGCAAGGCTGGTCTCCCATCACATTGAACAGCACTTAAAGGCCTCTTGCAAGCCTGGCTGTAATCCTCAACGAGAACATTCCTTGGCCATTTGCTCCAGAGAGTAATCCTGTGTAATCTTGACCCTGCTATAGTAACAAGTTTCTCAGATTCTTCTGCGTCCTGGCGATGCCACAGCAGAACCACAAAATATGACCCCACGTTGACATGGCTGCTTCCCAAGTTATTCAGTACAGGCCCCTACGCGTAGGCTTTTCTTAGAGTCTCTTAAAAGCAAGCATTCCCCACCTTGAGCACTCCCCTCAGTTTATCCTACACACTCGGCTAGAGCTCAGAGAAGGGTCAGTGGAGGCACACATTTCTCTAAAGGTAAAATTTCAGCTGAATTTTAAAAGAAAAGTGAAAGATGGTAGTCAAAGAGAAAGTAAGGACAGGTGTGGGTGAAGAAGAGGACTCTCATCAGAGAGCCACTATGCGATGCTGTTTTCCTTTACCCCTAACTGGGAAACAGGAGGAATGTGTCCTCTTAAGAGCCGACCTTTGAGCCAGATGGCCTTGTAAAAAAATAACCCAATCTATGCTTTGGAATGTTCTAATGTGGAAACCCCCATCCAAGCACAGGCTATGAAAAAATAATATCATTGCTATTTTTAGAAGGAACCACCCCCTTTCTCTGACTAACATGCCTGATTTTCAGACTTGTGACTCAAGCGAATGAAAACTGTTTCAGATTAATATTTTCAAAATATTATCCCTATTGCAATTGCCGTCTTGCTTCAGGATAACACTGCCAAAAGGGATTTTTTTTTTTTTTTGTCTCCTGTGCTTAAAAGTCTTGTCCTAATGGTTCTGTTTGATACCAGAAACATCTTTGGAATGTCCCTATGATCACACATCTGGGTCTTGAGGCAGCTAGATCAGGACCAAGAGTTTGCTGTGAGAAGGAAAAGAGAGAATAATACCAATGGATATCATTTATCATGTACTCACTACCTGTGGTACTGTGATATATATAAAATAAGAAATACATATTTGGTTTTTATCTTATTCTTGGCATATATAGTAGTCCCTGGTTATCCATATGGGATATGTTCCAAAACCCCAGTGGAAGCCTGAAGCCATGGGTAGTACCTAACTGTAAATATACAGTACTATACATACATACATACATACCTTCCTGATTAAAGGAAGGACCCTATGGCTTCTCTTTGGCATATCCAAATTGCCAGAATCACAACTTCTGTACTCTGGGGCCATTATTAAGTAAAATAAGGGTTACTGTAACAGAACCATTACCAGTCCAAAGCCTGTGCATCCAGTGCTTTGAAAGGCCAAAACTCAAAATATCTGAGTTGGAAGTAAGGAAACGTTTATGGATTGAGATGGTGCCAACTAAGAAGTTGGGAGCTCGACTGGTACCTCAAGTCTATCTTAAGAAAGTAGTTCAGGGTTCTTCTATGTCAAGGGGATGGGAAATAGGAGGAGCAAGAGATAATTGACCACTGCAGACATCTGGGAGCCAGCAGGGGTCAAAAGGGGACCACACAAACTAATTGTTGTAAGTCTAGTCAAGAGGTTCCTGCAAATCTTTGATAAATCACACATCATATTTCCCTTATCTCTTCAAGCCACAAGCAGAATTTCTCTAAGGATTAGCGTGTCTCTACGCAAGACTATGCAAAAGCTATTTCCCTGAAGGCCATGGGAACAAAGTGGGCTTGGTCAAGATGGAATCAGAGAGGTGGAGCATTTTACTTGTTAGACAAGCACTGTGATAACACAAAAATCAGTCTGATAACTGAGACAGTTACTAAGTGACTAATGGGCAGGGAATGTATACAACACGGATACCCTGGACAGAGGGATGATTCAAGTCCCAGAGGGAGATTTCATCACGCTACTCAGAATCTGGCACACAATTTAAAACTTATGAATTGTTTATTTCTGGAAATTTCCATTTAATGTTTTTATTTTTAAAAAGATTTTATTCATTACTTCCAGAGAGAGAGGAAGGGAGAGAGGCAGAGAGGGAGAGAAACAGAGAAATATCAATGTGTGGTTGCCTTTCACCTGCCTCCAGCCATGGACCTGGCTGGAGACCTGGCTTGCAACCTGGTTATGTGCCCTGGCTGGGGAATCGAACCAGCGACCTTTGGGTTTGCAGGCCGGCGCCTTAACCATTGTGCTACCAGCCGGGGCCCATTTAATGTTTTTAGACTGAAGTTGACCATAGATAACTGAAACTGTGGGAAATGAAACCACAGATAACAGGGGGACTACTGCAGCTCCCCAAATCCTGGTAATCTCCTAAGTAATAAGAATGACACAAGCAAAGGGAACATCTTTTGTTATTCATAACAAGCTTCTTTCAATCAAACTGGAGCTTATGTTACTGTGAAGAAACTTTTGGGCAGCTTCTAAGAATGGGAAATTGGTTGCTAGGGGAATAAAGGGAATAAACCATGTGATTAGAGGGATGGAACTTTCAGCCCCACCCCCAATTTCTGGTAGGAAAGAAGGGCTGGAGATTGAGTTTAATCACTAATGGCTGATGACTTAATCAACCATGCCTATGACCAGAAAGGAATCATTAGAAATTCTGGTCATTCTGTATCTCCTGAAGCATCTGGGCAGCTCTACCCAGAGCCCCCTCCAGACACAGGTGTCAGCTTCAGGTTCTCCCTCTTTATCACAGGGCAGATTCATGTCATAGGGACAGACTTAGGAGAACAGATACCAAATCATCCTTTTCAACCTCCTCCTACTCTCCCTGTTCCCACCAAACCTCTCCTCCTCCATTTCCCACCAATCAACAGCTCACCAGCATAAGAGTGAAGGGGAACAAGCCCCAAGGTGCCTTGAGTATGTACATAAGCAAAAACACTGACAGTAGACAGCCAAAGTTAAACTTTGCATATATGTATATAGCCAAAGCTGACTGGAGTGTGTGTGTGTGTGTGTGTGTGTGTGTGTGTACCTTAGAAGCAACTGTAGAAGGTTTCATGGAGGAAACATTAGCTTTAGATCTAGGCCAGTTATAGGAAGTACAGAAAGACTTCCAATTTTCTGTAATATTCTCTCACATTCTTAACAGGTAGCCAGAAAACAGAGTTTACAGGAAAGCTGATGGACAAACTCAAGAGTCTGTTCTTCCTTAATTCAATTGTTTTGATTCATTTATCAACAGTTCACAAAACAAAAGTGTCTGGAGGGACTCTGAAGGAAATGTTAATGACCAAAGTGGAAAACTGGGGCACATATCCTACCCAAGGGGACAGTGGATGCTCAGATTCTGCTGTTACCATGTAAAAATAGAGCAGATTAAATCAGATTTGTCAGAGAAAATGATCAGGACATCTTAATTTTTTATGTGAAATATCCCAATTTTTAAATGCTGATTGTTAACTCAAATCTTCTTAAATCACTCAATAGGCCAAATTTAATTAATCTTTGGGTCACACTCAGCCTGCATCCTGACATTTTGAGATACATTTTGTTTGTATGTACTTAATGTTTGCTAAATGCTTCTTTTGAGCAAGGCACTGTATTAGCTCCAGGTTGTGCATGTGTGGGGAGAGGTATAAAAATGAAGTCACTGCCTTAAAGGAATTCAAAATCTATGAGGACAGATATGACAAAAATGCATGCAATTACAAAGAGAAGTTAATCATATCTTATTTGAGGAAATCAGAGAAAACTGCCTGAGGGAAGCCCATCTTTCAAGAAGGGGAACAAGAAGAAGGAGAAGAGCTTCAGGAAGAATAAAGTGGGTCAACAGCACCAACTGCTACTCAGATTAAAGAGGACAAAACCACAAAAAGGTTACTGACTTTGATAACTAGGATGTCATAGGTTGCTAAGATAAGGGTATTTTTAGAGAGTAATAGGAGCAAAGCAGTGACAAAGCTGAAACTACAAATGATACCACTTGTTGGAGAAAATTAAGCATTGCAGGAAGGAAATAGGCAGAGAGGAAGTCAGTGAGATTGTGGGAAAGGGGGACATAGGAAAGGGAGAGATGGATAATGATGGAAAGGAGAGAAAGAGCAGGCTCAAGGGAAATTAAGGAGAGGATGGGGCCCAGGGTTTGGGTAGGGTGTTAACCATGGTCAGAGGAGGAAAGCCTCTGTGAAAGGAAGGAATCATTTCTCTGAGGAGGTTGCAAATCACAAGACTGTTCCCAAACCCCATTTCTTTCTTTCTTTCTTTTTATTTTTAAGATTTTTAAAAAAGATTTTATTTCATTATTTTTAGAAAGAGGGGAAGGGAGAGAGGCAGAGAGGGAGAGAATCAATGTATGGTTGCGTTTCACCTGCCTCCAGCCAAAGACCTGACTGGAGACTTGGTTTGCAACCTGGTTATGTGCCCTGGCTGGGGAATCGAACCTGTGACCTTTGGTTTCGCAGGCCGGTGCCTTAACCACTGTGCTACCAGCCAGGGCTATTTTTAAGATTTTATTTATTATTTTTAAAGAGAGGGGAAGGGAGAGAGGCAGAGAGGGAGAGAGAGAGACATCAATGTATGGTTGCCTTTCACCTGCCCCCAGCTATGGACCTGGCTGGAGACCTGGCTTTCAACCTGGTCATGTGCCCTGGCTGGGGATCGAACCAGCGACCTTTGGGTTCGAAGGCAGGTGCCTTATCCACTGTGCCACCAGCCAGGGGTTAAACCTCATTTATTTTATTTTATTTTATTTTTAAATTTTTAAAAAATGTTATTGTTGTTGTATTACATCCATCCCCTTTTTGCTCCCCTCTGTCCCCTTTCCCACCCACCCATTCCCCCCAAAGTTAAACCTCATTTCTTAAAAACATCAGAGCAGAAAGCAGTGCTGGAGAGTTGTAAAAAGGAAAGTAATAAATAAATAAATAGTTTCCATGAAATTTAAACTAAAGAACAAATCTTTTTGATTGCAGGTAACATCTTTGAGAAAATAGAAACTCTGTGAAAAGTTTTAAGTGTGGTTTGAGGCAATGCAAGTAAAGTTGAATAAACTTCATCTTGGCAAAAGATGAACTCAAGAGAGGGATTAGCATTAAGTGTAACTTGGGCAACGGAAAAAATGTTCTGAGAGTTCATATTAATAGAGTGGGGTTATCAACAGGGCAAAAAGATAGCCAGTGGTTCTTTAGTTATGAAACAGAAAAACAAAAGTACTAGACCACTGTAGATTATTTTTAAAAGGAGCGGGAAAGTGCCTGTGGCAGTATCACCTCCATAGCATTCTCTCAGGCTTCCGCTGCCATTGTGAGAATTTGTTTGTTCCTCTCTTGAGCTTGACTTTAATTCTCCATTAATCGTACCTTTGTATCTGGCTTGTGCTGGCTGCTTCTCTTCAATGGCTTCTTCTAGAAAACACCTATAACTGTCTTACCCTTACAAATTATTATCCCCCTAACTTGATTTTAATAGAGATATAATGCTATTATTTGTATTACTTTCCCCACTCCTGACCTCTAATAGACTTCTACAGTTGTTTCTAAAGTGACATCATGGGAGATCCAAGATAGTGGAGGACTAAATTGAAGCTACACTAACCTTCTCCCAGGAGCAATCTGGAATTATAAATAAACTGTAGAGAAATCATCCAGAATAACCAAATGAACACTAGCTGGAGAGAAGCCTTATAAACATGGATAGACAGAAGAAACCACTTCACCACTATGTGTCTGGTACAGAGTGTGAAGGAGATATAGAGGACTGGCTGGGCTCCCATGGATGGCAGCTGAAGTGCCAAAGGGAATTTCAGTGGCCAGGGGGTTCCCCATGAGAAGTGTGGTGCCTAAATCCCAAGCTGGGCTTCCCAACCTACAGCCAGAAAGGCACTCAGATAGCATCCAGCTGTGAAAAGTGGCAGGATTTCTGTCTGCCAGGGAGAGATGGTTGGAGACACAGAGAGCCTCTTAAAGGACCAACGCATAAAATTTTGTTTGCAACCACTTACCTTGGGCTCCAGCAAATGGGGGGGGGGGGGCAGTGGACTAAAGATGCTTGAGGAAAGTCTAGAGATGGTGGCTTTGGGGAGAGAACTGAAGGAGCAGCTTCCAGGATCCCTGCCTGAGTCAATCCCCATACTGCAGAAGCCATCTTGCTCAGGCAGAGCAGCCCCCTGCAAGTGGCCCCAGCCTGAAGGGAAGCAATAGCCCCACCTGCAGGAATTACTTTCCCACCCTGTGATGTTTAAGCCTGACTGCTGCTTATAGACTGACTTGATTAACAACTGAAGGAGATAGCTACAGACTATAGATTGCTGATTATCTTGAACAGGCTGCCTAGGGCAAGCTGGAGACACACTCTAACATCACCAGGGGAAGATCCAGAAAGAGAAAACATTGGCAAACACTAGATTTTACTAAGATGAATTCCACTATGGTCTTAATAATTTGCATTATTTTATTTCCTGCATAGCTTTCAAAAAAGATTGTATTTATTTATTCCTAGAGAGAGGGGAAGGGAGGGAGAAAGAGGGAGAGAAACCTTGATGTGCAAGCTACCTCACTCAGTTGCCTTTCACATGCCCCCAAGTGGGAACCTGACCTGCAACCCAGACATGTGTCCTGACTGAGAATGGAACCGACAACATTTTGGTTAGCAGGCAGGCTAACCTATCCAATGAGCCACACCCACCAGGGCAATCTCCTGTCCAGCTTTTTAACATTCATTTTTTGTCCTTCAAATTTGTGCTTATTAGGTCACTAGTTTTTATATTATATTTTATTTCAAATATGACATCTGGCTCCTCCCTTCTGTTACTCCATTTTACCTTCTTCTTTTTTCTTATTATTTTTGTTTTAAATTATATTTTCTTTCTTGTTACGACTTATCTCCATTTCTCACTCTTACTATTCCTCTCCTTCCTTCAGGCTCTTAAAACCATCTTTTTCTTGTCATTCTCATATTCTTTTTCTTGTTCTTAATATACCTTTATTTTCTCTCCACTTTCATCAATTTTTGCTCATTGGTTGTAGATATGGTGATTATTGTTTCATGTCTTCAATTTTGTTTCTAGACCTTCACTATTTTTGTATTTTAAATTATAATTTATAGTTCCCCTCTCCTACATCATTTGCCTTTCTCCTGCCCTTTCCTTTTTTTTTTTATTTTTTTTATTTTTTTCTTTGTTTTAGCCTGGTTTTCATTCTTCACTTGAAGTTTTCCTTCTCCTGCTATCTTCTCAAAATCACTTTTCTTTCCTCTAGATAGCTCTTAAGCTTTCTTTTCTTTTTCTTTCTTTCTTTCTTTTTTAAAGTTTTTATTTATTATTTTTAGAGAGAAGGGCAGAAAGAGAGGAATAAAGGGGGAAAAACATCAATGTATGGTTGCTAAGGCCCTGGATGGAGACCTGGCTTAAAACCTGGTTAAGTGCCCTGACTAGGGAATCGAACCAGTGACCTTTGGGTTTTCAGGCCCGCAGCTCTCCATTGATCCACCAGCCAGGGTGCTTTTTTTCTTTTTTCCCTCTTATTTGCATCCCACTTATGTTAATCTTTACTCATTTGTTGTGAATAGCACTGTGGTGGATCTTTTTCTCCAATTTGGTTCCTATTTTTTCTCTTTCTCACTATGTATTTTTAAAAATTTCTGTTTAAACCTAATTCTATATGCTTCCTTCCTCTTCATTCCACCTTCTTCTTTTCCTTTCTTATTCATGATAGAAATTTTACTTACTTTCTCTCTTCACCTTGTCTCTATTTCCTACTCTTATTATTGTTCCTTCCTCTACCCTCTCAAAATAATTTTTCTTTGCCAGTCATATCATATTCATGACAATTGTCATGAAATAAAATCTCAATAGATTGAGAAATGTTCTGAAAATGACAGTTTTGCACCTTATTTTATACATTTCAATAGAAAAAGAAGGGATAAAATGATTACATGAAATCCATTGTGATAGATTAGGGAAGTAGGAGAAAGAAAAGGGTGGGAGTAATCTCCGGACTGGATTAAAAGTAAAATGATAGATACACTTAATGTAAAGGATAGATAACAGTCCAAAAATAACATGATAATAATAACAATGAGGAGATTTATGGTCTCTGTTCTGGTGTGGTGACTGCTTTTGTTATTGCAAAGGCAGGTTTATCAGGTATATTATACTAGGCAAAAGGGAAACAGACAGTCTTAGTTAAGGTGAAGATTGACCTTTGTCAGGGAAAAACACTGCCTTAGGACATGGCTACCAACCATGAACAACATTTAGTTTAAAAGTTTTAACTTCAGACCATTCTTTGTGGTTGCTTTAGGTCTCTGAGTTGGTAAGGCTACCAGGCACACCTCCTCTGATCTTGTCAGGTTAATATGTGGCTCAGTTTCATCAACAATATTCATGCTATACACCATGTTCATGGATGGGAAGAGTTAACATCATTAAAATGTCCATACTACCTAAAGCAATTTATAGATTCAATGCAATCCCTATTAAAATACCAATGACAAATTTCACAGTTGTAGAAAAAATACTTCAGAAATTTATATAGAGCAAAAAACAACCATGAATAGCCACTGCAATCTTGAGAAAGAAGAACACAATGGCAAGAATCACAATACTGGATATCAAACTATATTACAAGGCCACTGTAATAAAAAAGTCTGGTACTGGCATAAGAATAGACATACAGATCAATGGAACAGAATAGAGAGACTAGAAATAAACCTAGGACTCTATTGTCAATTAATATTTGACCAAGGCAGAAGGAGCATAAAATGGAGTGAAAATAGCCTCTTCAACAAGGGGTATTGGGAGAATTGGATAAGGACATGCAAAAAAATAAAACTAGACCACCAATTTACACCATACACCAGAATAAAATCAAGAAGGATAGAAGACTTAAACATAAACATGCCACCATAAAAGTCCTAGAGGAAAACATAGGCAATAAAATTTCAGATACCCCATGTAGCAATATTTTCACTGATATTTCTCCTAGGGCAAGGGAAATAAAGGAACAAATAAACAAACAGGACTATATCAAACTGAAAAGTTTCTGCTCAGCTAAAGAAAACGTCAGCAAAATAAAAAGGGAATCAACCATATGGGAAAACATATTTGCCAATGATACCTCAGTGTTTGAGCTCCAAAATATTTATATATTTTGGATATTTTGATCTGCAAAGAACTTTCATGACTTAACACCAAGAAGACAAATAACCCAACTGAAAAATGGGCAAAGGACCTGAACAGACACTTCTCTGAGGAGGGCATACAGTAGGCCCATAGGCTTATGAAAGAATGCTCATCACTATCCATCAGAAAGATGCAAATTAAAACCACAATGAGGTGCTACCTCACACCTGTCATAATGGCCATCATTAACACATCGATAAAAAACAAGTGCTGGCAAGGATGTGGAGAAAAGGGGACCCTAGTGTCCTGTTGGTGGGAATACTGACTGATGCAGCCACTATGGAAAGCAGTATGAAAATTCCTCAAAAAAAAAAAAGTGGAATTGCCCTTTGACCCCGTGTTTCCGCTACTAGGATTATGCCCGAAGATCCCTGAAACACCAATTCAGAAGAACCTGTATGTTCATAGCAGCACTATTTACAATAGCCAAATGCTAGAAACAGCCTAAGTGCCCATCAGTGGATGAATGGATCAAAAACTTTGGTGCATTTGTATAATGAAATACTATGCAGCAGAAAGAAAGAAGGAACTCCTATTTTTTGCGATAGCATGGATGGAAATGGAGAGTATTATGCTTAGTGAAAAAAGCCAGTCAGTGAAAGACAAATACCATATGATCTCATCTAATATAGGAAACTAATGAACAAAACAAACAAATAAGCAAAATAGAACCAGAGGCATGGAAACAAGGAACAGACTGACAGTGACCAGATCAGAGGGGAAGGGGAGAAAGGTGCAAAGAAGGGGACAAGTTTAGTCAAGGAACTAGTATAAATGACCCGCAGACATGGGCAACATGTGGGGATTGACTGTGGAAGAGGGGATAGGGTGGGTAGAGCAAGAGAAAGCAATGGGGGTAAAATGGGACAACTGTAATACAACAATAATAACTTAATTTAAAACAAAGGTGAAAAAGAAACAATATTCATGCTAAACCAATGCTCAATAAAGTTTTATTATGCTACATGGAGAATCACAGCCTAGATTTAACCATTCTGATGTATAAGAATATCTGTATTGGTATATTGTCTTCTTTTCAGTGGCCAAAAGGGATTCTGATATTTATTAGCTCTCTCTCAGAACTATTTTCACTAGCTAGATATTATTGGCTAGATGTTGTTGCTGTTGTTGTTGTTGTTATTATTAACCTATTAATTTCAAACAGGTTTATTAGTGCTAAAGAATGGTTCTAATATTTTATGGACAGTCAAGGGAAGAGCTGAATTGATACCTCCCTTTTTGCCTTAGTTGCTTCTGTGGTTATGGGGATATATAAAGGAGTTTTAGTCTTCTGTTAAAATTATATTTGGTGGCAAGTAAATAAAAACTCAACTTCAAGTGTGTAAATAAATAGAGATTTTTTTTCACATAATAAGAAAAACCAAGAAGGAGGTTATTATTGCCATCATTGATTCAACAGCTCAATGATGTTAGAACTACTGTCCCTACAGTTTTCTTATTTGCAGGATGGTTGTCCTTTTATTAAAGTGTGCCCCACCTCCTTCTGCTTTAGAAGGCATCTGCTTACAACATTTGTCAGAGTGGACAACCTTACCTAGCTGCAAGGAAGGCTTAGAAAATAAGCAAGAAAGAAAGTGATTGGAAATGGGTGTTGGATTAAGCCAACCCACAGTGCCTTTACATCTGAATCTTGAAGAATATGTTTATAAAATGCCTAAAAATTGACTCAACTTGTTTAATCAAGTCAATAAAGAAAAATATTTGGAAATGTGTTTGGTGATGTAGCCATCAAACTGCGGTTATATATTTTATTGTTCAATGGATTGTTTGACTTTATTTGGACAGTTAATTCTACTCACATCTCTTCTGATTTTGATCCACTTATGTATTTGGATAAAATCTGATCCAAATCACAATTTCCAATAGCATTCAGTGGGTCAGTACTAAGTTGACTTCATAAGAATCACCTACTTATTCCTGAGTCAGTTTTGATGATTTGAGTATTTGAAACACATTAACCACTCTAACTATCATGACCATTGAAAGATTAAACTCTTATGAATCAATGGTTTGTTCACATTTTTGGATGCGAGGGCAGGCATACTGGAGATTTCATTTGACCCCACTTTCCTTTTATTAAATCTGAATGACCTGCAAAGAGCAGGTGGGATAAGAATAGACTATTCTGCTTTATTGTTTTTCATTTTGCTTTTGGAACATATGATGTAGTTTAAAAAAGATGGTAATGTCTGTCCTAAATTTGCACATCTGAAACTAATTTCAGTTGAGTAGTTTAATGATTGGGACATTTCAGAGCTTTTTCCAGGGCATCAAAACTTCACATGGTTTATAAATTCTTCAGCTCTCTCTGGCTGACTTTTCCCACGTCTCCCTATAGCTCCAATGATCTGGCCTCACAAAGGGGTTTTCATAGCTTTCATTTCCTTAAAATGTTTTCCAGTTTATCTTATAATCAGGTTCTGATTGCAGTAAAATACCAGAGACAGGAATAGCCCAAGGAAGGTAAATATTAATGTAAACAGTTACTTAATTGTTTGGCGGACGAGGCTTTGAACCTGGAGTCTGGGAACACCTAAAATTCTTTCTGAAGACCTCATGGAATTCTGTGGAGTGAGATTAATGGAAAAAAAATGTCACGAATAAAAGCTGTAGTGGTTGTCACTACTACTTCCTGCTTGCTTATTAGGCATAAAAAAGTAATTAATAGTAATTTGTGGATTAAGTGCATAATGCATTAATCCGGAAAAGCTGGTCCTAAAGCTAAGTTTAGAGTGTCCTAATGAAGGGAAGAAATATCCTGTCAACCACTGAGATGACTCTGTGGCTAAAGTTCTCATTAGCAGAGCAGGCTTCACTGTGCACTATCAGGGTGAAGGCTTGCTCAACCTCAACAAATGCTTTCTTCCCTAATTTTCTCTCTTTTCCCTCTCTCTCGGAGTTTTCCGGTGCTTCCTTTATATTCTAAACATGATTTCATAAAAAGGCTATGCACACTGCAAATGTTCAGTTGTATTAAAGAGCTGGACATAATGTCAGGGAAAGAACTATTCAGGGAGGAATTCCAGAAAACACAAACCCAAATGACTTCATCCCTAGCTTCATTGCATGGTATTGTCCTTGGCCAAAATATGGTGATTAATATTCCCTTCAAATTCTGAAATGGCTAGAAACTACCTAAAGGGTTGAGATTTGTGGCAGAGTTTTGCTTTGAGTTTAAAAAAAAATTGTTGTTCTATTACAGCAGAAAGTTATTTTTAGTTCATTCTTCCATCATCTTGTTAAATCATGTCTAATCTCGGGTAAGGAGCAGCTCTCCAAATTAAGTCAGATCAGTTAAGGCTAAGATGAGCTATCTGCTCTTTAATGGTCTGACAAGGAGGTCGCTGATTTTGGTTTATATGGTTAACAGGCAGAATAATGTTGTTCTCAGTTGAATTGAGGCAACTTGCTCTGCTAAAAGGAGCAAAGAACTGAACTTCTAGAAGGTGTTGGAATTCTTCCATTTAATTCAACCAAGAAGCTGTTTGTTTTATTGAAGACTCTTTGGCAACAGAGTTACAATGATAATAAGGCTTGGTCTTTTGCCCTCAAGGAGCTCAGAGAGTGTGCTTGATGGGAGTCAAATGGGAGGAAGCAAATACAGGAATAAAGAATGAAAACAAGACTTGACATTCTATAGAGGAACAACTATAATAAACATCATCCCAGACAAGTAAGAGAAACAAATGCCTATTGAACAGCTGGCAGACATGTATATAATGGTAACGGGTCTTGACCTTCAAAATACATGACATGGAAATCCATGAAATTCAAAGTTGTGCAAGTGCATTTAAAAAGTAAGTAAATTAGGCCCTGGGTGGTGTGCCTAGTGGGTTGGAGCATTGTCTAGTAACTGAAAGATTGCAGGCTTGATTCCGGTCAGGGCACATGCCTGGGTTTCAGGTTTAATCCATGGTCTGGGCATGTACAATTCATGGTCTGTGCACATTCAGAAGACAAATAAATGATGCTTTTTTCTCTCTCCTTTCTTCTCTTTTGAAAAAGCGATGAAAAAAATGTCCTTGGGTGAGGATTAAAAAAGAAAAAGTAAGTGACTCAAATAATGTGCTCTATTATATCTCTTTGTGAGGTGGGGCAGGAACAGCTGACTAAATATATTGGTGAGATCTCTCTCTACTTCTAAAATTCTTGATGGGATTCTAAAACGGCCATTTCTGGTGCTTTCTGAACATTGTGAGTTGCTTTGTTGCGCATCCATAATGTTTTCTCCAAAACATCTTAATTCCTATGCTGACAACCCATATGAGAGTTGAGTCTCAGAATTGCATTTGGTCCCCCAAAGAAGCCCACCTATGTACTCTGGGGAAAGAAGGCTGGACAACAGGTCTTCATGGCCTTTGCCAATATTACAATAAGCAGAAGGTAAAGAAAGCTATGGTGGCTGCAGACGCTGAAAATGAAGGTGTTTGAGACCTGCAAGGAAGAGAAAACTATATTTTGTCCTCCCACTGACTTGATTTTTCTCTCTCAGCTGCTTTTTCCTCCTTGATCATCCCTAAGTCCCTGGATTCTGCCATCTTATTCAATACTTATGTCTCCTTGACAGTTTTAATTCACATCAATCTCTTCATTCCTTGAGTAGTTAGTTCAGCAGCTAACTATTTTCAGTGTCATAGATGTACAACTGGGCTCCATAATTAGATTCTAAGCTAAGCCATTTGTCCACTTGAACATGGAGTGTCTACTATATTCTGGGCACCATGAACAGTACTGGGACCCAACAGTGAACAAGGGCTCTGCCCCTAGAGATGCAAACCAATAAAGAATGTAATTACACACTATGAAAAGTGCTAGGGGGGAAATTAATAGGTGTTATGATGGAAAAGAACAGGCAGAAAGAACATCTTAGAGGAGGCAGCCTTTACACTGAGAGAAAAATAAGAGGAAAGGCCAGTCTCATGGGAGGGGCTGGGGCAGAAGGTTGTTACCAGGTAAAGGCACATGTGAAGGAACCAAAGTAGTTCAGCCTCCTTAAGGAAGTGGTAGACAGTCAGAGTGACTAAAGCAGGGTAAGCAAGGAAGAGGAGGCAGGAGACGCACACCAGAGAAAACAGGGACCCAATGTTTTACTTCATTCAGTCAACACTTGGTGCTCAGCCCATGACTTCTTTCAGTAGTCCCCTGCCTGTCCAGCACACACCTCTGCCCAGAGTCAACTTCCAGCAAATATCAAGGGTTGAAATGATGGAGAGGTCCCAGCCTGGCACCACCACTTCCAAATCCTCTCACCCAGGAATCATCCAAGTTCAGAGCTGAGACTCCCAGAGATCTCTCCTCGATGTTTGTGTTCAACAATATCCAGCCCTCATTCATGCTTTGCCTAGAAAATGGAGTCAGTGAATGAGAATGACTTTTTTCACCTTTATTTAGGTGTGACTGACAAATAAAATGGTAAAATATTTAAAGTGTACATGTTTTGTGTACATGATACACATATTCATTGTGCAAGGATTTCCTCATTGCATTAATTAACACACTCATCATCTCACATATTTATCTCTATTTGGGTGAGAACATATAAATTCAACTCTCTTAGCAAATTTTAATTATACAACACAGTGCTATCAAACTAGTTCATCTCTGAGAGGTGGTCTAGTGGCGTGGGTCAAATCTGAAAGTTGGGAGCCAGGCTGTGGAGATTCTTACCCAGGCTCATTGTCCACTAGCTCTGCACCGAGGTAGTTAGTTCACGCCTGAGCTTCCAGTTCCTTTCCCATAAAATGGGCCTAAAAGGAATGCTTTCTCATAGGGTTTCTGTGAGTAGCAAATGGAATGATGCATGAAAAGACCGTAACACAGTTCTTGGCACATGGTGAGTACTTAATAAATGATTATCTATTGGTATATAACTATTAGTGTTACCAATCACGGCCCTTAAAATGTTCAAAATTTCCCAGTTCCACCCTTCCCTTCTCTATTTAGAGAAACTCTAAGGTGCAGCTAGGTGCCACCCCCTCAGGCAGCAGTGTGTGCCTGTGTTCCACTTGTTAATACTTGATACCACATTGTATGACAATGGTTCAGATCTGTCTCCCCTATGCCATTGTGAAGTCCATGAGAACATTTTAACATCTCTGAAACTGAGGATGGATCTTACTAATAATGGCATGGTGAAGTTAATTAACAGTGCTTTCCCCACCCTTAATGTCATACAAAACAATGCGGCAGTTTAGGATAACTGACACCTTAGATTAGGTAAATCTACAGCTTTGGATATGGGCTTTATTGTTACAATGCTGGGGTCACTTACTCTGTATGGAACATTGAGCAAGTCACACACTCACCTTTTCTTTATTGCAGTTTCTGATCTCTGCAATAGACGCACTAATAATTGTTTAGCCCTCATGCAGTTGTTGCAAGGATTTAATGACAATATATTATAAGGCAATGTGCCTGACACATTGCAAACCTTGTAGAATCATTAGCTACTATTATCTGCATTCCCAGTGACCAATTCAAAATCTGGCCAAGATGGAGTTCCATAAATATTGGACCCGTACATCAAAGAACAAAAGAGCAAACTGTGACAGCCATGGCTGAGATCTGAATTCATGAGACCCCTGCCAATGGAGCTAGCCGATTTTGCTCTCTCCTTCTGGGTCCCACCCCAGCAGGAGACGCAGCGCTGCTGGGGTTCTAAGCTTGGGTCGTCTCTGCTCATCCTGGTCTCCTCCAACACAGTCTTTGCTTTGGGGGCTGGCATCTGTTCGCTTAGACTTTCTCAGAGCTTTGAGGGGACTGAGGGTCTTCCTACCTATCCTCCTTCCTTCCTTCTCTGCTTGAGCAACTGTCCCATTTCCACCAATACCCAGGGCTTACCTGGATCCCTCACAGGTCCTTCCTCCCATAAATCTCTTCCTTGTCTCATTCTGTCTTTGCTTCCACTGCTTGAGGGAGCCTAGAAAACACACTAGTGCTTATATGGACCCAGGCAACACTTCCACATTTCCAGCCTGGTGAAGCACATGCTGCAGGAGGAGAAGGGGCTGAGCTGAGCGGATGTGGAACAGCTCGTGAAGAATTTCAACCAGTGGAAGTTTTATGCCAGTGCCCAATTTGCAACAAACTGTGCCAGAGTTTCAGGGAGCCAGGCACCAGGCTAACTCTTGCTTTTTCAAGGAAATCCCTTCCCCACAACAGGCCACAAGAAGGCTGCCTAAGATCCCACGGTGGAAAGCAAAACTCAGTGGGAAACCTCAGGCAGTCTCTCTCTCCCTTGCTGCCCCACGGAAGACCTGGCCACTTGGAGAACCTTTCCCTGGTTCTTTGCACCCACTACCAACCATGGCCATGTCTGACTTCGGTTGTGCCTGAGCACAGCCACAGAACGTTCTGCCTTTGGGATCTTTTCTTGGTCAGAAGCCAAAGGGGCCAGCTTTATCTTCTGCTACCAAAAATATATTGTTTCTTCCTTGTCCTGTGCTTAAGTCAAGAGAGTTAATGAAAAAAAAAAAAATGCTGGGTAAACACAGTGTTATTTTTAAGTATATTTTATTGATTATGTTGTTCCAGTTGTTTCGGTTTTTCCCCCTTTGCCACCCTCCACCCTCTTCCCTCCAGTGATGCCCCCCTTTTTAGTTCAATGCTCATGGGTCATGGGTGACCCCTTTTCTACACTCTTCTTAACATCCCCCTGTCTAATTTGTAACTGTCAATCATACTTCTTAATCTCAATACCATTTCTCCATCTCTCCCACTTCCCCCTCCCAATGATCTCCATACCTATGATTCTGTTCCTATTCTAGTTGTTCGCTTAGTTTGTTTTTCTCTTTATTTTTTAGATTCAGTTGTTGATAATTGTGAGTTTGTTGTCATTTTAATGTTCATAGCTGTGATCTTCTTTTTCTTAAACGAGTCCCTTTAACATTTAATGTAATAATGGCTTGGTGATGATGAATTCCTTTAGTTTTACATGATCTGGGGAGCACTTTATTTGCCCTTCCATTCTAAATGATAGCTTTGCTGGATAGAGTCATCTAGGTTGAGAATTACTCTATCACTTTGAGTGCTTATTGCCAGCCTCTTCTTGCCTGCAATTTCTTTTTGAGAAATCAGCTGATAGTTTCAGAGAGACTCTTCTGTAGGTAGCTTTCTTCTTTTCTCTTGCTACTTTTATGATTCTCTATCTTTAAATTTGGGCATTTTAATTATGATGTGTCTTAGTGTGGTCCTCTTTGGGTCCAGCTTTTTTGAGGCTCCAAGCATGAGTCATACAACAGCTCTGGGCCTGGAAATGCTTCTAAATCTCAAAGGTTCTCATTTAAATTTTTAAATCCCTAGCATATCTGCCTTAAATCCTTCAATCCATGGTCATGAGATCAATGCATTTTTATTTCATTGTAAACCCCTCCTCTTGGGCTAATTCTACATAGAAGACAATTTTGATAAATAACAGGTAACCATCATTATCCAGCCCTTTTCTCAATAAATGCAAAGAACTTGGAAGCAGAGCCAAAGGGATTTGGGAAAACAAAAACAACCACAGCCAACATTTATTCTTGATTTCTGCTACTACTTTTTCCATGCTTCCTTATTTTTCATAACATGTTAAATACACAATAACCAAAGCTTTATTAATATACACATAAAGAAAACATGCGTAGCATGTTCATGCAGTAGGTAGTATGTAAACCCATACTGGTTGATTTTTGCAGGTAGCTCTACGTGGCCTGTGGTGTGCTTGTGACATTGCCAAGTGGAAAAACCACAAATGAAGAGCGGTACCAGTTACACTGCACTAAAGAAGGCCAATAATACCAAAGAGTTTCCATTCAAACTAAGGCACAAAGCTACTTTTTAAATTTTTAACAAAATTTTACTTTGTCTTTTCTCCAACAAATGTTTTTAAATTAGTGAAGTACTAAAGGAGGCAAGAAGGATTAAAGGAGGCAGGATGGATAAAAAAAATAGAAATGGAATCCAGGAAGTTCAGGGGTGGATGACTGGTAATCTTCTTGATGAAGAAAAAATAAACAGCTTATTTCATCATTCCATCTTTCCCTAAAGGGGAAAAGCATATACACTTTCTTTTGGGATAAATAACTGAAGGCTTTTGTAGAAAGGAAAAGTATCATGGGAAAATGAAAACTATTTCTGATGTCTACAGCACACAAAATAACTGAAATAGCACTTGATACATAAACTTCAATATTCCTTTTCAAATTCAATTTCTCAGAGGTTTGGCTTCAAACGACTGATCACTTTCAACATTATCTTTGCCTTTGTTCTTCTTCATTCGGACAAATACAACTGTTAAAATTATACCTGAAAGAGAAAACTCAGGGTCAAAGAGGCGGAATCTTAAAATATACTGTCACATTCATTTATAAAGTAGTACTGTGGTAGGAAAAAGTGACTCATACAACTTCATTTTTGTTTGTGGTTCAACAAAGTTTCGTTGTCCTGGTGAATAAGGGATTCTAGGCCTTGGCCTTCTTGTATAAGTAAGCTTATCATTTATCTTACTGGCAGGAAGTATGCACCAAGTCTCAAGTCATATCTAAGCTGGTGGCTAGTGCTTGGTCTGTGTCAAGGAAAATGGAACCTAACATCTGCATTACTCTGAAAACTAAATATGTAACTATCTGACAGAGTTCCTGAATTTTGCATAGTCAATAAATATTGATTCCAGTTCATGTCTCCTTTCCATAGAAGAAATAGTCTAATTAGGACAACCAGAAAGCTGTTCTCAGACCTGTTCACCAACCTAAAGCCAATTTTCACTGTGTCCACATCAAATGTCACATTGTCTTTGGCACCACCCTCGCAGTTCCAGTTTGAGTACATTACCTAACCTTTCACATTTCTCCCATTTCTGAACTCCTATAAAACTATACTCCAAATTAAGTCAGATCAGTTAAGGCTAAGATGAGCTATTGGCTCTTTAATGGTCTGACAAGGAGGGCGCTGATTTTGGTTTATATGGTTAACAGGCAGAATAATGTTGTTCTCAGTTGAATTGAGGCAACTTGCTCTGCTAAAAGGAGCAAAGAACTGAACTTCTAGAAGGTGTTGGAATTCTTCCATTTAATTCAACCAAGAAGCTGTTTGATTTATTGAAGACTCTTTGGCAACAGAGTTACAATGATAATAAGGCTTGGTCTTTTGCCCTCAAGGAGCTCAGAGTGTGCTTGATGGGAGTCAAATGGGAGGAAGCAAATACAGGAATAAAGAATGAAAACAAGACTTGACATTCTATAGAGGAACAAGTATAATAAACATCGTCCCAGACAAGTAAGAGAAACAAATGCCTATTGAACAGCTGGCAGACATGTATATAATGGTAACGAGTCTTGACTTTCAAAATATATGACATGGAAATCCATGAAATTCAAAGTTGTGCAAGTGCATTAAAAAAGTAAGTAAATTAGGCCCTGTGTGTGCCTATACTCCTATAAAACTATTCTACATATGAGAAAATATATGAAAGGAGAAATGTCACTGGCAAAGACAAATGTGTAGTAAAAGCAGTTGATTAACCACTTATAAAGCTAATATGAAGGTTAAAAATAATTTGTATCAATAATAATTAGTTAAGAGATAAAAACATACAACCATACAAAGACACATAGTGTCAAAAACATAAAATGGGGTGAGAGGTAGAAATGTAGTGTTTTTAGAATACATTCAAACTTAAGCAATCATCTACTTAAAATAGACTGTTACATACATAGATTGTTATATATGAGTCTCATGGTAACCAAAAACCAAACATCTTTAATATATACACAAAAGAAATAAAGACATCTAAAAATAACATTAAAGAAATTCATCAAATCACAAGGGATGAAAGCAAGAGAGGAACAGAAAGAACTTCAAATACAACTAGAAAACAACTAACAAAGTATCAGTAAACACATACTATATGATTTTACTTGTATGTGGAGTCTAAAAACAAAACAAATGAACAAAGAAACAAAACAGAAACACACTCATAGAGAAAAAAATCGTTGGTTGCCAAAGGATAGGGGAATGGGTAGATGGGCAAAAGAAGGTAAAGAAGAATAAGAGGTACAATTTTGCAGTTATAAAATAAATAAGTCACAAGAATGTAATATATAACATAGGGAATATAGTTACTAGTATCATAATAACTTTATATGATGACAGATGGTTACCAGATTGATGGTAGTAATCCTTTGTAAGGTGTGTATAATTACTGAATAACCAAATTGTATACTTTAAACTCACGTAATATTATATGACAACTGTATTTTAATAAACCTTTATTCTATGATTATTTTTAAGAAAAGAATCTTGCAATAATCCCATCATTTTGAAAAAAGTAAGAATATGAAATAAGATTCTTTTACTTCTATCTCTATATATCAGCAAACTCACCCACTCTTTAAACTTGTAGTAAAATTATAAGATTAAATGGTCATATTAGAAAATAGCTGTTTGTACCAACCTCAAAAATCCTTTCAAGATGGGAGGTCAAATAGAATGAAAAAAGACATAGAGATGGAAGGGAGCTTGATGAGTGGGACCTCAAAAAGCCAGTTACATTAGCATGAAAGGTGTGCACCAGGTGTCTTCAGGGAGAAATGATGGTCACCATGTACATGTTAAGATGGGTAATGGCCATGTCATGAAGGGCCTTCCATGTCATAATAATGAGGACTGGGAACGGAAGGGTCTAAGAAAATGAGATCCTCTTTAGTGTCCTCAGTCGAAATCTACTGTGACAGATTGGGTCATGGCAGAAAAGATCAGATACAAAGAGAAAGATTAAGAATAGCTGAAATAATCTCGACTCTTCTTTTAAAATAGAAAGGATGTGAAACTGTGTAAACCCCTACACTCAGCTGCATGTGATTAATTATTTATTTATAATACTTAACTGGTGGCGAGAACAATTGAAAGACAGTGATTACTATCGTAGGCACTGAGATGTTTACAAAAAAAGAAAAAAAAAAGCAGACAGCTAGAATAGGGATGGTGCTGCTTAGGCAGACCAGGGCCCAGGTTGAATAAAGCCTGTAATGCAGTGGAATTATTGTAGATTAATAAAGATTTCTAGTCACAGTCATGGAACACAGTCTGCCACATTTTAGGTATGTTAGCATCTCCCCTGGAAGGCTAACTTCTCCTTATTCCAATGCGGCAGGCTAGGTCTTGCCCACCACTGTATTCCCCAGGCCAAGCACAGTGCCTGACATGTGCTTGGGGCACAGCTACTGCATTTCTTACTCTTGCAGCATGAATGCTCAGTAACTAGGCATTTATGTTTTAAAGCCTATTATGTTATAATATTGCCCAAAATAACCCACAAGGCAATGATAGGTGGATGGTGGTACTAAAACAGTATCTCCCAACCAGGAAAGTTTGATGTGCTCCACTGGTGACCTATATGATTGTCTAGGTTGCCATGTGAACAGCCACCAGAGCAGTCCATTAAAACAGACCCTTAGGTGGACCCATGTGTCTAAGGAACAGGACAGAAATCCTGGAATCTGAGACATTACACTCACCAATGACCAGAAGAGTGGTCAGGAGTATGCCAACTGCCATGCCCACAGTAGGCATTCCAGAATGGTGACCTGCTGGTATGAAACAACTTCCTTCTCTACACGTGCAGAAAGTAACTGAAAAGCAGAACGATATTTGGTAGTTTAAATTTTTTAGTGAACTGAGGAATCAAAGACAAGAATCTTTCAAATTACCCATGATAATAGACATTATACAAAGTTGCCTGCAGCAAAATACCTACCTGGTAAAGAGACAGTCCCTTCCAAGGGTGGTCGACCACCATCGTTGATGCGAATTGGGATGTGATATACTCTCTCCTCAAAAGATGTGTGCTTAGTGGAGAGCCTGGCATGAGTGCCTGTCATAATGGGGGTAAAATGAATGACAATGAACACAGCTTCAGACCCTGAATCAGCAGCAATAAAACTCATCTTTGTATCACATACCAAGGTGATTGGGAAATGGTTAGGTATCATTCCACATTTATCTTCCATAATGTCAAAAAGGGCTAAAGCATTTTTCAAGCCTTCAATTTAAGATTAGAAACAAGTACTAAAATTAGTCAGTTATCATTATTCCGAATAGTAATGTATTATAAAGTTGCCATAAATGCTGATTTAGGAAAAAATTATTTGAAGAAATTATAGATTTTTTTCCAAATTTAGTAAAAACTAAATCCTTAGACCAGCAAAGCTCAGGGAAAAGAAAAACAGAACTATGACAAAGCACATAATAATCAAATTGCTTAAAGCTAGTAATAAAGAGAAAACTCTTAAAAACACCAAGAGGAAAAAAAATACATTACATACAAAAGAACAAAAATTTAAGGATGCAATCCAGAACACAGTGAAGAACTATCTTTCAAGTACTGAAATAAAAAAAATCTCAATAAATTAAAAGGTATTCCAAAGTGATCTTGTTATAAATAATCTTTACTAAATAAGGTAAAAATATTTTTTAAATAAAAAAAATAAAAAGTATTCCAGTCAAATGTTTTCTGGTCATTATGGAATTATGTTAGAAAATATACAAACATTTAGAAACTAAATAATACACTTATAAATAACTCACAGGTCACAGAAGAAATCTAAAGAAAAATTACCAAGTATTTTGAACTGAATAAAAATGAAAACACCCCCTGAATGGTGTGGCTCAGTGGATTGAGCACCAGCCTGTGAACCAAAGAGTTGGTGGTTCAATTCCCGGTCAGGGCACATGCCTGGGTTGTGGGCTGGGTCCCTGGTTGGGGACATGAGGGAGGCAAGCATTCTTTCCCTCTCTTTCTCCCTTCCTTCCCCTCTCTATAATAATAATAATAATAATAAAAATGAAAATACAATATATCTAACTTTGTGGAATGCAGTTTAAGTGACACTAAAAGATAAATTTATAGCACCAAATGCCTATTTAACAACCACAAAAAAATTCTCAGATCCACCAGAGTGAAAATAGAACAAGAAAAAATTAAATATAGCATAAAAATTAAGGAAGTAATATATATCTGAGCAAAACAGGGACAATAAAGAAAATCAGAGCAACTTAGACAAGAACCTAGTATAAAGGAACCATGGACATGGACAACAGGTGGGATTGACTTTGGGGGGAAAGGGTGGATGGGGAGGGGGACAGAGGGGAGAAAAAAAGGGATGGATGTAATACAACAACAATAAAATTAAAAGAAAAAAAAAGAAAAAAGAAAAATCAATCTAAAGCTGTTTTTTTGAAAATATCAATAAAATTAACCTCTAGCCAGATTGATTTTAAAAAAGACATTATTGTCCAACATCAGAATAAAATGATATCACTACATAGTCTTCAGATATTAAGAGAATAACAAAATATTATAAATAACTTGTGTCAATAAATTAGACAAATCAAATTAAATAGACAAATTATATGCAGGATATAAACTACAGGTTCAACCAAGAAGAAATTTATAACTTGCATAGCCCTATATATTTTAAAGAAGTTGTATTTATTGATAAAACTTTCTACAAAGAAATCTCCAGGCCCACATGGCTTTAAACTTTAAGGAAGAAATTAAAAATAATTTTACACAAACTCTTCCAGATAACTGAAAAGGTAGAACACATTTTCACTCATTCTATGAGGCTAACAGTACTCTGACATCACAATCAGATAAAGGCACTACATAAAAAGAAATGTAGAAGATATATGCCTCAAGAATATAGGTGCAAAAATTCTTAAAATTTTATTAAATCAAATCCAACAATATTTTTAAAATGTTAATATTTTATAACCAAGTAGGCCTTATCCCAGAATAGAAGACTGGTTTAAAATTGATTGATATAATCCACTAATTAACAGATTTTTTAAAAACCCACAAATCAACCATATGAACATTTCAATAGATGCAGAAAAGCACTTGAAAAATTTAACACCCATTCTTAATTTTGAAAAAGCAACCAAACCTCTCAGTAAATTAGGAACAGAAGATAAAGTCCTTAACCCGATTGAGGGTATCTACAAAAAAGCTACAGCTAACTTTATACTGAATGGTGAAAGATAAAAGTTTTCTCCCCAAGATCAGGAACAAGTCATTTCTTCTCTTACTACCTTTATTCAACATTGTACTGAAGGTTTTAGCCAGTAATAAAGCAAAATAAATAAAAGACATTCAGATTGGAAAGGAAATCAAATTGTTATTCACAAACACCATGATTGTTTTTGTAGAAAATTTATGGAATCTAAAAAAAGAGAGAACTGATAATGAGGTCAGCAATGTTATAGAGGATAAAGAGAAATACATGAAAATCATTAATTATATTCCTAGAGCATGAAATTACTTAAAAATGAAAAGAAATGTAAATATCATGCATAGGGGAAAATATGAAATGCTTATGGGGAATTTTGCAAAACTATACACTGAAAGTTAAAACACATGGCTCAGAGAAATTAAGAAAGTAAATAATGGAGCTGTATGTCATGTCCACGGATCAAAAGATTCAATTTTGTTAAGATGTTAATTCTCCCCCAAATTCAACTATTAGATTCACGCAATCCCCATCATAATCTCTATTAGCTTTTTGGGTAGAAATGGATAAGCTAAATTCTAAAATGCATATAGAAATGTAAAAGATCTACAATAGATGAAATAACCTCAAAAAAGAACAAAGTTAGAAAAAAATATACTCTCTGATTTCAAGTCTTATTATAGAGTTACAGTAATCAAAACAGTGTAGTATTGGTATAAAGACAAACAAAGAGATCAATGAAACAGAAAAGAAAATCCAGAAATAAATCCAAACACACACACACACACACACACACACACACACATATATATATATATATATATATATATTTTTTTTTTACCCCACTTGGTTTTTGAGAAAGCTGCCAAGGCAATTCAACATGAAAAGGATATTATCAGTAGTGCTAGAACAACTAAATAACCATATTAAAACCGATGAAACTGGGTCTTTACCACACACCATATACTAAAAGTAGCTTAAAATGGATCTTAGAGCTAAATATAACAGTTAAAACTATAAAATACTTGAGGGAAAAATTAGAAAGTTTTAGAGACCTTGAGTTTGGCAGAAATAAACATCACACAAACAAGCTACAAACTATACAAGGAAAAATAAGTTTGAAACCATCAAGTATTTTAAATTTGCTCTGCAAAAGACACTGTTAAAAATGAAATTGCAGGCCACAATCTGAGAGAAAATGTTTGTAAAAAACATGTGTCCAACAATGCTTATGACTTAACAATAGTAGTCAAACAGCCAATTTTTAAAAGTGGGCACAATATTTGACCAGATACTTCATTAATGAAGATATATAAATGGCAAATAAGCACATGAAAAGATGCTCAACATCATTAGTCATTAGGGAAATATAAATTAAAATAATAATGAAATACTATTATACTCCCATTAGATGGCTAAAAATAAAAAAAGACTGAGTATAGCAAATATTGAGGAGAATGCTGAGGACCTGTAAACACTGGTGGGAATATAAAATGTTACAAACTAGTTGGAAAGCAATTTGACATTTCCCAGTCTATGAACCAAAAGTTTGTTGGTTTGATTCCCCATCAAGGCACATGCCTGGGTTGCAAGCCAGGACCTCAGTTGGGGGCATGTGAAAGGCAACCAATTGATGTTTCTCTTCCTCTTTTACCTTCTCACTGGAAATAAATACAATCTTTAAAAAAAATTTTTTAAGTCATACAGCCATTCCATATGACCTAGCCATTCCATTTCTAGACATTTAATCAAGAAAATGAACGCATATGGTCCAAAAAAAATACCTGTTCACAAATGTTCACAGCAGCTTTATTTATAATAGCAAAAACTGGAAGCAACCTAAATGGCAATCAGTATGTGGACAACAAATTGCGATAGAGTGTATAATGGAGTGCTACTCTGCAGTAAAAAGGAATGAAGTATCGACACACACAACATGGCCAAAACCCAGAATAAGTATGCTAACTGAAATTAGGCACAGGAAATGAGGATTACACATTGTATTCTTTTCTTTCGATAAAATTCTTGAAAATGCAAACTAATCTATAGCAGACAGAATGCAGACCAGTGGTTACCTGGGAGTGGGGGAAGAACAGGTCGGGCTGAAAATTAGGACTGTAACAGAGCATGTAATATTTTCTGGGGTGATGGAAATACTCTTGAGTGTGCTGGTGGAATTCAATGGAGTCAATACATATGTCAATTTTTATAAAATTGTATGCTTTAAATATGTAAATTCTATTTCAATAAAGCTGTTTTCAAAAATCATTATGAAATCTGTTTCTCCACCACCCCTGGAAATTTAGCAAATGCTGCTCAGATTGTGCAGCTACCCATCTGTATGCACGAAGGGGGATGGCTGCATGTTAGCAAGCTTTCCTCCCTCCAAAGCCTAGGGATTTTTCCTCTCTAGAGAGCCTCCCTGTGCAGGTTACTAAAGGATGAAGTTCCCTCCTGGAGCATGGAAGAAAGATCTGCGTTGAGTGCTGCAAACATGAACAAAACAAACAAGAGCACAAAAGAACGAGAGACATGGAAACAAGGAACAGACTAGCAGAGATAGAGGGGAGGAGGAGAAAGTGGGGGGAAAGAAGAGGAAGGGTCTAAGTCAAGGAACAGGTATAAGTGACCCATGCACATGGACAACAGGGTAGGGATTGACTGTGGGAGAGGGGGGTGAAGGGGCTGGAGAGAGCAACTGGGGAAAACTGGGACAACTGTGACAGAATAATAATAATAATAAATAAATAACAGCAATTAAAAAAAAAACAAAACCCTAATTTCATCATCCAACAGTGTTTTTCTCAATGAACTTTTGACAACTCACCATTGATGGGGGAAACTTCCCAGTCATTTTGTAAGCTTTCGCTGCCCAGGAAAAATGTAAAGCGTGGACCCCGAAATGACTGCTGATCATCATCCGTAGCCTCAAAAACAAGACTTCCGGGTTGACTGAGGGGGTAGCAGAAGAACAAGCCTGTGTACTCCTTGGCGAGCCGCGGGGGATTGTCGTTTACGTCGGTCAGAGCCAGGTGGAAATGGACACTGGTGCTCAAGGAGGATCCACCTAAGGAATTGAGTGATTGAAATGGGTGTCAGCTCTCTCATTTCCTCTTACTAAGTATATATGTATTTAATTACTATTTAAGTTGTTGGGTATATTGCGGCAGTAAAAGATTAACAAATTTTTAGAACCAGACCTGTTTTCATTTCCTGGTGAAATAGTCCTAATGATAGTAACAACTAAGATCTATGTGCTAATATTTTGTATATATGTAGTACTTCAAAATGACTCTAATTTACATTTACAGATGAGAACACTAAGGCTCAGAGGAGTTCTGTGACTTGCCCAAGGTCACACACAAGAGAAGCTTCCAACCAAGAAGGTTGGATGTTAGAATCCACATCTGCAATGGCTCCTCGACACTGACTTAGGCATGTTTGTTAGGTTTTCTAAGCTTCATTTCTTTTTTTTAAGATTTTTTTTATTTTTAAAAGATTTTATTTATTAGTTTCTGAGAGAGGGGAATGGAGAGAGGCAGAGAGGGAGAGAAACATCAATGTATGGTTGCCTTTTACCTGCCTCCAGCCACAGACCTGGCTGGAGACCTGGCTTGCAACCTGGTTATGTGCCCTGGCTGGGAATCGAACCAGCAATTTTGGGTTTGCAGGCTGGCACCTTATCCGCTGTGCTACTAGCCAGGGCTAAGCTTCATTTCTTCAGCTGTAATACATGTATGTGCCTTTGTGAGGACCCCACAGGTAGTGCTCTTAGAAAATAGTGAAACACTTTTTACCACAAGAGTCGTGAAAATTTTGGATTCAGTAGCCTGAATGGTTGGTAGCTACGTGATCATGAAACTGCTCAGTGCCTTGGTTTCCTCATTCATAAAATAAGATCAATAATGGTACTTACCCTACAGTGCTGTAGGAGGAGAAAGTTATTCCACTGAGTGCTTAAACTGGGCTGTCAGTGCCATGTAAATGCTGACTGTTCGCATTCTCCCTGACTTCAATCACAGATACTATTTCTACAATTTCTGGCTCCAACCTGCTTCAATTCCGGTGATCTCTGCATTCTTGCTTTTCTTTTCAATTATTTTCTACATCCCTGACCACACTTAACCAAAGGAGGAAAAGCCACTGTGCCCTTGAGGACATTTTTATCTATTTGCATCATTTCAGGGTGGACAACTGCAAAATGGAGCTGGGTTTTGAACCCTGGTTTTGATTCCTAAATCTGTTAAATATGAGAGCGCTTTAAGAAGCATGCAAAGTGAAGTTTTCACCCCCACAGTATGTTGTAGTGGAATGCACAACGTAAAAGCCCAGCCAGAAACTGCCTCCTAGTGAATCAGAGCTGTTAAATCAAGAGTTAAATGTATAATAATGTGGTAGTGGAATGTGCTAATGAGAAGCAAGCAAGGGAGAGCCAACGACCACCTAGCCTATTATCATGGCTGGTCCACTCACACTTATCCCATCAAAACTAGGCACACACCTTTGTGTTTCTATGCTCGTTGGTTTCACTTGACTGCAGTACCTTTTTTTTAAGGAAGTGATTTTTTTTAAAGATTTTGTTTATTATTTTTAGAGAGAGGGGAAGGAAGAGAGGCAGAGAGGGAGAGAGACATCAATGTATGGGTGCCTTTCACCTGCCTCCAGCTACAGAGCTGGCTGGAGACCTGGCTTGCAACCTGGTTATGTGCCCTGGCTGGGGAATCCAACCAGCAACCTTTCGGGTCACAGGCTGGCACCTTGGCCACTATGCTGCCAGTCAGGGCTTAACTGCAGTACTTTTATTTCTATTAACCCATCACATTTGGGTAACATTTTTATGATTCCCATCTACTGAGATGTTCCCCATTCCAGCTCCCAACCCTGGGCCTCACATTTTGAAATTTCATTTTTTGGTCTAAAACTGTATTTATTTAGCTGCAAGTTGTTCAATTCTCTCTCTCTCTCTCCTTCTCTCTCTCTCTCTCTCTCTCTCTCTCTCTTAATTTTTTTGTAAACCAAGCAGACATATTCACTATCTAATTAAAGGCTCTGATCAGCATAAGGTCAAAAGAATTCTTACATGAAATTAAAAAATTCCATTTAAATGCAAAGAAACTTAGTTTTAATGACCAGTCTTCTCACTGGTAAGCATACTATTTCTGCAGGTTAATTTTAATTTTAATATTTTAAATTCCCCAAACTGCCCATTTAGAACCAGTGGGTAATACATATCACCACAATCAAATTAAATGGGATGCAAAGATTACATAAAGATGATTCAAACATTTTTGGCTTATTTAAATAATAAGTGTTTCCAAAGTTTATCCCACTTTATCAAAACACAGATAGCCCGGGCCACCCACACTGACTGAATCCGAATCAGTAGGTGAACTCCCAGTGGATGTACCCAACATCGCATAAAACCTTTGTTTCAAAAAGGATGTGACCTGAGCTGCTGTGACTTAAACCTGAAGGAGAAAGTAATGGTGGAGGTCAGCCAGGCGGTGGTTGGACCCTGCTTCCAGGAGAACCCGCGACCTCTTTGGAGAAGGTGGGTAGTTCATCAGGCACAGGGGAACCTCCGTAGAGCCATAGCCCCTTCAGGAAACTGGGGTGAGTAGCACCCCGAGACAGCCTATAGGGTCTTCCTTCTCCTATCAGATATTGACAATCTGACTCAGTGAATTCCCCCACTTCCCTCCTATTTCTATTGATATAGCTCCTAATATTTTTACATGTCTTTGGTAAGATAGCAATTCATATTACTTAAAAGTAATTCTTTAAACAAATTAATCAACATAGGCATTTTGAAATAATGAAAAGAAAACTGTATATTAATATAATTTGAGAGGCTGACAGTTAGAAGGCAGTAATTAAATAGTGAATTGTCTGGATGTGAAAGGGAAAATAAAAGCATACCTTGGTGGTTACAGAATAGACAGGGGGATGTTAAGAAAAATAAAGGAAATGGAGAAGCCAAAGAACTTATATGCATGACACATGGATATGAACTAAGGGGGGCACTGCTGGAGGAAATGGGGGAACTGGGTAGAGGGAGGCAAAGGGGAGGAAATCAGAACAACTGTAATAGCAAAATAAATAAAATATATTTAAGAAAAAAAATTTGTATATTTTATTTTTTGCTCACCTACTTCCGTTGCCACCACTTGCACCTGATACAGACTATCGGTTTCTCTGTCCAGTGGAGCCGCACTGAAGATCTCTCCAGTGACAGGATCAATTTTTAGCCAACCTCTTGTGTCGCCTCTCAGTGAATAACTTCATAAAGGGAAAAGAGCAAAAGGAAGCCCACATTATTTTATGTGCAAACATGAAGATAGTTTATGTGTCACTAGGCTATTATGTCAATACTACCCCTTGCATATTATTTGTGGCGTATTTAGAAGATCATTATTTATCATTATTAATGTTTTATTTGCATCCCACCTATCTTCAAAACAAGGATTTGCTCATCTTTACAAAGTGGTCATTGTACTTGTTTTATTAGAACAGGTATAGTCACAAACTCTGGGGGAGAAAATTGTTCAACTTTTCTGGCAATCAAAGGATTGCAGTGAAGACAATCTGGAAGCATCCTTTAAAACTGATTCATTAGCAAACCACCCTTATAAGAAAACTGGAAAACCCTCCCAGTGGTGGAGAAAGTGTGTGGATAAATGGGTGGATACTCCAAGGCTGCTTGTGGCCCAGTGAATTCTCTCATTCAACAAACGTCTGTTGTGTGCTTAGCAACTCTCAGGTGGTGGAGCAAGACAGGATATTATAAGAAGGGGCTCTTAGGCCAGTAGAGGAGACACAAAGGTAGATAATCCCAATTACATGTGGTAAACACAAGAGAAGAGGCCCAGTGGAATCCCAGAGAAGTTCACGGGAATCAGAGTGGTCTTTCTGAAGAAGTAGAAGTAGGATAAGAAAAAGGAGGTGGCTTTAAGCCAAAGAGATTGCACAAGCTAAGGCAGAGGCCAAGGAATAGCCTATATCTGTTCCTTGATCTATCTGAGAAACTTTCTTAAACACCTTTGTTTTCCCCGCTCATAAACTCAAATTTTTATTCACTCATCTTTGACTAATAGTTTAATTTTCCCCCCTTTTTACTTAATTTATTGGGGTGACACTGGTTAACACAACTATACAATTTCAGGTGCACAGTTCTGCAACACATCATCTGTACACTGTGTTGTGTGTTTACCACCCCAAGTCAAGTCTCCTTCTATCACCATTTATCTCCCCATACCTTCCTTCACCTCCCTCCACTCTCCCCTGGCAATCACCACACTGTTGTCAGTGTCCATGAGTAGTAATGATTTAAAAAATGTTTTTAAGCCCTGGCTGGTGGCTCAATAGACAGGACCTGGCCTGTAAACCCAAAGGTTGCTGGTGGCACAGTGGATAAGGCACCAGCCTGCGAACCCAAAGGTCGCTGGTTCAATTCCCTAGTCAGGGCACATAACCAGGTTGCAAGCTAGGTCTCCAGCCAGGCCCATAGCTGGAGGCAGGTGAAAGGCAACCATACATTGATGTTCCTTTCCCTTTCTTCCTCTCTCCCTGCCCTTCTCTCTAAAGATAATGAATAAAATCTTTTTAAAAATGTTTTTAAATTGATTTTTAGAGAGAGGAAAGGAGAGAAAGAGAGAGAGAAGCTTTGAGTTGTTGTTCCACTTATTTACACTTATTCATGCATTCATTGGTTGATTCTCGTGTGTGCCTGACCCGGGATCAAACCCACAACCTTAGTATAGCAGGATGATGCTCTAACTGGCTGAGTTACCCAGCCAGGGCAGGACTATTAATATTTATAGTATTCTCATGAAGGAGGCAGAAGCATCTGTTAAACAACAAATGGTTTAAAATTATAAACATGTGTCGCCTGTCAGAATGTGTAAGTCTTATGTATGGGGTGTATCTATACTAAACCAGTGTAGTTCTGCTGGTCTTTCCCTGTTTATAAAACTAGAGAAGGGGTAAACTAGAAGAGTAAAACAGTAGGTGAGGACTTTACTCCTTGACAACCAGAAAAGGTCTTAGAGCTGATTCCAAGGGCCTAAATGGCAGTTCATTGGGAGGCAAGGCACCCCTCAAATGTTTAGAGAAACTTAAGGAATTGTCATCATAACCGCATGCATGGATTTCTGTCATGCTGAAATATTTGTCATATTTTAGACAGTAGGGCTGTCATATAATAGAACCAAAGATTGGGGTTCAAGTTCTGTCTATGTGCTCATTAACTTTGCACCTTAAAGAGGTTATAGTTGATACAGATGTAGATAGACATATACATAAATTTCTTGGACAAATTATTTATCATTGCACATTTTTTAAGGCAAATCTGCATGAATCCTTTTGCACTGAAAATAAGGATTAAGAATTGCTGAGATGCAAAGGTTTATACATTTGTTTAACCCCTCTCAGCCTGAGCACCAGCCTCCCCAGGGGGGTGCCTTGGAATGAGTCTTGCTGCCCCATATCTACTCTCCAGAGAGCTAAGGAACTGATACACTCTACATCCAGAAGGTTCCCTTAATCTTGCCAGGAAGCTGAGTCTGTCCAGTTGGGCTTTTGCTTCATTCTCTCTATGGAGGCCTCCTGTCTGCTCTAGGGGCTGGGCTGGAATCCTTCCCCACCCCCGAGCCTCTGGGACTGGTTCAGACACAGGACCTGGGTTTGGGCAGTGTTGCCATCTCCTGAACTTACTAGCTCTCAGTGGGACCTACAGTGAATGGCCAGATGGAACCTGACCCGCTTCCATTTGCTTGAGACTAAATTTCCCTCCCTCCCCACCTGGGCTACTGACCCCTACAGGAACTAAGGTGAAGTTCACCATGTGCACTGCATATAGCTTCAGATTGATGGTAGTAGCTCCCTTAGGAGAGGGTCCTGGAGCCAGGCTAGATCCTCTGCCCCTCCCAGCCCTTCTCCCCTGCTGGCGGTGGTCACAGCACAGCTAGGCTTGCCCAGTCCTACTCTTTATACCTTATGTCCAGACCTTCCGGATCCTTGGCGGTCACGTTGCCCACTTTAGTGCCTATAGCCACATCTTCACTGACTTTTTCTTGAAATACATGTTGGGAAAATTGAGGTTCTTCATTCACATCTGTCACAAAAAGAGTGAATGTGGCAAAAGAGCTGGTGTTGTACTGCACACCAGTCACCAGGGGCTCAGGATTTTCCGCTTGGAACACAATGTTATGAATGGCTGCTGTCTCAAAATCTAGAGGCTGTGTAGGGAAAAAACAAACACACCAAAAAACAGAAAATTAATTTGAAAATTAATTTAAAATATCCATTCCCCAATCTCCTTTAGAAACTCTTACAAAGCAGCAGTTCTTGAGTCAGTGCCAACAAATACCTACTGCTCAGGATGATAATGGAGCCATGAAAAAGTCTGTGCTGCAGGATTTATCAGAGCTTTTAATGTGCTAATATGCATTAAGACTCTCCTAGAAGAGAAAATCAGTGCTGCACTCCTTTGAAGAAAAAATATCTTCAAAAACAATAGGTTCTCAGCTTTGGTAGTTTTTCAAGAATGGGCTTAAATAACACCTGTCAAGCTAGCATTGAAAGGACTTAAATATCATTTGAGCAATTGGTTCTATGGGACTTTTAAGGTCTCCCTCAAGGCACAGAGATCTTGAGTCTATGGAGAAAATCCTAGAAACCAAAATCTAAATATTATGTGCATGTGTGAACTTTTTTTTCTAGTGAGAGGATATGTAGATTTGTCAGTGGTATTCAGGATCTCAAAAAGAGGAAGGAACCAAAACAAAGCCCAAAATGTACATTATAGATTATGGGAGCTACATTATTTTATTTGTTCTTCCATGCCTGAGGAACCCAGGACATCATGGAGAACTGTCAGTCCTTTAACTCTAGTTTATATTTACTTATACCATTGGTTAAACAGAAATGGTAATATCCATTTGTGAAGAGAAAAACTCATGGACGGTTTGACACATGACTGCATGAGCTCAGCCTACCCTTCCTTAACATCTAAAAAAAATTCTCCGCCTGAGTCAGAAGTTGTCTCAATGCTGTCTCTCCAGATCAGCTTCCCTGCCTTACCCTCCATCCCCAACGGACAAACCCTGCATCCTCCGCTATTTCACAGTGCCTGTTCCGGGATTCTCATTGTTTCTTTATCTGTTTTAGGTTCTTACTGACCATAAGCTCTCTGAGAGGAAGAATTGTGTTATGTCATCACTGTTTTTTACCTCTTCCTTGACACGAAGTACCCATATCAGTCAGGACACATCAAGATAAGAAGGTGTTGGTCCTTCATGAGCCCTTGAGGGCTCCAGAGGAAAAGAGTCCAGATATCTCTACTTTCCAGAGACCCCTCTCCTCTATGCACACATAAACACACACATCACAACCCAATTTCCAGTTCAGTAGGAAAACTGCTTATACAGAAAATAAAGAATTATACATGAAGATACAGTCATTTGAGATAGAAAAAGGCACTTGACAGAATATAGATATAAAGGATATAAAATGTTGTAATTTGGCTGACATGTAAACAGAGAGCTTGTTCACAGAGATTAGCATCCAGTGTCTGCAGGGTATGGCCCCACCATTGACCTCTCTATCACTGTCACAAGGTCTGATAGGGCTCCTCACTTATCAGGGGCAGCGGAGGTGGAGTGGGGAGGGGACTAGAGCTTCTGACTCCCAGAGACCCACCCCTCATCTTGGGGGATGATAGCAGAGTCACCAAATTGAAAAATCTGGTAGATGGAACAGAAAGGCAGCAGCTACTAGAATAAGTCCAGGATAAGGACAAAAGACAGGTTCTTTGTTCCTTGCTGATCCAGCAACACCCAGGCTCAGCAGATAGCATAAGTTATGTTATGCTCAGGCAGAAAGGCACATCTCCTCCATGCCACTAAATAGATCCTAGGTCTTCTCCCTGGGGCTTTCCTGTCCCATCGCAGTGGCCGCTAGAGGAGAGGGGTAAAGAAATGAGACAGTGTGTCCCCACATGAGAAGCAGCCTGTGTTACCAGAACAGAACATGTGAGGCTGAGAGTAGAAAGAAGGGTTGGAAAAGAACATATACATCAAGCTAAAGAGCTAGGAGTTTATACCTGAGGAACAAAGAGAGGTGTTAAGCACCATATTGACAAGGTCAGGTTAATGTTTTAGAAAGATAACTCTAGGAGCTGCCATGTGAGGGACAAATTTGAGGTGACCCAGCCATAGACAGGGAGATCAGTTAGGAAAGGTGCCAGTTCCCCTTAAACACTTATTAAAGGGAAGAACAAATGAAAACAGGAGCAGCCTGCCATTGATTAGGCTGCTTAGCTTTCACCCTAGGAAAAAAAGCTGAATCAAATCTTCCTGGAAAAAAATTTAAAAATGAAAGATACTAAATTAGGTCATGATAATCAGCAGAGCTTAATCAAGGTCAAGACTTGTCAAACCACAGGTGTCATCTTTCCTTACACAGGGATGTGTCCCTGAGATTTATCTCTGCTTCTCTTGTAATCAGTGTGAAAAGTAAAGGAGAGCATATGCAGAACTGCTTCATAAGGTAAAATAAGTAACAACTGGGGTATTTATTTTTCAGTAAATTTTACCCACAATTAGCACATTTGTAATTTAGATTAACAGTTGCTGATAGACTTGTGTTTAAGACGCTTAGTTCCCGGATATGACACCCAAAGCAAAGGTAACAAAAGCAAAAAATACAACAATGGGACTATATCAAACTAAACAGCACAACAAAGGAGAAAGAGAATCAGCAGTGTGAAAAGACAACCCACAGAATGGAAAAAATATTTGTAAACCATATACCTGTTAGGGGTTAATATGCAAAATGTGTAAGAAACTCCTGCAATTTAATAGCAACAAACCACCTAATTTAAAAATCAGTAGAGGACTTCAATAGATATTTTTCCAAAGGAGATATACAACTAGCCAACATGTATATTTTAAAATGCTCGATAGCACTAAATATCAGGGAAATGCAAATCAGAACCACATCTGTTAAGCCTGTGAACCCAAAAGTTGCTGGTTTGATTCCCAGTCAGGGCACATCACCAGGTTGCAAGCCAGGTCTCCAGCCAGGTATGTAGCTGGAGGCAGGTGAAAGGCAACTATACATTGATGTTTCTCTCTCTTTCTTCCTCCCTCCCTGCCCTTCTCTTTCTAAAAGATAATGAATAAAATCTTCTTTAAAAAAAAAGGGGGGGGGGATGGATGTAATATAACAATAAAATAAAATTAAATAAAAAAAAAAAAATACCTGTTAGGATGGCCATAATAAAAATAATTTAAAAAAAGAAAGAAAGAAAATAGGAATTCTGGTCAAGATGACAGTATAGGCAGACATGGCTTGCTTCTTCACACAACCACATCAAAATTACAACTAAAATATAGAACAACCATATCTCAGAATCATCAGAAACTGAGTTGAATGGAAGTCTAACAACTGTGGAATTAAAGAAACCACATCCATCCAGACTGGTAGGAAGGGTGCAGGTGTAGAACGGAGTGGTCCCTCACCCTTGTGTGGTGGATGAAAATTTGGGAGGGATATCTTAAGAGCAATGAGTCCCAACCCTACACCAGGCCCCCAGCTCAGGGTTCCAGTGCCAGGAAAATAAGTCCCCACAACTTCTGGCTGCAAAAACCAGCAGGGATTGAGTTAGCAGAAGAAACTGCTGGAACCCCAAGCAGTTCATCTTAAGGAGCCCACACACACAGACTCACCTACACAGACTCACTCCCTCTGAGCCCCAGCACCGAGGTAGCAGCTTGAAAGGCACCAGTGACCAGTGGCATACAGGGAGAAACTGAGATGCTGGCATCAAGGTGAGCAGAGGCCATTGTTCTTTTTCTAACTCTGCCCCACTCCCAGACCAACCAAGCTAGTGCCATGTCTGAGACTCCATCGGCCAGGCTAACACTGTTTATACACCTAGGAGATCCCCAGAGAATCTGCCCCACCCAACTCATGGACCCATCCAAGCTGCTTTTCAGTATGAATGGCTGATCTTTGCTCAGGCTGCACAGCTTCCTAAATCCTATCCAACAAGCAACAGCTGGCCTCAGTGAGCCCCAGGCCTAAAACTAGCAGCACTAGTGGGCAGTCAGCCTAGATTTACAGCTTGGCTTCACCTGGGAATTTCCAAGCCCAGCACAAGTAGCAGCCATATCAGATTAATTTATAGCTCTAGCAGGGTGGCCCCAGGACAAAACGCAGGTTGGGGCTGACCTTGGACCGCACTACCTGGGAAACACCAGGGCCATCACACCAGTAAACAGCTATGAACCACGTCAGAGCATGACCATGCATTCTCTGCACAGCTGATCCTCCACAGAGGGTGGAGGGTGGTAGTCAGTGGCCACAGCCAATCTTTGTAGCTAACTGGCCTGGCTAAACCCCTTCCATTGACTGACTTGCCAGAAGCACCAAGGCTCAATTATAAGAGGAAGGTGTACTCAGCTCACATGGAGGGTACACCTCAAGTACCCAGTTTGGGTGACAGGGGAGGCTGTGCCACTGGACCCAACGGGACACCTACTACCCTAGTCCATACTGTCAAGACAGGGAATCAAAGTAGCATTACCTAATACATAAAAAGAAACACAGGGAGGCTGCTAAAATGAAACAAAGAAACATGGCCCAAATGAAAGAACAGATCAAAACTCCAGAAGAAGAGCTAAACAAAATGGAGATAGCAATCTATCAGATGTAGGATTCAAATCATTGGTTATAAGGATGATCAAGGAACTTAGTTAGGACATCAGCAGCATTAAAAAGATCCAGTCAGAAATAAAGACCACACTAATTGAAATAAAGAACAATTGACAGGAAAACAACAGTAGAGTGGATGAAGCCAAGAATCAAATCAATAATATGGAACATAAGAGAAGCAAAAACAACCAGTCAGAACAAGAAGAGAAAAGAATTTAAAAAAATGAAGATAATATAAGCAACCTCTGGGACAACTTTAAGAGGTCCAACATTTGCATCATAGGGGTGCCAGAAGAAGAAGAGAAAAAGCAAGAAACTGGTAATCTATTTGAAAAGATAATGAAAGAAAACTTCCCTAATTTGGTGAAGAAAATAGACATGCAAGTCCAGAAAGCACAGAGAGTCCCAAACAAGACAGACACAGAGAGAACCACTCCAAGACACAATTGAAATGCCAAAAGTTAAAGATAAAGAGAGAATCTTAAGTGCAGCAAGAGAAAAGAAGTAAGTTACCTACCAGGGAATTTCCATAAAACTGTCAGCTGATTTCTCAAAAGAAACTTTGCAGGTTAGGAGGGATTGGCAAGAAACAGTAAAAGCCATGAAAGTCAGGGGCCTACAGCCAAGGCTGCTTTACCCAGCAAAGCTGTTATTTAGAATCAAAGGTCATATAAAAGAGCTTCCCAGACAAGGAAAGAAACTAAAAGAGTTTATCATCTCCAAGTCCTTATTATATGAAATGTTAAAGGGACATATTTAAGAAAAAGAAGATCAAAACTCAGAACAATAAAATGGCAAAAAAATATAAATTTATCAACAATTGAATCTAAAAAACTAAGCAAACAAGAGAACAGGGACAGAATCATGGACACAGAAGAGAGCATTTTGATGGTTGCCAGATAGGAGGGGCATGTGGGGGAACAGGTAAAAAGGTGAGAGGATTATAAGAGGTATGAATTTGTAGCTAGAGAATAGTCATGGGGATATAAAGTACCATACAGGAAATGGAGTAGTCAAAAGAACTTAGAGGCATGACCCATGGATATGAATAATGGTGGAGGGATTGCCCAAGGGAGTAGGGGGCGCTGGATGGAGGGGGAGCAAAGGGGGGAAAATCAGGACAACTGTAATAGCACAATCAATAAAATATAATTGAAAAAAAGAAAATATCAAGTGCTGGTGAGAATGTGGAGAAACTGGAACCCTTATGCACTGTTGGTGGGAATGTAAAATAGTGTAGCAGCTATGAAAAACAGCATGCAGTTCCCCCCAAAATTAAAACTAAAACTACTCAATGATCCATCAATCCCACTTCTGGGTATGTATCCAAAAGAAATAAAAACAGAGGATCTGTACGCTCATGTTTGTTGCAGCATTATTCACAATAGCTAAAATGTCTACTGACAGATGAATGAATAAAGTGTGGTATACACACACGATGGAAAATTATGCAGCTTTAAAAAAAGAAAAAAAAAGTCCTGTCATATGCTACAATATGCAAAAACCTTGAAGACACGATGCTAGGTGAAATAAGCCAATCAGACATGGACAACAGTGTGGTGATGGATGGGAGAAAGGGGTATAACGGGACTAAATGTTAATGGGAAAAAAATTTAATAAAGACTAAATAAATAAATAAAACCTTAAAAATGGAAATAAGCCAGTTAGAGAAGGACAAATATTGTATGGTTCCTTCATATGAGGTACCTATAGCAGTCAAACATATAGAAAAGGAAAGTAGGATGGTAGTTGCCAGGAGCTGGAGACAGGGAAAAGGGGAATTGCTTGTTAAAAGGGTATAGAACTTTGTTTATGTAAAATAAGAGTTCTAGAGATCCAACATCCAACACAGTGCATGGAGTTAACAAGATTGTACTGTACACTATAAAATTTAAGAGGGTAGATTTCACGTTATGTTTTTTCCCTACAATTAAAAAAACATAGTTTAAACAGGTAAAATGATTAACATGCTGGTTCAGTATCAAGGGTAATCCCCTGATAGCTAAATAAATAGGGAATTAAAAGTAAGCCTAAGTCATACATAAGAAACAACATTAGAGAGTCTATTTAAAACACCAAAACCAATATAAACATGTATGTCTGTCATAGTAAATACATGTATTCTAGGGATGGTTTGTGTACCCTAATGCACACCTCAGGGTTGGTTCTTGCTTTGCATTTGAAAGATCCTAATCAGAGGTCCACACTATAGGCCTTGGGTTGGCTATCTCAAGCAGCACTAAAAAGTTTGTTAATCAGCCAAGTGATCTCAACAAACACATTTTGTGATATTAGTGGTATTCAAGACATACAGTTTGGTAAACATAGTATATCTCTGGGCCATCACATGAACCTGAGTGTAAGCACCTGGCCTGCCCAGCAACTGATGCTTTCCTAAGTTCCAGGATGCCTGCTCTGTCTAGCATCACCTTCCTATGGTCACATGAATCTTTTCCTTAGAATGCTATTATCACAGTGGCTGAGGGACAGAGAGCAAGGCTAAAGTAAAGCTGGATGATTGGTTGTGTGTGTGTGTGTGTGTGTGTGTGTGTATGAGGGCTTGTTAACAATTGTCATAATTGAAAGAATTAAATGATTTAGTCAACCAATATTTATTGAACCTCCACCAAGTGCCAGATACTTGGAATACAACCACAAACAACATAAGGGGGTGACAAAGATTTTGGCCCAAGGCCTGTTCTATTGTAATGTGCCTGCTCAAGGTTGTTAGGGAGGATACTTAGCAGTTCTCATCTACCACAAATCACTGGGGTAATCACCATCTCCTTAAAGGTATCCATTAAGCATAAGTGGTCAAGTTAACTAAGCTGGTTCACAACAAGCCACCATGAAAAAAAATGGGAATCATTCATACCGAGATGGACAAGCTCCCATTGCCTCGTAGATCCCTAGAGAGCTCTGCTGCTGGGGGAAAACACGAGATACACTGTCTGGAGTACCTGCTAAAGGGCTGAAAAATGCCCTTTCCTCTGTCTGCTTTTCCTCCGTGAAGATGGCATGAGCCAAGGAGGAGGTTGTAATGGCACCTTTTCCAAATGTCAGACTGACACAGAATGCTAACGGTTTGAATTGGTCCACATACAACCCTCCTGCTAAAACCCAGGGAGGCCTGTGGTCAGAGATAATAATGGGATCAGAATTCTGACACAGCCCTGGAGCTTGCTTCTACCCATTTCTGTGAAATCTTTCTGTTTTGCCTTTACTTCAGCTTTCTTTCACCTTGGCTCAAAACTTTTCTCAAGCCCTGGCCTGGTTGGCTTGGTTGGTTGGACTGTCGTCCTGCAAATCAAAAGGTCATGGGTTTGATACCTGGTCGAGGCATGTAGAAGGCAACCAATCAACGTTTCCCCCTCACATTGATGTTTCTCTGTGTCTGTCTGTCTCTCTCCCTCTTTTCCTCCTTCCTTCCCCTCTCTCTACAAGTAATTTAAAAAAAAAGTCTTTGGTGAGGGTAAAAGAAAACAAAACCTTTTCTCAAGAGCCTTTTAAAATTTTTTTGCAGCCTCCTGTCCACTACATGCAAACCTTCAGCATTCAGCTCTGCTTCCAACATCTGTTTTGCTGTAACTCTGACCACTTTTAATTCTAAATATGTTGAATGACATTGAGTGCTGCTTCCTAATGAGTCATCTGGTAAACCATTTATATGCTCTAAAACAGATGAGACAGCCACAGAGAAAAAGGTCAAGATTTAGATGTACACAGTGGGGTTGGGAGTAGATTAGGAAAGGAATGGGAAGATCCTGTACAAGGAAGCAGTTACCAAGGCACGCAAGACTGGCCCCAGCCTGCCCAGTCCTTGCAGAGGGAGAGCTGCAGGGCCAGTAGGCTTAGCAAAGTATAGGCACAGAAAGGGTGAAAACAGAGGAGGGGGTAAAAGGATAAAGTTGTCTTTTAAACAAAGAGAGAAGGAAAGCCCTAAACACACCCATCCACTCACAAATAAAGAGCACTTCATTAACTTTGAATTTCAGATAAACAACAAATAATTTTTTTAGTGTAACACTGGGGAATTATAACCCACTGTTCTTTTGTCAGTGTTTCTGTAAATGCTGGCTCTGACTAATATGTAGCTTGTAGATAAACAGTATATGCTTGTGTAAGAATCCTAGGAACTATAAGAGATAGAGACTCCAACCTCCAGGCATCCCAGCTCTGGGAGATCTGCTGATTTTTAACCATGGAGCCAGGATCACATAAAGCTGAGATGATGTGAAACCAGGATGACTAAACCAGGATGACACACACTGAATCATCACTTTTCTTATCTTAATGGACTGTGCTCGTTTGCATGTAGAGAATTTTCAACTCTCTCCCTTGATCTTTGTTCTGTTCCCTTCTCTCTTCTTATAAACCCTCTGCCTGCACTGAGATGTTGAGATAGATGTTGAGACAAGAGTCCCCCATCTTCCCAGGAAGATGGACATTGAGACATGGGTCCGCCATCTTCCAAGTAGTTGCCATCTGAATAAATCTCTTTCCTTTACATTAGTACTTGTCTCTCAAGTATTGGCTGTCAAAGCTGCAGGCAGCTGGACCTGCATTCAGTTATATACGTATATCCCAAATATTACATGGGGCATACCTCGTATACTAAAAATTGTTTATCCTGTATTTTATATGGGAATCCTACCTCCCTCTACAAAGTTTACTTGGTCACTTAAGGACTGAGAGCTGGATTCCTGGCCTTTTGTCTTTCAGGAGAACAGGGATAACTAAGAAAACTCCAGGAGTCCATTGTCATGCCTGAGAGGGCACTGTTAATGTATCCCGTCTACTTATAGGTCTTTGCATGGTCATAAGTAAATTAATCCATGAAAAAGACAAATTCAATTAAAGGACTATTTACCTTTTTAATCACAACATATCCAGCGTTGGTTTGGGGATCTGTGTCAATCCTCAGTCGTCCCTCATTATCTCCTTGTGTAATTCGGTACAGGATTTTAGAACTCCCAGTAAAAGGCTCATCAGCATCCGTGGCCTGGATAGTTAAGATGGTGGATCCAACGACTGTGTCTTCAGGGAGAGTTAGGTTTCCGTACTGAGAAGGAAGGCGAGGAAGGAAACAATGAGAATGTGCATTGTCATCAAGCATAATTGCCCAAGGGCTAACTTATCTCTTTAGCTTCAGAATGGACCTAAGTTATAGTCTGCACCAATGCTCACCAAGCACATTTTTCCTATTGATAAATATATTGCAGTTGATTGTGACATCAGTCATACTCATAAACAGATATCCATTGTACCCAGAAACACAATGTCTCAGAGAGCTGCTGATAATATTCTAAAACGGATTCCTCCTCCAACATCCAATACGTTTAATAAGTGTAATAATTATATTAGTAATGATATAAATAAATACTATATATCGAGTACTTCTAATGTGGCAAGTGTTTTACATACATTATTTTAATTAGCCCAAAATTAAGCAAGGAGTAGTGATAAGGAGCCTGAACTTTGGAGTCAAACAGCCTTGGCATGAATCCTAGGCTTGCTACTTATTGTTAGCAGGATGACTTGAAGAAAGTTATCAAACATCCTTAACTCTCAGTTTCATCTTCTGTCCAATGGAGATAATAACAATAAAACTATTTCATGTTGGCTTTGGGGATTGAGCTATAACGCATGTAAAGCCCCTGTTGCCTGGCATATACTAGTAAATACTCAATTAAGATAAACAACAAGCCCTCGTAAGTAGCTATATCATCATTTCCATTGACAGAGGAGCAAAGGAATGGAGAGGTAAAACTCACCCAAGATCACATAGAATGGGATTCATCCCCATGTTTGTCTAACTCCAAAGCCCGTGCTCTCAATCACTAGACTGCCTCCCCTTCCCCCACTGAAAATCCCTCAGATCATCTCTCTGGGCATCATGATCTTAAAGATGGAAATAGCCAGGGTCCAGGTGAAGACCATAGCAGTGAAGCAGTAGGCTCATTTTCTCAAGCAAGGTTTATATTTCCAAACCCTGAACCTCCCAAAGTTGGATTCTCACTTTCAATTTAAAATCACTATCTAGAGGTGAAACAAGAAACTCACAATACAGGAAGGGAACACAGAAGTTGAGAAGCAAATGGCTCTGTTTCCTGCTTGCTTTTTTCACTGCCTGTTACACATGCAAGTTATGTTCAATCTCACCTCTTACTGCCCTGAACCCTCTCATAAACCAACCCCTCTTCTTTGTCACAGCCTTGTCCCTATTTTGGTTTATGAGCATCATAACAGGACTCTGGGCTACCTCATAACTAACTTCAAATAAACTAGTTAAATGGGCTTTTCTCTGCCCTAGAACAAATAAATGGAGCCATCCCTTTGAAAGGGAGCAGTAATAAAACTAACCTCAAGTTTAAAATCCACTTTGACAATAAGTAAACAGTTTTCTTGATGTCCTCAACTGATCCTTTTTTTCCTGTTTCTTCTGCCCAGTGTTCTTAATTCTTGCAAATGTCTTGAGCAGTTTTCTTTGGCGTAAGCCAGAGATTAGTGCTTTCTCCTTTTCTCTTACCCAAGTACTGCAAATATTAAACTTTTTACTAAAAATACTTGCTTGAAACCTAGCATTAATCCATTTATTGCCCTGCTCCACACAAAATATGTAATGACAAATTTCAAGTAGCCATTTAACTTTTTTCAATTTGATCAAGATTGTGGTTACAACTTTTAAGCAGTCCTTGGAATAAATAAGCCATTGGTAGAAGTTCATAAACAGACGTTCCCAGATATTATAATAGTGAATGTTATTGTTCCCTCAAGAATTTCACTTATGAAGGTGTATGGGTGTATTAACTAAGGCTACATGTGAAGTCTGGCATTTTACCTAACTGTTGTCTGCCTGTGTCTTTATTCCAAAATAGGGATCAAATAACATGAACAAAGAAAATGAAAACAAACAAACAAACAAAACAAAACAGGTAACAACTACTCACATCTGATTTTTCAAAGATGGGGATCTGATCATTGATATCAATAACGTTGATTTGCACATGACAGAGCGTCTTGAAATCTGAAAATCAAAGTTATATCACAAAAATGTCTCACTAAAAAATGATGCATTAAGATCAGAAACCTGTAAGGAAAACATTGACAAGTGAAGTGACAGCCACAGTCACAATTTTGCTATTGACATGCAGTTTATGTGGAAAGGGGATGGATGCTCTGTTCCCTACCTGTACCCACCAGTCGGCGACCACACAGAGGCTAAAGAGTCCTGAAAGAAGTTTCTTTGGGCTTCCCACTTCCCTCCTCCTGCACCCTCCAGGGTAAAGTTTGTTCTTAAGGAAGACTTCGTGTTCTGTGAAGCAGCGTCTTTTCTCTACCTAATCAAAGTCATGCAGCCTTCAAAGCCCAGAGCAAAACTATCCTTCCAGAAAACCTTCCCTGAACATCCCAGCAGCTCTTTCTATCTCTGAATATCCCAGCACTTCCTGTCTTACCTCTTCCCTGCTCCCTGTGGAAGGGTTAGGAGACCTGCTTCCTTTCCTCTGAGTATAGGAAGAAGTGATACAATGAGTCCCCTTCAAAAGGCCTGAGTGCCCCGCTTGCTGGAGACAAGAGAGGGGCAGAGGTGGCTGATGGAGCCCTGGGAAATGACACTGGCTTTGAAGGATGGGCTCACTAATTCAAAGACCTAGTCAGACACAGGATTTTCAACCTAGGCCCAAGATAAGCATGGAGTGTAGGTGGGAATGAGATGCCCAGGGAAATACTGAGACCAAGAAACAACATGAATAGATTTTTTGTTGGGGTCATCCTCATTCTATTGTCATATCAAGATTAAGAGCCTGGGCTTTGGAATCTCACTGGTCAAATTCTCCCTCTGCCACCTATCAGAGGTATGAGAGCTTGATTGTGTCACTCAAGGCCTCTGTGTCTCTGTCAGTTTTTGTATAAAACTTACATAACAAAACAACTGACATTCTTGACATAATACAAATTGTTAGCACTCCCCTAGGTTAAGTGCTTTACCTTCATTACTCATTTTATCTTCAAGCTAACTTCGAGATGTAGGCACTATTCTCCTTCTCACTTAGTTCATAAATGAGGAGGCCAAGGAATAGAGAAGTTAGGTAACCTGACTAAGGTCACACAACTAACTAGTGATACAACCGGAATTTAAATCCATGTGCTCCCTCCGTCCTCTACATTCACTTCCCACCCTCCTCCCTGGTCTGTGCCTGGGAGGCCCACCTTATGAACTGGTCAGTGGGTGTTCTTGCCCCTTCAGGAGCAGCTAGGTTCTGCCAATAGGAGCAAGGGCAGGAAGCAGCAGGAAGGGCTGGAGGCGTGGAGTTCCCCATTGCAAGCAGCCTTGAGTACACTCACAGGCACACACTTGTGTCTTCCAGGAATGCTCCCCTCCCTCAACCTTTCATGCCTTAAGGTGCTTTACATTACCTGTTGGCTGCCTACAACCCTTACAAATAATTCCTTAAACTCTTTTTGGTTACTTCTTTTGAGGGGGTGTCTCTATTTCCTGCTGAGATCCTAAGGAATATGCTCAGGCAGTCTTACTCCAGAGCTCCCACTGATTGCCCTGGGCATGCAATCTAATTATAATTGAATGAGCATTGATTATTAAAGCTGGGGCTAGACAACAAGAATGGCTTAAAATTGGGGGGTTCCAGGTCCTGTACTCATTAGCTTCCTGCTTTGCATATACCTCATTGGGGCTAACAGGGGGTCTCCCTGATTTTATGTAAAACTATTATAGCCAAGTCTCTGATTTTCTGTAGTGTATGCGTGAATGTTTAATTCTATCAACACACACACACACACACACACACACACACACACACACACATATTTGGGAGGTCTGTCCCGAAAGAATTGAGCCAATGTCAATATAATTAAAACAGTTTGTGTGGCTAATGCTTTTGGGACAGACCTTGTATTTATGTATAAATATATTTTATTATCTGGCCCAAATTTTCTGTAGATGTGTTCATGTACATAGATAGGCTATATGTAATCTGATTTCCATTTTATGCTCTTACAACCTTAAGTTGCTTCAGGTCCCCCTGAATTTGTACATGGGATTCCCTTTACCTCTTCCAGAAAGCCTTTTCCTTTTTCTCCCTCCACTGAGCCACTCATTTCCTTCACATGCAACCTTGTACATGTTCCTTGCAATTTATTTATTCACATGTCCATCTCTACCATGAGTGCTCCTGAGGACAGACAACGGGTCTTATTCATAGATGTTTCCCCAATACCTTATAGGTGCCTCAAACCAAATAAATGCTCATTTTAACTGTTTGCTGTAAGGATGGATGGCTATTGATGTGAGCTTATTAATTTATCAAGATGCATTATATCCACTATCACTTTTGTTGTATCTCTTAACATGATGCTATACAAATATTAGACCCCCTCAACATTTGCCAAATTACTAAGTTTCAAACATTCTGCTTTGGGGGACTGTTAAACCCCAGTAGTCTTCAGTATATCAACATCAATGTAAAAGAAAAAAACTTGAGGCACAGCATGAAATGATGCTCTTTCTTCAGCATACCTGTTGTGCCTCCTGGCACTCCTGGAATAACACTTGCTGAACTATTTGTTAATCTAAGATTCTGTCCTGACTCAGAGAAAGATTCTTAACCCAGGCAGGTGTGTTCCCCTAAAATAAGCTTATCTTTGCATGTATCTACTTTTTGTGTCTGTGCACTTTTGTTTGAGAGTACCTAGATTTCATCAGGTTCTCAAAGGGTCTTGTGATTCAACAAAAATAACCACTTGCTTTGAAACTGTATAAGGAATAGGGAAGAATGTCTCCTGATATTGTCAAATGGCCAACTAGATGCTAAGGGAAGACAGAACTTGCCAAAAGGTGCATTTCCCCCCTCCATTTTCATATGGTAGAATCCTCTGAGGCCAAAAGGAAGAACTAGGAAATGCAATTAATTTTTTTGGTTATGATTATGGTGACCATGACAATGTACCTTGCCAGCCTCCAACAACAGGGATATTCAATGATGACTGCCCCACTGCTGCACTCTAAAATCTATCACGGCGTTTACTCTGAGGCCTTGCTTCCCATGGTACCCACAGCCAGGGACTGCAGAAGGCAGGCATGCCAAGCTAGGGCCATTCTTGAATATCAAGGACTCCTTCTGCATCCAATTTTGGACTCCCTGATGACCTTGCCAAACTTTTCTTGACTGCTCAGTAGCCTTTCTTCCCTGTCTCCTTTCCTCGGGGTCAGGCTTGGATGAGTTCTGTTGGTTCTCTCAGCTTCCTCTATATCTCTCTCCATTTTTTTCTTGTAGGCGTTTCCCCTAATAACATCCTTGTATTTTTAATCCCTTCTTGGTATCCACTTTCTGGAGGCCTGGGGTTCATACAATAATGCTGCTTGAGCTGTCACCTGGACCAGCTGCCTCTGTGCTGCATGTGTGTTTCACAGAGGAAGCACCCAGGCGTTAGAACAAATCACAACTACAAGGAAAACAAGGATTTTTACCCTTGGCAGCCAATGTAATACTAACCTTTGTCGGACACCTCTACCGTCAAGTTGTACTGAGGGGCGTCTTGCTTCTTCAAGGATTGCATGGCTAATTGGAACACTCCCGAGAAGGCCTGGACCAGGAAGAGATTATCTTTGGGATATTTGGGGACTTGATCCACAATTTTGTATTGTAAAACACTATTGACAGTGTTTGCTTCATCCATGTCGTGGGCAATAAGAGTCCCAATAGTGCTAACTGTAAAGAAGGAAAGAAGGAAATTAATCCATTATAGGCTCTATTTAATTTATTTTATTTTTATTTTAAATGGTTCCACCAGATAAGCAGATTCCTAGAAAGCTCTGTAAATAACTTTGAATAGCTGACTAAAGTTATTAGATTTATATTTGTTCTAACCCTCTCCATGGTATAGTGCATTGAGTAGCATGTTTGTTTGATACCGTCACCATCACCAAGTACCACAGACTGGTCAACAGCCTGAACCACAGAAATGTATTTTCTCACAGTTTCTGGAAGCTAGAGGTCTGAGATCAAGGTGTCAGCAAGGCTGGTTTCTTCTGAGACCTCTTTGCTTAGCTTGTGCATAGCTGTCAGATCCATGCGATTTCACATGGTCATTCCTTTACATGCCTGTGTCGATTTTTTCTTCTTGGAAGAACAACATAGTAGTGATGGATTAAGAATGTTGTATTAAGTCTATTCTATAAGTGTAGGATAAAAGGGGTACAAAACAATGATCCTGCCCTTTGGGAGGCTTACGGTTTAGCTCAGTAAAATACTAATTTGTGTGTGTGTGTGTGTGTGTGTGTGTTCTCCTGTTGGATGTGTTATATTAGCCAGAATCTGTGGGACTCATGTCCCTAAGACTTAGGAATGCTAACATTAATTCATACTGTATTAAGACCCACACTAATGACATCATTGTAACTTTATTTCTTTAAACAATAGTTATCTTTTGAGTCACTGAGCACTAGTACATTGCCATATGAACTTGGGGGAGGGTGTCACAATTCAGCCCATGACAAATAGTGTCTCACAAAAATCCAGATTCCCTTAAAACTTTGATGTGACCATATTTGGAAATAGGATCTTTGCAGATGCAATTAGTTAAGGATCTTGAGATGAAATTGTCATGGATTTAGCGTGGGCCCTAACTCTAGTGATTCGTGTTTTTGTAAGAAGACACAAAGACCCACATGCACAGAGGGGAAGGCCATGTGAGGAAGGAGATGGAGCCTAGAGTTATGCTGCCCCACGCAGCCCAGGAATGCCAGGAGCTGCTAGAAGACACAGGAAGACTGCTTTCCTCTCGACACCCTAAGTTCAGACTCCAGCCTCTGGAACCGGGAGAGAATAAATTTCTGTTGTTTTAAGCTCCTGGCTTCATGGTACTTTGTTACAACCACCCTTGGACACTAATAGAGAAGTCAAGCTTTAGAACTAAAGGAAAACCTACAAGGGGTCACTTCTCAGCAACCTGACAGACAATTGCAGAGGCTGACTCCACTCCAAAGATAACCTGGGGCAAAGAGTCAGTTTGCACCTTTTCTGCCTGGCTGCAGCTTAGGGCCCTCAATATTTTTTCCTGCGAGTGTTTCAGTCCAGGGAGTTCTCAGTACATCACTCAGCTCTGGGTGAGACCTGACAGGCTCTGGACCCTCTTGCTTTGTGAAATGGGAATTGTGGGTTTCTCTACATGCAGTCGCAATTCCACCACAGGACTAACACTTGAATATATCCCATTTGTGGAGCCAGACTTTACCCCTCACCTATATCAAAGGGCATTTACTGACTTATATGGACATTTGGAGGATTTTTATGGTGGGGGGAGGGAATTTCCTCTGTATGTCTGTAATGGAGCAGGACCCAATGAAGACACGGCTCATGGGCTGAGGAAGGGGACACCGTGAGCAACAGAGCAGAGGAAAGATGTATTTAGGACAGCTACTATTTCTGACTCCATCGCAACCAAATCACCTTTATGGCATGCATCTGCCCTTGTTAAAAAAAAATAAATAAATAAGTACCTGTGTGCAGGAATGAAAGAATGTCTTACTAAATTCTGTGATCCTTCGGTGTCGAAGCAGGCCTGCTTTGGACTTTTTGCCCAAGCGAGTGAGCATAACACAGAGGTCACTGTGCTTCTTTCACTGCACAGGAAATCCATCCTATCAGAGGCACTACAGTGCTGCTGACGTAGTGACCAGGGAACTTTCTGCAAAGGATGCTACTCAGTGTATTTTGTGGATAAGTCAGAAGTGAAAGCAGTGCCATATGTCTTTAGGTGACAAAGGCCAGGAACAAGTGGCATCTCAAATTGATCCTTGGTGCTCTCAGAAATCCTTTAGAGAGGTGGTGCTTTTATGAAAGACTACATTCCTGTATGAATACACAGGAACTAGTGGCAAGTCAGATGCTAAAATCAACGTTGGCATTGCTAAGACTTGGAGAATTAAGCCACGCAAGATTCTGGTTAATATAAGACACCAAAGAAGAGAATACAGACATACAAAGGAATAATTCAGTATTTTATTAAACTAAACAAGAAGCCCCCAAAAAGGCAAGGGCATCGTTTTATTTCTTTTTTAGCTTACATATATAGAATAGACTACATCTGTGCTGATTTATAAGAATTCCTGGCCCATTTCTAACTCACAGAAACTGAGGTAATACATGCTTGTTTAAGCTGCTAAATTTGGGGGCAATTTGTTATGCAACAATAGACCACTGATACATGAAATGTTAGGCCCTATGCAGAGAGTCTTGAGGAATCATCTAGGAAGGTCTTCAAGGGTCCTCTGCCTTCATTCAGCACCACAGAGGATCCCAAATTTCCAAAAAGTATTTCTTGACTATTGTTACACATTCCATTGTTACACATTGTTACACATAGAAGATTCTCCCTCATAATTCATTAAAATCCTTAAGTCATCACTTAATACTTCCTGTTACAGCAAGAATTGGAATTAAAAAAAAAAAAAAGAAAAAGACAGGACCTAAGCAAAATACACCATCAACAGACAGCTTACGTATAACTCCTGACAGCAAGATGAAAAATAAGATTCAGTAAACAAGTCATGCAAGCCATACCTACCAGGCCACCAGGACAGAACCCCCTGTTGTCAAAAGTGCGGCAAGAAGAATAGAGATTTTTTTTAAAAAGTAACAAGAAGGTCCATAGGCATGTGAGGGTCTGCCAAAAGGACAGCAAAGCCCTACGCATGGTAATCATAAGACACTGCTAACTTTGTAAAATTTCTGAAACTTGCAGGAAACAACAGACAAAAACATTTTAAGAACAGCCATCCAGGGCTGGCTGGGTGGCTCAGTTAGTTGGAGCATTGTTCTACAGACCAGAGGGTTGAAGTTTCAATCCCCTATCAGGGTGTGTGCCTAGGTTGTGGGTTTGATCCCCAATCAGGAAGCATAGGGAGGCAACTGATCGATGTTTTTCTGTGTGTGGGTGTGTGTGTGTGTGTGTGTGTGTGAGTGTGTCTCCCCCTTCCTCTCCCTAAACATATCCTCGGGTAAGGATTAAATTTTTTTACAAAGAAAAAGAAAAGGAAAAGTTATCTTGTTCAACAAATGGGCACAGTACTAAGGAGCAATAGACAAGAGTTTTCCCAAATCCAGGGAGGTCATAAAACTCCCAGAAATCATAGTGTTCTCATAGTAGTTGTCCCTGTTTAAAATTAAAGCTACCATGTGACACCATAAAAGAAAACAAAGCAAGTTAGAAACCAGAGGACAGAAAATAGATGCCAGAGAGCAAAAATGGATTGCAGACTTAACCTAAGAAAGATAGTCACACAGCTTTGAACAGCTCTCATGTCTTACCCATTCCTTCATTCTCCTGGACCTCAAACACAGTAGCTGTAGGTGGACATGTAGGTGGGTTATCATTTATGTCTTTAACTTCCACAAAAATTTCCAGGGGAAGTGCAAGTGGTTTTCCAAGCTCATCCTTTGCAACTGCAAAGAAAACATACTACAACAGGAAGACCAGAGTTAAGACATGATGCCATCATCGCCTTTAAAAGACAGAGAAAATGAATGTTTTAATTCAATTTCATTTACCCCCTGACTTCCAATTTACTATGAACTGGGGAACAAGAAAAAATAAAATGGGTCAGATATGTGAGGATATTATCATGTCTTTGACAGCAATCACATACTGGGGTCAGAGCCCAGTTTAGAGGTTTTGTTACTGCTTTTAAGGAAAATCTTTTCTGCTCTCAGCAATCCGTGAGCGCAGAATTTGGTACTGTTGTCTGTGAAACTCCTCCCAGTTTTACTCACCGAATCCTTCTCTTCTCTGTCCAACGGCTGAGTCACATAAATAGCCCCTTCCTGGTCGATTGAAAATGGGAATCTTGGCAGCTTCTCCTTTTCAACTAAGGAATAGTGTGCACCCGGCTCATTCCACTGCACCTACAAGGCCCAAAGTGAACTGTGAGCAAAGAAGCATCTGTACCCAGAGACCTGGAAAGGAAATGACCTTCTGGTTCTCAGTTTGAAACTTTGGACAACCTTGTTTGTATGTCTGTGGTTTCATAAAACTATTGAATTACATTTTTCATTTTCAACTTAAATTAAGCTTCCCCCTGCCCCTTTTTTACCTTTATGTTGCTATATAAGGTATTTTTCTTCTCTAAAGCAATTTGTGTGTGTGTGTGTGTGTATGTGAACCTTCTAAAGAGTTTGTGTGGTTATTATTTTGGAATTCTGACTGTGGAAACTTCATATCCATAAAACATCAATCTAAGAAACAAAAATCTACTTTGTGACTCCATTATCCATTGTCCGAGGGTTAAGCCATGATATATGACGAGCTTCAAAAACTCATCCATGAAGGATAAGAGCAAAGGAGACACTTTAAACTTTTCTCCATGCTATTATTTCAGTAAGACAAATGATACATAAAGAAAGCATGTTCCTTCCCTAAATAATTAGTCTTAAAGACTTCAGGGATTAAGAATAATTGTCAACTCCTTGTATTGTTCCGTAAACAACTTGGCAAAATAAATAAAATCAATACTAAGACTAGTCTAGTTGGTACAGACAGAGCTTGGCCTCTCTGATATTCTAATACTAACACTTGTAGAGGGTTAACTACATGCCACACACAATTTTAGACACTTTTGTTTATTACCTATTAAATGTTCAGAAGCCCTGTGACGTAGAGACTATCATTATCCCCATTCTATAAATGAGGAAACTAGGGCACAAAAAGTTTAAGTGATTTGCCCAAGGTCCTACAGTCATTTGAAATTCCATGCCAAACTATTCTATTCTCTTCAGACCAGCTTGGGAAGGGTATCAAGGGAGTATCATCGTCCCATGCTAGTTGTTTAAGCACTATTCTCTGTCTGAGACAAAAACCTATGTTCCTGGGTCTAAACAAGTGTTTCCTCAGCCCTAAAAACAGTCTGAGTTCTCCTTTTTTGAGCTGTCATCCCCTGCTCTTCTTCCCAGGTTTCCAAACACCCAAATCACTTTCTCCAGGCCTGGGTCATGGGGTGGCACCCCAGAATTTCTTTTCTTTGACAGCCCTGGGAGCAAACAAGCATACTCTTTCTTTTTAGCATTTATAAATCCTTATGGGGATGATCTAAATTAGTAAAGGCCCCATACCTACAATTGTCATGGTAGTGAGTCCTAACACACACTCTTAGCTGGCAAAGCAGAATAACTTGCTTTCATGATTTTTTTGTTTTTGTTTTTTCCCTACTGATGAAGTTAATTAATTTAATAGTCAATATATAAAATTTGGGGGGGGGTTATACAATAAATATGAGACGGACCATATCCAGGTCCCTTAAATAACAACAATGTTACTTTAAAACAATCTTAGGGGAACCACAGACTAGGACTCACTCATAACATTAGTATCTGTTATCCATTTTCCCAGACACGATCTCTGTGAATCTCCATAACAACCCTTAGAGGTGTTATTGTCCCCATTTTACTGTTGAGAGGTTGCGGCACAGAACAGTTAAATGACTCATTCTATAATCAATTGGTAAAGTAATGGAGCAAGGATGCGGTTTTGGTCATCTGCTTCCAAATCCAGTGCACTCTCACTAACCCACAGCTTTCATGTCAAGGAACCTTCTGATCTTCCAGGAAGGATGAGATCTGGGTGAAGCCCAGAGGGTATTTACAGGAACTGAGGAAAGGGAGAGTAGCAGCCACAGAAGTGGGAAGGGGGAGAGGAGAGGCACCCAGAGGAGATGGAGTTAGGGAGGGTGGTCTCCAAGGGTAAAGACTGTCTATTCAACTCTTACTCTTGGCCAGTTCTGTCTATGTCCCTCAGCCTAAGATGAGATGAGTCTTCTGGATAGATTCTTCTCACAAGAATAAGAATACATGTACATGAAGTACATATACAACCCACTCTAGGGCAGCCATATTCCAGACTATTGACAGGGAATAACAAACATCAATGGTATCTTGGGCATCTTGAATCTTGGACAAAGTTCTCTTTAATATATATATACAATTTGGTGAAGCCCAGTTTACCCATGACAGGAAACTACAGAGACTGTCTATTCAGTTTGCTTTGTAAATTTGCTATGTAACAATGTATATAATAAATGTTATCTGTGAAGACCATGAGGGTGCACTACTACAAAGTGAGGCCATTTATTTAGGCATTCCTTAGGCACTACCTGAGTGATTTTCATGGGGTGAGGATCAGTTGAATTTTCTACAATCTTCACAGGTGCTGGTTTTTTCCAAATATTCTCCTTCACCATTATAACCACAGATGCACTGTCACTGAAGGAATTCTCAGTCTGGCCTGCCATGTCCTTCACTGAGACCACCAGATTATAGGAAGGATTCTTAACGGGATCCAATTCCTTAGATCCTATGGAAAGTAGAAAGAACATAGTAGGAAATGTCTCTTGAGCTGACACAAATCTAGGTCCTTTGTTAGACTCAGTCAGTCCTATGAGGACACCACCTGACTTACCTTCAAGGGTAAGGGATATTGCCCCTGTTTTGTTGTTTATCTGAAAGTACATGACATCGTTGACCTTGGGAAGCTGCATGATAATCTGATAAGTAAGTTGGCCATTGGGAGTGGTTGGATCATCCAGGTCAGTAGCATTGACATACATAAAAGGCTTTCCTATTTAACAAAACGTACACAGAAAAAAAAAAAATATTAATTGAAACCCAAACCAACCACAGCCACTTTGGTCTTCTAAGAGGCAAAGGTAGAATGAGGAAGATGTCATAATTCATATCAGTGGGGCAATAAATCTTTATTCTGCTTCTTTCCCCTAGGATGGGGTTTCCTGAAGCATGGTCCAGGGACCTCTAGGAATCTCTGAGACTGTTTTTAGGGCCAATTGGGTCTAAACTTATGCACATGTGAAAAAAATCCACTCAGAGCATTAGTTCAATGTATTTCAGTGTAAAGGAGTGGCAAAAAAAAGGGGGGGGAGGAGGGCATCGACATGGTTTAAGGTACCACATTTTAATCAGCCTCAAAGAAACCACCACTATAGTATCAAAATAGCCATAGTTATCTGAAAATACTATAATGATATGCTTCCCTTTTCCAACTATATATACGTGTGAAGCAAGTTTTTCTCCATATGCTTCAACCAAAACAGCTTATGGCAACAAAACAAGTGCAGGGAGAAGCATGAGAATCCAATTGTTTTCAATGGATTCAGATATTAAAGAGATGTGCAAAGATTCAAACAATGTCATTATTCTTAATAATTATTTTTATCTTTAAATATAGTTTTTATTACAATATTTATTATTCTAAATTAATGAGTATTTTGAAGTCTCTCAGTTTTAATTTCTAATATGATAAATATTGGTAGATATAACCAGTGATGTACTATGAACCAATTCGTGAGAGCCAATTGTTGAATTTCCAGAAGTTTGGTGAGCAAATTATTAACAGCATTGGTAACTTAAAATAGACCATGGTAGGGATATCTTTACCACAGAAATTAGTAAATGCTACAAGCAGGGCTTCTCCCACCAGGGGGGCAGCTATTATATATTTATCAGCATCCCTCTGGATATAACCCACATATAACTCCACTGGATATATCCAAAAGTTCTTTGGAGTCCTTAATAATTTAGTGGGGGCGGTGGGGGGGAATTTAGCTCCTGGCTGTATTTTATTTTATAATAATTTTATTTTTTCCATTATATTCATTCCCCTTACACCTCCCCCCTCACCACAATATCACACTGTTGTCCATGTCCCTGAGTCCTTTTTCCTTTTTGCTCAACCCTCCACCCCCTCACCTTCCCCCAACCCCTGGCACCAAGTGTCAACCTGCTCTCTATCTATGAGTCTGTCTCTATTTGGCATGTTAGGGGAATACAAGAGCTCTGTGACCAAAGTTTGAGAACCACTACTCTAGAAGATTCCACTGATGAAGAGAGAAAGGGGAAATTATGAAAGATTCTTGTTTAGCAGTGCTTGTTAGAAAGCCTTTGACATGAAATTTCAGGGACAGAGATAGTGAAATTGCTCCACACAAGGCATGGAAGGAACACTTTTCCTGAGCTATTGGAAATGGGCATTAAATAATGAGAGAGAAGATTCAGTTGTGTCATGGGGAACTGGACAGTAAGCTGCAAACATCCCAGAGTCTTAAGTTTAACATTCATGTTTATTTTGTGCACTGTTATGATGTAATGCTCCTTCACTGCTCAAATCTTTAGCAAAGCCTATGGCATATATTTATGCCTTGATGAGGGGCTCTTGTAGAAATGAAGGGTAGGAGCATGGTGAATGAATATGTCACCGCTAGGATTGGAAGAGAAGAAAAAGAAATGGGAGCCAACAGTGACCATGTGAATGTGAGATTCCTGGGAGGATATGGGAGAGTGAGCTCATCTGTCCAGTGTTACAGAGCTCTAAGGTGTTCTAAAGCTCACTCTAGAATAATGGTTCTCAACTGGGGGTGATTTTGACCCACCCCTTGAAACATTTGATGATGTCTGAAGACATCTTTGTTGTTATAGCTTAGGAGTAGGTGTTGCTACTGGCATCTGGTGAGTCGATGTCAGGGACTGCTGCTAAACATTCTACAAGGAGTATAACAGCACTTTACCACCACCACCCAAAAAAATTATCAGGCCCATGATGTCAATGGAGCCAAGGTTGAGAATCCATTCTCTAGAGCAACAGGGCTAATAAAATAACTCCCAGAGGGATTTCATTATTTCCTTTCCTTTATTAAGCCTTTCATCTTTCCATAAACACCTCCCAGCTCCTGCCTATTACCTGGGCGAGAATTCTGTCTTACTGAGCCTTCATATTTTGACTGGAGGAATGTGGGTCGATTGTCGTTGATATCCTTCACTTCTACTGTGATGGGGACTGGGCCCTCCACTATAGCACCATTAACATCCAGGGTTGAGACCTGATGCAGAAAGGGGAAAGAAACCACCTTGGTGAACTTGGACTTCATAGCACACAACAAAGTCATTTGAGGGATATTAGAGTTCAAAGAACCAATACCTGGTAACTGTAGGGGAGAAACATACCCATAAAAACCCAAATTAGGAGCTGTTAAAATAGGGGTCTTATTAGTTAAACCTGGATGATCATGGCTATTTTTACACTTGTGGGGTATGATGGACACTGAACATGATTCTGTTCTAAATAGCTAGAGTCAGTGAAATAAGTACACTTTGAACCAGAGCTATGGAAGTGCCATATCCTCTTACAGAGGCATTTTAATGGTTGACCTGCAGATCCAACAGTAAAAGTTACCAGACAGAAAGTGTTTGGCTTTCTCTTTTTCCCCACAATTAGCTGTCTATCATGCCTGCGTATTCGGATACTGAACATGAAAACTGACTATTGGTTATTTCTGCTTTTTGAGGGTCCAAACAAGCTCCATCCAACACTGAAGCTGCCATCCTTGTGGGTCCATAGCCCGCAGAACAGATATCAGTAAAAAACAGAGAAGGGTTGGTTTAGTTTTGATCTAAGTGCTTGAGCATGCTATACTTGAACAAGTAATGCTGTCTAAGGGCGTAGGCAATGTAAATGGGATTTCTGTGGTCAAAAAGGCTAAGGAAGAGGAGACCTCTGCCATACCTCTGTGTACTTGGTAAAAAATGGACTAATTAGGTTTGCAAAGGATGCCTTTCCTGTCAGAAGAGACCTAACAAGATTCTATGCACAGGATGAAGGTGCCAGTGATACTTCCAGGATAAAGGATGCTCAGAAAGGTTGGTAGAGGACTTTTTCTGGTCTCAATTCACCTGAAGTTTGTGAACAGCTCTTGTTTCCCTGTCCAGAGCTCTGTTGTGATACAGAAGTCCATCTGGTTGTATCTGAAATATTCCATCCGTCTCCCCAGTTAGTTTGAAAGTCACAGCAGGAGGAGTGACCTTAAACTGGGAAAAAGCAAAAGTTAGATGAGGTTGTAAGAAAAAATAATGTTGTGAATCTGTAGAAAGTCACCAATTTCAGGTAATGTTTTCAGGTAGTGTACAATCACTAATTAAGAAATTATGAGTTTTTAAAGTGATACATTCTAAAAGCTTGCTTGAACATTAACTAATATTCAAAGTACATTCCTTCAAGAAACAATGTATAATGTGCTTTAATATACTGACAAAAGTTAATTGATGGTTTAAATTGTAACAGGAGGTAGGTGAGATTTTTCTGGAAATATCTGAAACCTATAACATTACTAACTTCTAAGAAATATTTAAAAGAATAGCTTTATTGCTATGATAAAAATATCATTATTGCTTCTAATCATTATGACAATGATTAAGAGATATTTTAATACTAAGGGAAATAATTTAAAAGTGACTAACTTCTACTGTATATGACAACTTCTTAATTATTTTTCAGAAGTGAAGAAAATAGACACAGCTATAGCACTATTTTAAATTTTGGAGCTTTATTAAGTTTAATTTTTCAATTACTTTGAATATTTTGTACTGGTTTCAGGTGTACAGCCTACTAGTTAGATAATCATATACCTTAAAAAGTGTTCCCCCAGCATTTCCAATACCCAACTGGCACCATACATAGTTATCACAACATTATTGAAAAGCTTTAGTACTTTTAAGACCACAAGAAGAGAAAATTTCCAGAAAATAAAGCAGAGATAAAAGTTGTTCAACCTCTTGTCCTGGCTGTTGGCACAGTGGATAAGTGCTGGCCTGCAAACCCAAAGGTCACTGGTTCAATTCCCAGCCAGGGCACATAACTAGGTTGCAAACCAGGTCTCCAGCCAGGTCTGTAGCTGGAGGCAGGTGAAAGGCAACCACACGTTGATGTTTCTCTCCCTCTCTGCCTCTTTCCCTACACTTCTCTCTAAAAATTATAAATAAATAACTTTTTAAAAAGTTGTTCAACCTCAATAATAATTTTTAGCCTATTTCATATATTTTTATTAACAGGTTTAAAAACCAATAACAGCCAATGTTTCAGGATGTTATCAGAGGTGTAATGAAACACATATATTATTGATGGAAATGTAAGTTAGCATAGTCCTTTTGGAAATAACTTGAAGCCTAAAATAAAATGTTTGTAGCCTTGATGACAAATATAATGAAACAAAATTTATACTAAAGAAATATTTTTTTAAACTGTAAACTACACACTTATAGCATAAGTAGAGTTATTTACCAGTAAAGTTGACAATGCATAAGTAGTCAAAAAGAAAGATGATAAAATTATTGTAGTAGATAAATTTGAAAGAATTTTAATTATTAAAATGCTTATTCTACAAATTATGAAGGACCATAAGAAACAGTGTTATGATGTAAAGTAACAATAGGAGGATGTAAGAATAAATTTAGATTATGATTACAACAGTACCAAAAGTATTCATGCCAGTGGGCAAGAAATAGAACCTTAAAGAGCCCCAAATTTAGACACATCTTAATCAAACAAGTGAAAGACAAAACAAGAATCCTGAAAGTGCAAAGATTCATCATAATCCAAGGATCCTCAATAAAAGAAAGGCAGATTTCTCATGGAGGCAGGAAGGCAGTGCTATCTATATATACCCAAACTACTGAAAGAAAATAATTGCCAATTGTATATCTAACAACATTATCCTTCAAAATAAGGGGGAAACTAATTTATACTATTAGGAAAAATTGGATTTTATAATAATATCAATTTAAAACAAAAATCCTACTAGAGACAAAAACAGACATTCTATAAGGGTCACTTCATCAAGAAAATATAACAATGGTAAACATATATATCTACCAAGACTCAAAAATACATGAAGCAAGAACTGAGAACTGAAAGGAATATATAGTAGGTGACTTCAGAACTTCACTTTCAATAATGTATATAACAAATAGAAGGTCAAAAGAAATTGGGGGAAGTCACAACTATATAGAAATAGCACACTATAATAACCAACAGGTCAAAGGAACAATCAAAAAGGAATTTAGAAAATGTGTTAAATGAAAGTGAAAACACAACATACGAAAAATGGGACACAGATTAAACAGTACTTAGGGAGAAATCTGTACAGGCATACCTCATTTGATTGAGCTTAACTTTATTGTGTTTTGAAAATACTGTGCGTTTGTTCTTTTTTTTTTTTTTTAAGATTTCATTTATTATTTCCAGAGAGAGAGAGGAAGGGAGTGAGGCAGAGAGGGAGAGAAACATCAATGTATGGTTGTCTTTCACCTGCCTCCAGCTATGGACCTGGCTGGAGACCTGGCTTGCAACCCGGTTATGTGCCCTGGCTGGGGAATCAAACCAGCGACCTTTGGGTTCACTGGCTGGTGCCTTATCCACTGTGCTATCAGCCATTTTTTAAAAAATAAATTAAACACCTATGGCAATCGTATATCCATCAAGTCTATCAGTACCATTTTTTTCCAGCAGCATTTGCTCACTTCATGTCTCTGTGTTACATTTTGGTAATTCAATATTTCAAATATTTTCCATTATTATATTTATTACAGTGATCAATGATCTTTGATATTATGATTGTATTGGGTTGGCCAAAGAGTCTATTTAGCTTTTTCTGTAAAATAAAAGATATAATTTCATTTTCTCTCATAATATTATTGATTTGGATATTTTGAGTATGTTGCCTACTTCCTGCATGGTATAACATTTATTGTTCTCAATTAATGTCTCAATTGACTTGCTATCAACTTCAATTGGTCTACCCGACCATTGAGCATCCTCCAGAGAGAAATCTCCAGCAAGAAACTTCTTTTACAAACTACTTTGGATTCATTCAATCAGTCACAACACCTTCTCCATACACTGCACAAATTTTTTTTTTGAGTTTCAGTTGTGTTTTGACCTTTTTTGAAATAATAGAGCATTATATGCTGAAAATGTTGCGTATTTTCTTCCATCTTCACTATTAAAGTTGCTGCACAGAAATTCACTAATTTTGATAAGTTTTTTAAAACATGCACATTGATATGACAGCTATTATAATACAGGCTAATAAAATTGCTTTGAATGAAATTAAAGACAACTTAAGTGCTACTAGAGCCATCATAAGAAAAAATGTAACAGACTTTTTGGCCAACCCAATAATTATTTGGGGGCACCATGAACTGTGTGCATATAAGATGGCAAACTTAATTCATAAATGTTTGTGTTCAGACTGCTCCATTGACTGGCCATTCCCTCATTTCCCTCCCTCTCTTTGAGCCTCTATTCTCTGAGATACAATAATATTAAAATTAGGCCAATTAATAACCCTTGAATAACCTCTAAGTGTTCAAGTGAAACAAAAATTCAATACAGGCAGCAAAGTTCATTGCTATCTTATTTTTTTTCAATTGGCACAGCCACCCTAACCTTCAACAACCACCACCCCGACCAGCCAGCAGCCATCAACATTGAGGCAGGCCCTCCACCAGCAGAAGACTATGGCTCGTCCAAGGTTCAGATGATTGTTAGTGCTTTTTAGCAATAAAGTATTTTAAAATTAAGTAATGTACATTTTTGGATATGATGATGCTATTACATACTTAACACACCACAGTATAGTGTAAGCACCACTTCTATATGCACTAGAAAGTAAGAAATTCATGTGACTGGCTTTATTGCAACATTCATTTTAACTGCAATGGTCTAGAACCAAACCTGAAATATCTTTAAGCTGTAGATGTAAATGCTTATTTTTAAAATGGGTCTCAAATAAATAATCTTTCACCTTAAAAATAAAATACTAGGAAAAAAAGGTGAATAACCTAACACTAAAGCAAACAGAAGGAAGTATAGATTAGAGTGGAAATTAATGAAGTGAAAAATACAAAAGCGGAGGAGAAAAATCGACCAAACCAAAAACTGATTTTTTGGAAAAGATCAGCAAAACTGGCAAATCTTCATCTGGATTTACTAAGGGAAAAAAGAGACAAGATTCAAAGAACTAAAATCAGGAATGTAAGCGGGGATATCATTACCAACTTTACAGAGATTTTTTTTTTTAATTGAAAGAAAATACTATAATTGCTTTATCAGAAACTATACAACCTAGGTGAAATGAGTAAATTCTTATACAGACAAAAACTACCAAACCTACTAAAGAATAAATTAAAAATCTGAATAGAACTATTAAACTAGTAAAGAGATTGAATTAGTAATCAAAAATCTTCCCACAAAGGAAAGCCCAGAATCATGTGGCTTCACTGATGAGTTCTACCTAACATGTAAAAAATAATTAACACCAGACCTTTACAAGCACTTCTCAAAAGTAGAAGAGTAAGGAATACTTCCCAAGTCATCCTAATATGCAAACCAGAAAAGACAATATGATAAAACTACAAACCAATCTCTTATGAATGTAGGTGCAAAAGTCTTCAACAAAATACTAGCAAACTGAATCCAGAAATATATAAAAATATTATATGCAATGACTAAGTAGAACTTATCCCAGAATGCAAAGCTAATTCAACATAGAAAATTCAATTAAATTAATGCCACAAAAGCAGACAGTACCTCAACAGAGGTAGAAGATCATTTGACAAAAATCCAACATCCTACCATGATTCAAAAAAAAAAAAAAGCAATAAATGAAGAATAGAAGGTAATTTCATCAATGTAATAAAGGGCATCTAAAAAACCTCACAGATAAAAGTATATTTTAGACTTTGGGGGCAATGGGTGGGTGGGGAGGGGGACAGAGGGGAGCAAAATGGGGATGGATGTAATACAACAATAAAAATTTTTTTTAAAGTGTATTTTAGCTGAAAGTTTTCCCCCATAATATCAGGAAGAAGAAAAGGATGCCCAATATTGCTATTTGTAAATAACATAGTATGATTGAGGTCCTGGGGGAAAAATGAGATAAAAGGCAATCAGATTAAAAAGAAAGAAATAAAACTATCTATGGGTCAGATAACATGATTTTATGTAAGGAGAGTCCTAAAAAAATCTTAAAATTTTTACTACAGCTAATAAATGAGTCTGGTAATTTTGCAGGAAAAAAGATTAATATACAAAAATCAATTGTATTTGTATACACTAGCAAGGAAAAATATGAAAATGATATGAAGAAAAGTTTCACTTACAATAAGATTTAAAAAAATACTTAAGAATAAATTTAACCAAAGAAATAGAAGATTTGTAAACTGAAAACTATGAAACATACCATTGAAAGAACTTAAAGATCTAAATAAATGTAAAACCATGTCACGTTTAAGGATTGAAAAACTTAATATTTAAGATAATAACACCCCTCAAATTGAGAAATCAAGATGACACTGATCAAAAGTAGTCATTACCTGGAATAAGATTTGGCTTGGTTCTTGGCCTTCAAAAATAGAAAATGTCATGGGTTTCAGGGGTCCACTAAACTTCCCCTCTTGGCCATATCCAGTTGTCTGTTAAATAAGAAAAAAAATTAGCAACATCATCTATTAAGAATGTATCACTTACTCATTTTATTATGACTTCCATTAATTCCCATGTTACATATGAGGTTCAGGGACGTTAAGCTATCACTTAAAGTAAAATTTGTAAGTGTTTGACACAGCACGTACACATACATCTAACTGAACTAAGGCTCATGATCTTCCCACAGTGTCACCCTGCCTTCTAAACTCTAGATGGTTTCACACCAGCTTCTTAAGACATCTCCCTTTACATCTATTAGTTTATAAGGAAATCCATGGAAGAGTCTTAGCACTCCAGAGAGTTCACAGTCTCCCCCAGGGACAATGGAATGTATTAGGGGAAAAAAAAAAAGAATATGCAGATGTGTTTAGTACAATGCTTGCTTGTCACATAGTAACATGGTAAATTTAAGTCAAACTTGACCTGAATTTGAACTACAACTTTGAGAAAAAAACTTACTGTTTTAACATTTGATAGTCATCTATAGTCATTTAGAAAAATAAAATAAAAGCACAAATGTTTACTTCAAGCAGTAGCCCGACAACAGTTCTAAAATCCAAAGACCCTGAACTTGAAAGACAAGCAACCCCATTCAGACACCCAAATCCAGGCTGGAATAGTAAGTGGTGGCTGGAACAGTAGGTGCTGAGCTCTGTCCTAAACACAGTTAATCCTTGCAACATCCATAGGGAGGTAAATTGTTATTGTTAGCTCCATTTTACAGATGATGAGACTCAGACACAGATAGGTTAAGTAATTTGTCAGGTAGTGGCAGAAAGCAGAATTCAAACCTGCAACTGAAACTGGCTCTTGCAGCCACTAGAACCCCACTATTCCCCACAGGGAGCAAAAGCAGCAAAGACAAACTGGCAGGAAGTCATCTGCAGCCAGGGTATGTGGAAGGGTATGACTCTCACCATTTCCACCCAGGGAGAATGGGGAGCATTCAGCACATGCCCCTGCCATCCCTTTGTTCCTAGGATGACTGACCCTTTGAGATGAAACACAAGGCAGAATAGAGCAGGTGGCACACTCAAGTGACAGCCTGCCAAAAACCCACCTGTGGAGGGATTTAGCCCCCATACCTGATGCTGGTTTCCCCTTCTTTCTAAGTGGTTCTTCAAATACCTTACTGGTGTTGGAAACCAGGGGTGGAATAGATTAGAACAAGAAGCACATGGCAAGTCAATGGTTTTTGAGCTAGACAGATAAAACCAAAAATGTAAAAAGTGTGTGACAAGGGGAGAGACTTTGTCCTCCACATCTTTTGGGAGAGTAATTATATTCTTGCCATGGAAATGCTGGGAATAACCCTCCCCCCAAATTAGCAAAAGAGTGATGGGAAAAAAATGGTCTTTCACTAGATCCCTTGGTTTATTGATCTCAAATCGATACCAGTTGTCTGGTAAAGGAACAATAACAAAGGAGAACACAGAGGGACTTAGAATTTGGCCTCCTCTCCTTAAGAGCTGTAGCAGGCTCTTGGATTAGCTGTCTCCAGCCATCATCAACCTCTCTCCCTTGGGAAGTTGAGTGTTCTCTTTCCAGGCTCCCTTGCAGCTAGGAGGGTGGTCAAGTGAACCAATTCTGGTTCATGAAACAAAAGGGAAAGTCTGCTGAGGAATTCTGGTCAAGCTTTTTTATTCCTGATGAAAAAAGGACAGACATGGCTGGCATTGCCCCTTACACTTCCCTGTTGTTGCTTAGACAGTGGATTTGTTTCTCTAGCTGTGACGGCCGTGATGAAACCATGAGAGAACAAACCAGTTGAGAGAATAGTGTAGCAACAGTAAAAAAAAAAAAAACCCAAAGTCTCTAATAATAGCTGCTACACCTGCCTTGGGCTGCCACTTCAGGCTCCTTGTTATCTAGGTAAAATAAACCCATATTTCTTGAAGGAATGGTCAAACTTCCTGTTACTTATAGCTAAAAGTATCCTGTACCAACATAATAATTCTACAGACTTCCAGCTCATCTCTTCTTTTTTTTAAGTATATCATCCTCTGCGGTCTCTTCCTCATTTCCACTCCTTTCCTGTATCTTCTTTAGCTCCATTAGCTCCTCTGGAAGGTGGGGGCAGGTAGCCAGGTGCCATCGTGGTTGTTCCAAGACCAAGGCAGTGATTTCTGTGGGGCTTCTGCTTAACAGGAAACTGCCTTTATCAACTTTCCACTCACATCAGCAAGTGGTTAGCCTTTCAGTTGATCACACCAGTGATGGTATTCAGAAGAAAACTACATTAGTCCAACAGACCTCACAAACCAGCTTGCATTTTTCCTAATGTGGATAAGCTGACTCACCTATCAGGAAAGGAAGATACATCTCAGCACAAGGTTCAAAGTTCGGTTCTTATATCAGGGCAACCAATCTTTCTTTCCGCCCATTAACATAGCTATTTGGGCTCTAAAGATTTCATAATCCATGTACACACTATGAGTCATCAGGCCATACTGCCAGAACTGAAAAAGACAGTGTGGTGGAAATATGCAAAAGGATCAGGGGGTTTATGCAGGAGTTGGAGAGGATAACATCCCCTATTTTGCACACAAAAAAAAAAAAGTGAAAAGGGAAGAGAATGAAACTGACAATTTGTTAGTATTTCTGTGTAGCAGCTATAGGATTAGACCCTGCATACACATCATTTTTTCTAGTCCTTAACAATAGCAGGAAACTATCACCAGAGATGTCCCACAGCAAAGACACTGACCCATACAGGTACAGTGGGACAGACCACCAAGCCCCATCTCTGAAGCTACACTGCCTTCCAGGCCACCAAAGGACAAGTGCAACTGCCAGACCTGCATGTCTGATAGCCACCCTCATTCCACTTTTCCACAAGAGTTCTCTGCACTGATCATATAGTAATAATGCCAAATTATTCTTCCTTCCGGAAGAAGCATAGTCCCAGGCAAAAGTCTAAAATAGGTAGCTTCTCCTTAATTTCCCTGCCTCCCTTCCTATTTAGCACCTTTTCCAAAGCCCTGGATTACTTGCTTGCTTTTTCTTCAGTGCCCTTGCAGTATATCTTGTAATATATTCATGCCGTGTTTCTACCTCCTTATGACAACCAGTTCTCAGAAGCTAACAAAAGAGCCATTTGCAGTATAGAGTATATGATGGGGAACCATTAAAAATTACTTCCTCTGCTGAAGAAACCCTTATGCTAAAGGCAAGAAGCTTCAACTAAACTTCCACTCATCCTAGGAAAGGGTCTGGGAGTAAAGATGAGTGGAGGCAGGAGAGAGAGTGGAGGCAGTGATGTCAATACCCCCGAAATCCCACCACTCAGGGAGCAATCTCCTCCTTCAGCCACAGACAGCCTTGCTTGGGACTGTTTCCTGGGTAAGGCTCTTGCTGTCAGCAGTGTTACACAGTATTTCTTACTGTCGGTAGGAATCAGAGTAGAGAGAAGGGAAACTTATTTTCAACTTTTATCCAGGGGGAAAATATGTATCCCCCCTTCTTAGACAAAAAGCAGATGAGCCCGCTAATATCCAATTGTGATAGAATCCTCTCTCGCTCTTAGATCTCATTGTTTCCTAATATAAGCCTGCAATTATATACTTAATTTCCCTTATTCCTGGCACTGTGCTATGTGCTAAGGCTACAAAGTTGACTAAAACATGGTCTCTTCCTCACGGAGATCAAAGTCTACATGATTGTAGAAAATGAATATGTAAACACTATAGTAATGATCATTGCTAATGTTTATTAAGTACTTAGGCTATGCCAATCACTGATCTGAGGACTTTAAAAATTCATTATCTGCCCTGACTGGTAGCACAGTGGATAGGCGCTGGCCTGTGGACCCAAAGGTCGCTGGTTTTGTTCCCAGCCAGGGCACATCACCAGGTTGCAAGCCAGGTGACCAGCCTGGTCTGTGGCTGGAGGCAGGTGAAAGGCAACCATACATTGATGTTTCTCTCCCTCTCTGCCTCTCTCCCTTCCCCTCTCTCTAAAAATAATAAATAAAATCTTTTAAAAAATGCATTATTTCATATAATTGCCACCACATTCTATAAAGCAAGTAACTCTTACCAGACTCATTTCACAGGGTAGAAAACTGAGGTTCAACACTTAAGTAACTCACCCAAGTTCCTATCACTGGCCAGTCACAGTGCCAGGTTTGAGCCACCAGTCTACGATGCTCTAGATGGCAAAAGACATTTGAGAGGGTAGGAAAAGGGCAGAAGTCAAGTGGGGATGTTTGACCCAGCCTTCAGGCAGTCCTAGAAATGAGGTTGAGCCCCTGGTCTCTGAGGACGCACATTGCTCATAAAGTTTGAATTGCAAATGATCTGCTCCTCCACCTCCCACCCTGGGAGGAAGGCCCTGATAGTTTCACAAGTTTTGTTCTATTTCACTCTGTAGATATTTTGGGCTGTGTGGGCTCTAGGAAACTGCCTGGGGCTTTAAATTTGGTATTTTTGGGTCACAGAAGAAAGGAACCATGCTTTGAGGGATGAGCCTCTCAAAGCATCTTTCTATAAAGAAAGTTAAGGCTTCCCCACAATCTTGCTTCATAAAACAACAAGTTGGCAAGTATATGACATGCAGGAGTCTCATGAGTAAAACAAGGATGGTACCTCACTATCCACCCAAGATTGGAGGTTATATTGCTCCAGGGTTCATACAGTTCCAACCTCTAGAAGCCTGCCAGTCATTAGGGGTTAGTTCAACAAATGGCCAAACAAAAATTTAACTAGAAAACTATATATATATATATATATATGGGAAAAAATACAGAGGATTGAAAATAGAGAAAATGCTTTAGTGTGTGTTTCAGTGGTAATTTTTCATTGTCATAGTGGGAAGAAAGTCACAATTAAAGGACTTAGACTAATACATGTATCAGTATACCTTTATTTCCAGATTCCCTGAGGAATACATGAATGTCTAAGCCTGAGTAGATTGACTTGTTTTAAACCTTGCCCGAGTGCTATTGGCTTTGAAGAGTTGAGGAGAAAATACAGACATGTAAATTGAGCCATTTCATCAAAAACACCATAGGGCAAACTATGTGTCCTTTGTATATAATTTGATTTTGATAGACATTATTTACTCTTTTAAAGATTTTATTTTTATTATTTTCTTAGAGAGAGGGGAAGGGGGAGAGGCAGAGAGGGAGACAGACATCAATGTATGGTTTCACCTGCCTCCAGCTAAGGACCTGGCTGGAAACCTGGCTTGCAACCTGGTTATGTGCCCTGACTGGGAATCAAACCAGCAACCTTTGGGTTCACAGGCTGGCACCTTATCCACAGCCAGGGCCTTGACAGACATTTTTAAAATCACTTTTAAAAAGTGATAGTTATCCCTGGTATGTGGTAGAAGGAGGGAAGAAAATATTTTCACAAATTGATAACGAACACCCTTTTCTCTTACCAAATAAAGTATGAGGAGACACAAGCAGTGCACTTGGACTTGTGCTTTCATGGTTTTCTTTTATTCAACCTCCTGTGAATAAAAGAGAGACAAACATGATTAGTTATCAGTCTGTTAAAATCATGTCTTTCTGACCTGAAAAGATCATTGAATGATGATACCCAGTTACAAACATAGTAGAAGGGGATCCCTAAAGGCCAGTCTTGCCTTTCTATGGAACTATCAAATTTTCCAGAAGTTTCATAACACTTCATTCATAGCAATGTACAAGACAACATCCACAATCAAGCTCATGTTTCTTCCATTTCTTTAACCACTTCTTTTTATTGTAATGTTCATTTAAGCATCTTAAATGATAGGCAATAATTTAATTTTCATTTATCATATGGGTGGGAAAGCTATGTTTTAGCAAATGCCAGTATAACTAGATACTTTTAAAAATGTTAGTGGTTCTAATTCAACCTACAAGTATATGAGATTCCTCAAGCAAAAAGAACCCAAGAATGTTCACAATCTTCATTCAAAGACCTCTTCAGTCTTCTAAACATTGCTGTTAACTATGCTATATACTTAAGGAAAATGTGTACTTCTCATTACTCCAAAACCAACTAAATAAGAATCCAAAATTCTGCCTTTATTCTCTTCTGTCCAATATTATTTTTCCTTTGCTCCCATTGCTTCACATGTCACAGAAATTATACTTTTTACCTTGAGACATATGGTGGCTAACACATATTAAGACCTGACATAAATTTTCCAAATGACCTGGAAAGCAGTGTTGTTGCCTATTACATTGTACTAGAGGGGAAAAAAAATCAGAGGCAGTTCAAGATGACCTGCAAACCCAAAGGTTGCAGGTTCGATTCCCCAGCCAAGGCACATAACAAGGTTGCAAACCAGGTCTCCAGTCAGGTCTGTGGCTGGAGGTAGGTGAAAAGTAACCATACATTGATGTCTGTCTCCCTCTCTGCCTCTCTCTCTTCCCCTCTTTCTAAAAATAATAAATAAAATCTTAAAAAAAAAAAAAAGTACCTAAATATATAAAGCAAACATGAACAAACTTGAAGGGAGAAATTGAAATCAATGCAACAATAGGAGACTTACATCAATGGATCAAAAATCAATAAGGAAATAATAACCTAAAATGACACTAATAAATAATAAAATAACCTAATATGAGCTTAAGAGACATAGACAACACATTCCATCTAACAACAGCAGAATGCCCACACTCCTCAACTGCCTGTGAAACAGTCTCCAAAATAAATTAAGCCACAGAACAAGTTTCAATAAATGTTAAGAAGATTGAAATAATATCAAGCATCTTTTCTGACCACAATGATATAAAACTAGAAGTCAATTATAGGGGGAAAAAAAACACCGAAAAACATCACAAACCAAAGGGTCAGTGAAGAACTCAAAGGAGAGATCAAAATATATCTTGAAACAAATGAAAACAGAAATGCACACTCCAAAATTTATGGGACACAGCAAAAGCAGTTCTAGAGGGGAAGTTTATAGTGATACAGGCCTACCTCAAAAACACAAGAAAAAAGTCTCAAATGATCTGACTTTATACCTAAAGAAATTAGACAAAGAAGAACAAATAAAGCTCAAAGTTAGTAGAAGGAAGGAAATAAACAAAATAGAAACTAAACAGAAGGAAAGATCAGTGGGGGATAAAGTCAAGATTCCGGTGTGGGCAGACAGGGTTTTGTACAACCACATGAAAACTGCAACTAAAATATACAACCATCTCTCAGAACCATCAGAAATTGAGTCGAATAAAAGTCTGACAATTACGGAGTTAAAGAAACCACATCCATTGGGCTGGGTAGAGGGCCACAGACCTGGAACAGGCTGGTCCCTCGCCCATGCCCCACGGATAAAAATTTGGAAGGAACACCTTGGAAGCAAAGAGTTTCACCCCATACCAGGCCCCCAGCCCAGGGGATCTGACTCTTAAGGTAAGGGCAACAAAAGCAAAAATAAACTAGTGGGGCTATATCAAATCAATTTCTGCTTCATCAAAATGAAAAGGAAACCTACAGAATGGAGAAAATGTTTGCAATTTTATACCTGATAAGGAGTTAATATTCCCCTGGCGCGCGGGTCAGTGCCTGGAGCCCAGCTGCTAGGGAGGCTGAGGCAGGAGCACCGC